>JARHVA010005543.1:0-382500 GCA_037957365.1 Torreya grandis | reverse complement strand
TTGTGATGAGTTGTAATACTACGATTGAACTTCCATTTGGGGTTTGAATGTGTAATTCTCTAAAAAATCAACTAATAAAACAATGGAACTAAGTGGGAATGTATCCTTGCATATCTTGAAATGTTCATCCAACCATTTATCCTTGTCTGTGTGCCTCGCATAGTCATAAACAATCTTCTCCCTAAATTTGATGGAAAATTCAAAAACATGTATCTTTTTTGTAACAAGCTTGCACATTTTAGATTCTTTTCCATCTTTTAATTAATAAGGCATTGATTTATATTTGCTTAAACTAATTAATTTCTATCTAATTTCACTTGTAATCTCCTCATGGATACATTTTTTTAAATTTAGCAATCCACCATAATTATTTTAATTTCCTTTTAAACATGATTTGTTGTAAAATAATTTCCCATCCGATAGTTTGTAGAATATAGTTGGAATAAATTCTCTAGCTAATTTTGGTGGTAATTCAATGACATACCCTTGTAAAATGTTAGTATGCAAAGTACAATGAATATAGCATAAAATATCATAGTGTATTGAAAATTCAACATGTTGTCTACAATAACAAGTGGTGTGTGTGATTTATTTTAACATTAAAAAGTTTTTCCATCTCAAAATATCTTTTTCGAATAGAAATTTGTGGATGTTTTAAAAAAAATTTAGAGTACAATTGTGTTTGAGTCATATCTAATAAATGTTTTGTATGTGGTTCATGGTTGTGAGAATGAACTCTTGTTTTCACAACATCTCTTGTATTGGGAAAAACTCTTATATTATCTTTCCAAAATTGAGCAAGTAACTCTTTGAGAGTATCAACTATAGCTTTGTCCTTTCATGAAAGTCTACCAGAGAATGCCCAAAAATCATTGGTATTAGGTTCATTAAGTCTTTCACGTCTTACAATTGCTTTCATTAATATTTTATTTATTTCAAGTGTTTAGTTTATTTTTAAAATCAATCATTTTTTTTATTTTTAGCACTTATTACACATGTTATCATTATATGTCGAGCAACATTAAAATCTTTATTACATGATCTCAAGCCTACAATATGATATGCATCATGTAGATTTTCAATAATTTCATCATTTTCATCATCCATATTAGATGTTTTGAGTCCTAATGTGTACATTATAGGTCTCATCTTAATCAATTTTATCAATGAAACAAATAATTGACATATTTGAATATCATACTCCAAATTATGAAAGAAATCATCCCAAATTTCTTAAGCCAATATTCTTGAATGGTGATCAGACTTTTTGTTATGCATTGGTTTTAAAATATTTTCATTGACTTCAATTAAGTACTTGTATTTTCTACACACAATTCTTGGAAGTGTTGGTAATGGTTGAATTTGTTGAGAGGGTGTTTAAAAACCATTTTTACTTTCATTGTCTGGAGGTGGGATGAGATTAAATTATTCATTGTTAGTTTCTTCATTATATGTTTCTATGAATTTTTTTTGATGGTTAATTTCATCATTATTTGTTTTCATCAAATTTTCTTAATTTATGGGGGTGAAACATCATACATAGAATCATCATCAACAAAATCAAAAACTTGGAACTTTGAATGTGAACTTCCAACATTAACTAATTCGTTATTATTCATTTCATTATGGTCAATTTCATTATTAGTCATTTCATTATGGTTAATTTTAACATTATTCAATTGATTATAATAAATTTCATCATTGCTTAATTCATTATTTTCAATTAGCTCATTATCTATGGCATTTGGTTCATCAAGATTAGGGTTTATACCTTGTTTACCATGAAATTTTTGCATTAATAGTTTGTGTTTCTCTTTGAAATATTATAATTCCTTTGGTGTTTTGTTCTTCAACAATTTCCTCTTCCTCTTTGAACGTGATCTAGAACCCATCATAAGGGACAATTGATAACTTTTCAAAGGTGGGGTTAAGTGCACATGTATGTAGATATCATATAATTACACATAGATAATGTTTGTATATATATAAGTCTCAATTTGGGATAAAAATAGTCATTGAGAAGTGAGATTATCACTAAAATAATAATAATTCAATCACATTATATAGCATGATCATGTTATTAAATACTATGATCGTGTTATGTTTTATACAAGGTCCTAACACATCTAACCCATTAAGAATTTGATATCTAAAATAATGTGATCATGTTATTTAATAATGCAATTGCATTATTTAATAATGTGATCATGTTATTGTATATATAAGCTATGGGGTTAGCAATTGACAATGAGGACCAAGTGTTGCCTATGTTAAGAATAACATGATCACATTATTAAATAATGTGATCACATTATGATTAATAAGGATAAGAGATTATGGATTGGGGATTAAATAAAATTAGTGCATAAGTTTTATGGATTAGGGATTAAAATTAAGGACTAAAGTGAAGGTGCATGGCTACTAGGACCTTTCCCCTATAATGTTTTGGCTTTATGGATACTCGTATCACTCCCTGCATTAAAGCCCATGGTTTTGAATTGACATTGTGATGGAAGGGAAATGGATCCCCATAAATTGAAATGATGTGTGCATTTAATAAAATAGCAAGTATCATGCTTTTATGATATACATGGTATGAATATGTTTTTGGGCATGTTTCCCAAAGTGCATTAAATGCCATATCACTTGTGATTTCAAAATTTTAAGTGGCCAACCAATATGTTTCCCAAAATGCATTAAATGCCATGGTATTACTTCTTAAGTTATTTTTTTATTCTCCTAATTCTTGGAGAAAGAAGCTCTAAGCATGTTAAATCCCCAAAAAATAATAATAAGTCATTAATGATAAAACGTGTTTTTGGGTTGTCATTATACCTTAGATGTCCTCATGAAAATTGAGTGAATTAGTCAAGTGAGGTTATCAATTATGTGATTTAGGCCAAAATGAGTCCTATGAACTTAATTATTAGTCTATAAATGATGTTAATTTGGGCTAAAATGATTAGTTCAAGGTTTAAGGAGTTTATATTTATGGTTTAGAGTTTAGGGATTAAGAACTTTAAGGATTATGGCTTAGGGTATATGTTTTAGGGTATATTTATACAATCATGTAGGTGATTAGGGAAAATTTGGGAGCTTTGAACCTATATCTATGATTAAAAATTGTAAATTTAGGATCAATGATCCCCCACATCATCATATATTGAGCCTATGAAGTCAATTGTGGTAATGAGTGGTGTAATTTTAACTAAGTTCATCCTTGTGAACCTAATTCTTACTATATATATATATATAAAGGATGTTAATTGATGCTAAATTTATTGGTTAAGAGTTTAGGGTCTATAATTTAAAGGGTTTGGGGTTTAGGGCTTATGGCTTAGGGTTTTTAATGTAAATGGTATAGGTTTTGGGGTTAAAGTTATATGGTATAGGGTAACTTAGGGTTTAATATATCAGATATAGGGTCTAATCACTAAGGTAATTGAAGAACATTTGAGCTACTTATGACACCTATTTATGACTTTATTACCTTCATGTTTGCATAATTATGATAAAACTAGGGTCAATTATGCCATGTACATGTTATACAATTGATTGAGCTATAAATCTGGTTTAGGGACTCAATTTTTCCTAGATCACATAGGGAATTGTACAAATTGACTAATTGGATCAATTCATGATAGAAGATTTATCTTTTGATTTTACCCCAAATCATACCTTGCAAAATTGAAGACCCTTAAATTGGCCTCAAATGCCTCATCAATTAAAATAATCAACTAATTCTCCTCCTCTTTGGTTAATTAGGTTGAAGGGGCTCAAAATATCCCCAATTTATTGAACAGATGCATAGTTAGATTAATACTCCAAAGGCTTTAGCCATAGGTGTAAAAAGTGCATAAATTATGACATCTCATGATAAAATTAGTTATATCATAATGCATGTATGTTTGTGGCATGTAGTGGGCATTAGGGCATATGGAGCTTATAATTTAAATGTTTTAGGGATCATTAGGGATTAGGGAATATGGTTTAGGTTTAAGGACCTGTATATTAATGTCTAATCACTAGATATGCCATGTGTTCAAACTAGATTCTTAATACAAAAGATGTCAATGGGGACTAAATTGAAGTTGGTAAATACCTAAAAAGTAAATGGTTTATAATTTAGGGTATAGTGTTTAGGGTTTATGGTTTACAACTTCTAGGTTTTAATGTATATACATGGTTTAGCATACACATAGGGTCAATCAGAAAGATAATTGAGGATAATTTAAATAATATGGACCCATTTATGACTATAGAATGTATTTTTAGGTTATGTGTATACCATAGATGTCATGTCGCACATGCAAATTGAGTGAATTAGTCAAGTGGGTCAATTAATCATGTGACTTAGGCCAAACTGAACCCTGTGGACTTAATTCTTAGTAGTAAATGATGTTAATTTGGGATAAAATGATTGGTTCAAGGTTTAAAGAGTTTATATTTATAGTAAATAGAGTTTAGAGATTATGAAATTCAAAGATTAGGCTTTAGGGTATAGGTTTTAAGGTATAATCATGATGGTGATTGGGGAAAATTTGTGCTCCTTGAAAGTAGATCTATGAGTAAAGAATGTGAATTTGGGATCAATTATCTCCCACATCATCACAAATTGAGCCTATGAAGTTAATTGTGGTAATGACTGATGAAAGTTTAACCAAGTTCATCCCTATGAAGCTATTTCTTATAATATGTAAAGGATGTTAATTGGGGCTAAATTGATCCCAGGGGCCTACTGAGCCTCAATGTAAGGAATTTTATCAATATGATATCAATTGGAGATCTAAGTGCTTGCCATATTAAAAAAATAAGTATTCTTTCAATTTGATTTACAATTCAGTCCAAAGGATATATGTGCAAGGAATTGCATTCATATATAATAGAATTAGGGATTACTTGGCCCTAATTTCATACCATATTAAACCAATAAAGTATTTGATTCTAGATGATACATAATTGGGGCAAATCGAGGCTTGCCCAAGGAATTGTGTCAACATTATTTTAATTAGGGCCCTAATTGCACACCTTATTCAACGAATTGAGTGTTATCATGAATATAATATGAAATCATGACTAATTAAACCCTCTATAAGGAATTAAATATCCATCTTTAATAACAATCAAGATTATAATTATGTACCAAATTCAAATAAAAGAATATTTGGTTGAATATGAACTATGAAATTTAGTCCAAACAAGCCTTGCATAAGAAATTTCATCCTTTTACTATCAATATGGGTCTCTATTGGTCCTAAATATATAACATATTGAATCAAAAAAGTATTTAGTTTAATTGAATATGAAATTATGGCCAACCAAAGCTCATGCAAGTAAATAAATACATCTAATGTCAATTACAACTTTGTTAGCCTCGATTGTAAACTATATCTAGCTAATCATAAATTTGGTTTTATCTTATATACATAATTGGGGCCAACTAAGCCCCATTAAAGTGATTTTATCCATATAATGTTCTAGTTGGGTTCCATTAACCCTAAATGCACACCATATTGAACCAATTAAGTATTTAGGTTCAATATGATATGTAATTGGGGCCACTCAATCCCCAAGCAAAGAATTACATCCATCTAATGTCATTTGGGGATTTAATTAAACACCTTGTTAAATCAATTGATTTTTTTTCAATAATATACACAATTGAGGACAACTAAGTCCTATGTAATTAATTGCTTCCACGTTAGAATATCAACTGAGGCATTTTTCACCCCATGTAATTAATTTTGTCCATTGTGAATATTTTTCCCTAATTTCACATCATATTTAACCAATTTAGTATCTTATTTAGTATAATATCTACAATTAAGAGTAATTGGTCCCCATGCAAGGATTTACTTCAATATAATGTAAATTAGGGATTTGATATCACAAGTCATATTAGACAACAATCTTAAGAATGATAGGCCTAATGGCTCCTATTCAAGTTTTATAATGTTTAGAATATATAACATGATCACATTATTTAATAACGTGATCACGTTAATAACATACTTAATAAAATAATTACGTTATTAACATGATCATAGTATTTGAATTAAAATTCAATTATTACACCTTTTATCTCAAGAATGGCTTAGATTCTTGAGCCAAAGGCTTGGACTATCAATGTACAATCTAATATTGAAAGGTATGAAAATAAATAATGAATTTCAACTTTTATTTCCATATACACTAAGAATTTCAACATGAAAATTCAAAAACTTGATACCATCATGATGAGGATGCTATAATCTTTCCAAAAATATTATTCTTATATTTTTTGGACTAATTTAAGGTTTCAAACTATATTTATTTTTAACTATGCTTTTTTTAGGCCACTACATCCTGTAAACATACATGCCTATACATGTTCATTTAATTTATGTTTCATTGATCTAAGTGAAAAAAAATTACATGTTGACATAGTACACTTAATTATACACACATTAAAAAAATAATTTTCAATTTTTTAAGGTAATTAGGCATGACTCACAAATGACTATCCATTTCTTTGTCAGTTTTTAGGATCTATTTACTTTTAAAATTCATAAAAAAGTATTAATTTAAAAAATACCAAAAAATATAGGTGATGTGATACAATATTTTATCTAAATTTCCCCAAAGGGTTTTAAATAATATTAAATGCTACTAAAAAAATGGTGCATGTCATGGCCATCTATCTACTATGTTTTTTATATAAAAAAAGAGTTCTTATTCAATATTTAGATGTTTGAACTAGTTATGCTTAACCATTTTTAATTTTTTTTAGTGTTTTGGAAACTAGACTTGAAATTCTATTTTTCATGTTCTTACACCATATTCAAATTTGGAGTGTAGACATTTCAAATTATCTATATAAGTTTAAATTTTAGAAATTTCATAAAAATCATGTCCATGGGTAGGACACTTTTTATCCCCCAACTTTGTGCACTTACCCTAGAGGAGGGAGAAAAAGAGGAGGAAAATCTTAGGGGAATGTTTTTAGGATAATGTTGTGTAGATAGAAAATGTTAGTATAGAGACAACAATTTAACAAAGCACCAATGGTTTTCCCACCTCTTTCTTGGTACACCCCTTAAGGCATGCACTTAGAGAGATTGAGACTCGATGGATTATTACAAGAGAGAAAACATAAATAATTGATAAAGCTTAAAAATATTATAACATTCTCCTATGATAATTACTAAATATAATTCATGTGGATCTTAATGTGCTTTGTGCATTGTTACTGCATTGGGCCATGAGAAATGTGTATAACACTTTGATTATTAAAATGAAGAAGTATGGGTTGGGTCTATTGAAGTCCAAATTATGAGAGAAAACACCAAATTTAAATGGACTGAAAACTAAAAATGACAAATCCACTATACCTAGATTTCATAGTGGACAAAGCAATAATATCTACTTCTTACAAGACCAAGTCATGAGACTTGCCCCAAATGATAAATGTATGCTAAAATTGACTTGAGATCATCTTGATCTCATGCCCAATCATTGTCTATGTAGCCTATAGATATTGTGTTCCCACCAGAAGTGTATTTAAAAATTTAGGCTTTTCCTTCCTGATTTGTACTCAATCCCATAGTTATTATCACCAAGAAGATATCTTAAAATGGTTTTTCAACTTGACAATGGATTTTATGGGGGTCCTAATAATAATATTACAATTATACCAATTTCACAAAAAAAGAAATATCAGTATGAGTATAAGTCAAATATAGAATAATTCCCACCAATTAATTATAGAGTGTACCATCAACTAAAGGATAAGAACACTTGGCAAAAATCTTGAATCCATATTGATAAGGAGTCGATGTGGACATATGGTCTCTCATGTTAAAGCAATAGAGTATTTCTTGAGTATATTTGGATTGATTAACAAAAAATTATTTTCCAAACTATGAAATCTTAAAACCAAGGGGAAAATATAATAAGCCCAAGTTCGACATCTCAAAATAATTTATTTTTCAATCTTTTAAATCATGAAGCTTGGTGGAATTCCTTGTGATGATTAAGTCATCAACATATCAAACCAAAATTAGGAGTTTCTCACCTACTTTATTGGTGTATAATGTGGGGCATAAGGGACTTTGTGTAAATCTAGAGTTGATTTAGAAAATGTAATATTTTCATACCAAGCTTGAGAAGCTTGGTTCAAAAAATATAATGACTTTTAAAACTATACACAAAGCTAGAGTTTACACTACTTACAGACCTGAGAGGTTGTGATAGTAGATTTATTCCCACAATTATCCACGAAATAAGGCATATTTGTCATCTATTTTATGGAATTACCATACCTATGTTGTATCTAAGGAAATGACTATCATGATGGAATTCATCTTGTCAACTGGAATAAAGGTTTCATGGTAACAAATACCTTCAATTTGTGAAATATATTTTTTTACAAGTTAGGTTTTGTATCTATCAATAGACCCATATACTACATACTTAGTGGGGAAAAACTACTTGAAACTCACTAGTTCTCTTATTGTTTAAAGTGGAGCCAAGTCCCAAGTGTTTTTATTATTCATGGAAATAATTTGTTTTTTCATAGCTACTTTCTATTCAAAAATCTTAGAATCTTGATGATTAGTCTTTGGATCTTGTGTAACTACCAACTATTCTAAATATGTAACACCATAAAAAAATTGTAATATTTTCATTGTTGGATCCCTTTGTTACCAAGAAAATGTGCCAACCTCATTATGAACTATGTATGCCCATTTTGGTAGAGGCTATGTTTACCATGTAAAGAGTATTATAATGTCTTATAACACTAGTGGTGGAGGTTCTAGTTGTCTCTCTATAACTCCTCATCTGAATTATAATAACTCTTCGAATGGGATTCATCTAAACTATCTTGTTATTCATAATAGGCCTCATAATTTGTTTCAAACTTGATGTAAATTAATGGAGGAGGATAATAAGGATATGTTGGCATGAAATATTGAGATTTTTAAATAAATAACACATCTTGTTAGTAAACCACTTTAGTGGTAACTAGAAAAAGAAAATGATGTGCTTCCACATCTTCAAAATAGCCAACACAGATATAAGAATGACATTTCATTTCCATTTATTTTATATTTTCATCTAGAATGTGTTCCCATGCATTACATACAAATACTATGAAATTGGAAACCTTTGGCTTGACACTAGACCATTTTTCTTCAAGAGTCATATTTTTCACTGCAGATTGGGGAGTGTGATTTTAAATTTAGGTTTCACACTGAATTGCCTCTAATAAATATTGTGGAGGAAAGTATTTAGAATTTACCATAAAATTTTCCATTTCATTTAGTGTGCATTTTTTTCTCTTAGTAAAATCATTTTGTTGAGAGGTGTAGGGTAAAATATGCTAAATTTGAATGCTTTCATATTCATAAAAGCTATTCATCTAATTGTTGACAAAATCTCCTCAATTATCTATTTTGATACACTGAGTTTTTATCTCTAATAAGTTTTCAATAAGGGACTTAAATTTTTGAAGTGCTCAAAGACTTCACTTTTATTTTTCATATGAAAGAAATCATCAATGAATGTACGAATGTATTTATGTTTCTAAAAATAAACATTACAAAATGACATAAGATCACTGTGAACTAACTATAATCTATCTTTTTCCCTCAAATATTTTCCTTTAGGAAATGGATCCCAATGTTGTTTTCTAAGTGCACAATATAGAAACACCACATATTTGAAATAAACATGTGATAAACTAATAACCATGTTATGATTACTAAGGTTATAAAATGAGTGATAATTGAGGTGAGAAAACAAATCATGACAAAGTTTACTCAAGTCATTATCATGTGGCATCATGACTTATGAAGGTTGATTGAACAGAAAGCTATCAAATATGTATAATCATTCTTGATGATTAACCTTAATAGTGAATACAATAATAAACTAGTCTTTGATATTTATGATTATAGTATTAATAGGTGTAAACTCAATGATTTTTACTTCAACTAAATGTATGATATGATATATGCATAGGGGGTTTGTAGATAATTATAGAACATGGAGAATTTTTTTGAATATGCCATTCTCCATCTTGATTGTCCCTTTGCCCTAAAAAACTAGAAGACTAGTGTTTTACATAAAAATATTAGTTGTGTAGCATTGGTCAATATTTTCAAACAATGAGATAGCATGCATCATATGGTGAAAGGATCTTGAGTCCATAATACATTCAAACATAGGTGATCCTATTCCTTTAATAATTATTTCTCCTATCTTGGTAGGAAGGAGTTACATTTTTTTCATATTTACTTCTAAATAAGCCATTTTATTAAAACAATAATGTTCGACATGTTCTAGTTTCTTTAAAACACCCATTTTTAACTTTTGCATGTACTTTCATTTTTTTTAATCTTGGGGAAGGATTTTATCAAGTCAATTGATTTCCCTCAGGCTTAGGATTTTATTTAAATTTTTTATTCATAGAGCCCTTACCTTTTATAGATTTTGGTTGTGACTTTGCATTATAATCATTGACCACTAATTTCATTTTCTTAGTATATACATTCAAATCTCACCACCTTCATGTCAAAATTACAAGTTAGAATGACTTCACATAATAATGCACAAACTGGATGAAACATCACTGAAACACTCTAATTCATTTACATACATCATGTGTAATATTTAAAATGTATTAATACACACCTAAGTGGGGAATGGAACTGTAACTAACTATCAAATCTATTCAATTAAATTGGAATAAAATTATCATTGTGTAGGCAACAGATTTGATAAATTAATTGAAGTGAAATATTCAAATTTTGACACTACATAAGACACCTAAAAACTAATCAAGATTAAATAACTAAGATAATCAAATAATTTGGCTAAACTAAAAATCCATAGAAATCAGCTAACTGTCTAGTTATGGTATATTCAAAGTTTAACAAATATTTGAATTATGACCTCATTATGACATCATCTAAAAGTTGTGATGCACTAGGTATTTATGGGGACAAATATCTAAATTAAAGCAAGGCATGCCTTATTAATTCACCCTCTTTCCAAAATAATCAATACATTTACCTCAAAAATTGAATCCATTTGTGGCCACACATATTTATCTATATCCTAAGGTCACACTTAATCTATAAAATCTATAAATACCAAGGCCATTACATATGTTCAATAAGATTTTTATTACAAATAAACCATGCAAAAATACATCTAAAAGCTTCACCAATTCTTCAAATCCATTCACAAACCAATCCAATAGAGATTGAGGAGATATTAGAAGAATTAGTATAATGACATTGATAAATATTCTAAGTTCTATATCTAGGCATAATCACGCTTGTGGACTGGCTTTGATGGCAAAGTCTATGGGGAAGGTATAACTTATCTTGTTTATGCTTTCTTGTTTACTTCTTTACCTCATAGACCTTTCCTAGTCAAGGGAGTAGGATTACTATGTTATTTATTTTTGTTTGTTCTTGATTTTGGTCACAAATGCATGAAATAACCTATATTGTAATCTTACTTCACATTTGGCATGTTTGGTGGGACCACCCTTCCGAGTCTTATAATTATCAAATTTAGCTACTATTTGGAATTCATTTCCACTTTTTATTATAAATTTTACGTATTCCACTTATTGGTTATCAATGGCCTCACCTTGTAGAATGGTGGGATCATTTACATAAATGGTGACTTCAACCTATGAATTGGTAAGATCACTTTATAGTACTTTCTATCTGCTCTATGCATTTTGGTAGATCAATGGATATGATCTATAAACTAATGGGATTGATACAAAATCAATAGGATCACCATGTTAAATGGTAAAGTCACTATTTTGTATTTCACTATGTTTTCCTACAATCAATGACTTGAATTGATAAATGATGGGATTAAATTATAATCAATGGGGTCAACATATAAATGGAGAGGTCATTAAAAGGTAAACTATATTTTTTAATTACCATTTTTTGAAATGGTGGAGTCATCAATTAATCAACGGGTTTGTCCTGATAATAAATGAAGTTACCAAAATTATATATTTGAATCCCTATAGAATAATAGGTTTGATGTTAAATTAATAGGATCACCCTACTAAATGGTGGGATTGCCCTGATAAATGGCAAGATCTCCCTATGTGAAAGTTTTTAAGACTTAAAAATTATATAAATTAGCTTCCTCTTGATAACCAAAATAATTATCTGAATGTTTAATCATTTATATTGTAGGTTTTGATATCTTTTAAAGTATTTTACACAATTCTACAAAGATAATTTCAATCATCTTTTCTATTTGGTGCTTAAAAATGAACATCCAATTTTGAATTGGATTGAAAGAGTGTATGCATTTCATTATTATCTTAGGTGGTTTTTTATTTAAATTATTTTTTGTGTAAAAAATTATGTGATGCTCTCCCCTTGCCACCTTTAGGGAGGATGGGTGACTAAAACCACACAGGTTTACTTTCTTTCTTCTCTACCTAAAAGACCATTTTAAAATATGATATTCTCTTTCCCATCCATGGGGTCCTGAGAATAAAAAACAAAGCATGCTTTTATTTTTTTAAATTTTTTGACTATGGGGTGGATTTCATTGCCTTATCATAAGTATTTAGGGATGTGGTGTTGAACTAATAATTCAAATCCTAGCATCATACCAACCTCATTATCTTATGGGGTATACAAATTGAGGTCACACCATTGATATCTTAGCTAAAACATTACTCAGAACTTGATTATTCTAGTATCACTTTACTAAGACCCCACCGACTAAATTGGTCATAGAAGGACTAGACCCTTTGGAAAATGGCTTGATAAATATCACATCCCATTGACAAATATTTATTATACCCACATATGATAATTTATATTAGGACCATATAAAAAATCCAATGAAAACTTAGAATAGAAACCACTTTTACCATGACATTCTCTTTGATGCAGGGGTGAAAATGTATCCACCCCCTAATATTGCCTTTTAGTATAGACATTTGAGATAATGGTGGGGTTAATATACCACCAATAATTAAAATATTTTATTTCATGATCCATTAAATTTTATTCTCTCAAAGGCAAGTATATCAAAAGGACTCAATGATTAAGTTGTAAACACATGTTAGTTTCTAAGTTGTGTTTGTGATTAATTGAGTATATTGTCAAAGCAAATTTTATGTTCACAACCAAACCTAAAAACTATATGTTAATTATTTGAAACCAAATCCAACACATAGACCATACCACACTTACAAGATGAGGTGTTACCCTACCTAAATTTTTGGCTATCTTTTCCTCATATTAGTGTTGTGTTGGCCAATTATACCATTATGTTATTTATGTGGCATAATTATATTTTCCAATTATAACAATTCAAATCATGTCCATTTGGATCTAAATCTAGTTTGAAATCAATTGTTCACATTAGGTCAATTTTGACCCCATTCCTATACCAAACCATTTCAATCCAAATTTGGTTCATCTTGAACCACATACAAAGCCAATTCCATGCCACATTAAGTTCATTTTTAACCATGTATAAGTCAATTTTAAGCTAAATCTAGTTCATTTTGAATCATATACCAAGTCAATTCAAGCCAAATTTGGTTCATCTTGGACCATGTACCAAGCCAATTTCATGCCATAAAAGGTTCATTTTGAACCATATACCAAGTAGATTCCAAGATAAATCTAGTTTATCTTGAAATGCATGATAAAACATTCCAATTTTTATTAGGTTCACCTTGAACCACATTCTAATTTTAATCGAGTTCATCTTGAAAAACATGCCAAACGATTCCAATTCTAATCAAGTTCATCTTAAACCACATTTTGATTTTGATCCAATTTATCTTAAACCACACACCAATCCATTCCAATTAGATCATGTTCATCTTGAATGAAGTTCTTATTTTAATACAAAATTAGGTGAACTTTGACCAAAGCTAACTTCAAAGCCAAAAAAATGAAACAATGCCAAATCAGGTCTGTTTCACCTCAATCCAATTATTATGGCTTCCATCACATGACAATTTAAATCACTTCTTGTATTTACATTCAGTCTCCCACACCTTTCAATTGGGAATGTTGAAGTCACATCATCTATCCTTTCTTTCATTTGAATCACATGATGTCATTCCTCCCTTTTTAGGTCAAAGCCAAGCCAATCCAATTAGTTGGAATAAGACCACTCTCTTTCAGCTAATTTTTTTATCAAAGACCAAGACTGCCCTTTTTGGGCCAATTTATAAAACCAATACCACACTTTTTGGCTCAATTTGGAAGACCAAGAACACCCTATTTGAGCTATTTATATGGACAAATATCACCATTTTTTAGCTAATTTAAGACACCAAGACCAAGAATGCCTTATTTGGGCCATTTCTACCAAGCTAATTCTGCCCTCTTTAGGCCATTTTCATTCAAGACTAATTCCCTTGCATGGATCCTTGCTTAGGGGTTTCTTTTATTCCATATTAATCCATGTAATTTGAAATTAATTTTGATAAATCCCTATTCAAATAATACATGAATTCCATCATTTTATAGCTAATATAAGAGGGAGCCAAACTACCACCTAACTTTCCTATAGACCAATTTCATACCTTTGTTCAAAAAAAAAAATACTTGTTTTGAAGAGGTAACTTGTAGACCCACCTGAGCATAACCATGTCATCACTCATCAAGTACAACAAGATGGTCAAATATTTACTAATCAGATCATGGTTAATTTAAAGACCACTCTAGATGTTATTTTATTTGACAATTCCATGTCTACTTGTCTAATAACCAATCTAATTTTTGAGCCACAATAAAGGCAATCGTTTTACCTCCAAGAGATATTATCTATTGGATACCCAAATGTGTCCAAGTATAATAACTAATCAATCAAAGATATGTCATGATCCCCTTCCCAAGCATGATCAAATATGTCCACTTATAAATCATTGTCAAGATAATCATCCAATCCTTGACATTTTTATCAAATCACCCATTCTTGACCAAACCCAAGCCATTTTTGGTCCACCTTTATTTGATGAAGGATATTTATTTAATGAAGGACCCATATTCGATGACCCTATCATTGAAGATCCCATTATTTTTTTACAACAACCCAATATTCATCCATTATCAAACATTCACCATTTTATAAAATTCCTTCATCCCAAAGTCTTCATTTCCAAGTGAAAGGTGATCAAGATACTTGTGGATAACGTAATTCAATAGGCTAGTTTTATAGACACATTACATCAAAAACAAGTTCCCCTTAGAAGACAACATTATTATTAACATCAACATCGACGTCTAAATCAAAATTTGATTCTATCTAAGAGCTAATATAAGAATTAGGTTCTATTATAGAAATAATATCAGATTTAACATCAAAAATAGAATCAACATCAGTCTCAACATTAGATTCAAATATCTTTAAGTTAGAATCAACTTTAGAATCAAAATATATTAGTGGGTATTATGGCATTGGCTATACATTTATAACATATCCACTTGAATTCACATCAAATTTAGAATCAACATACCTTAGTAGATATTATGACATCATCTACATACTCTTTATAGATTAGATCAAAATTATTTAAAATACTTATATGGTTGTCAAGAACATTTACTTTAGTATCAATAAAAATTCTCCTTGTAGCCTCTATAAATATTGTGATAGCCTTTATTCTTCCATTACCAATACACATGCCATTTCCATTATCCAACCTAGCCGGTATTTTTATATTCTAACTCACAAAAATGTTGATTAAGATAAAAAAAATTACACATTATTGATATTATGTCATGGTGACATCTCAGTGGTAGGATTTTTGGGGAAGCAAGACAATATCTAAGAAAATGAATAATATCCTAGTGAAACCTTGTTTCAGTCACTAGAAGATAATTATAATAAAAAAATAGAATCCTTTAGTGAAACCTTTCTTAATGTGCTAAGGGACAATCATAATGAATTAGAA
The DNA here is from genome assembly GCA_037957365.1 of Torreya grandis. Taxonomy (NCBI): domain Eukaryota; kingdom Viridiplantae; phylum Streptophyta; class Pinopsida; order Cupressales; family Taxaceae; genus Torreya; species Torreya grandis. The sequence goes on along the minus strand of JARHVA010005543.1, from coordinate 366,545 downwards.
ACATCACTTAGTGAAACCTTATACAAGATGCTATTGGACAATCCAAGTCAGAATAATTATTAAGAATTTATTAGTGAAAACCTCTTCCAGGTGCTAATAACTAAGGAAATTAGCTCCTAATTTCTTGATGAAGACATTCTTAAAGTCAATATCAGCCTTGACATAATGAAAATCAAGTCAAATCTAGAATCAACAACAATGTGTGTGACTAAAAATTCAAATATTCATTTATCCTTCAAACATTATACATTCCATGTGATATTATAATTCATTTAAATTATATATTACATCACCAAAGAAGACAATTTATCTCATGTTTACTCTTCTTTATCCTTCCTGGTAGAACTATTTTTCAAATAAGTTATGAAGACATCTTGTCTATAGGTTTGAAGGAAATAGAATCAACATCCAATGAAGACCATGACAGTAGTCATCTCATTCATATCAACAACAAGACTTAGATAAACCATTCTAATCATGTATTGGTTAGATAACAAAGGGTACACATTGTAGACATCTAATTCCTAAGACTATTTGTGTTGAAATTATCAATCTTACTCAAATTGCACTCAAATGCACAATTTATGCTAAAATCACTTAAATACACTAAACGGTTCGAGCTTGTTGTATACAAGTGTTGATTTAAGCTAATTTATACCTAAATAGGGTAATGCATTTTATGTGATTCCTAAATTTTCTTAAACTATTTTGAGTCAAAATGACATTTCGCATTTTGGTGCTCTGGATCACTGTTTTCTTCTAATTCGTAAGCACACATCACATGCCTATGTTATTTTGTGTTGGCAACATCCTAAATGGAATAATAGTTCGTATGTAACTAACATTGCATTCCAATTCTTCTTGAGTCAAATTATGACCTAGTAATATGACTTTGTGACCATTTTGATTAATAATGTACCAACTTCCAAAGAATTGCACTAAAATTGATTAATCTTACTTAGGAAAATTAAACTAAATTATGAGCTTAAGTAAGAATTCCATTGAGTAAATTGAATATTTATTTATTGGAAATTGATTATAAATATCTACATCACCTAATGATATACATGATCAATGGGGTGGCATCCATAATCCATAAATGCAATAAATATCAAGTTTATAGGCACCCATGTCTCATTAATGCCTCATCCTCCCAAATATTTATGAGGATATTTATGGATTAATTATGAAATATTAGATTAATTCATGGCCAAACATATTAATTTTGACATGGATGGTCATGTTTGAACTTGATAAAATCTAAAATCCTATAAATAGGAGGGCCAAGACCACTTTCATTAAGCTTAAATTGTATAAACTTATAATGCAGGATTCTCTCCACAAGTAAATTGTGTAGTTTGATAAATTATTTATTTTCAATAGGATAAATTAATTTGATAGGTATATATTTGATTTCATATCATGAGCCTATATTATTCATGGTAATCTTGAGATGATGGAGGATCTTAGAATCTATTTTTGATTAAGTTATGAACACCAAATCAAGGGGAAAACCATGTTTAGAGCCATTTATGGATGGTACAATGCTTTTAGGAATGTAATATGTATATGTGATTTCTTTCAATTGATTCTTATTGTCATTTATAAAACCCATTGAATAGGTTGGCTTAGATTTTTAGTTTCAATGCATTCTTTTATGTTTTTCATGACTAATGCTTGAACTAATCCTCTTTGTAATCCATCTCTACATCTTGGCAAGCCCAATGGGACCAAACATCTCTCTCAAGAAATGAATACATTTTGGCAATCTTATATTTCCATTAAAGTCATTAAAAATTCCTTTAACATCAATTTTTAGCTTATTTTTCCTATGTTTTCCTATGTTTTTGATGTTTTTTGTGCATACACAACTTACATAGTGACTGATGTCACTTTTATATGACCAACATCAGTCAAAGCCAACCAACATTGGTCAAAGCAAATCAACATTGGTTGGGTTGTAGAAAAAAATATGGCTAATAATTTCCATTTTAAATATTTTATCAATTTTGTATATGTCAAATTAAGTTTTTAAGTCTCTGGTCTGAATATATTTCTTGATTTAGGAATTTACTTTTGGAGATGTTATCATAACAATTGAGCTAACAAGTATTTTTTATCATAACATTTTTACCTAAGGGTTTGTAAGTGATCATTATCAGTCAATTTTAACTGATAATGGTTAAGTATTGATTGGCATTGGTCTTGCAGTAATTAGCATCAATCAATAGTGATTGATATTGGTCTCTGTGTGTGAGAACCCAAGAGAAACAAATTGAAAGTTACTTGTTTCATTTCAAATTATGATTCAAAGCTAATCAAGGCTCTCTAATTTTTCTTGCAGGACATATGAGGTAAAGTGGTGTTTAAAAGGAATTAGGAACCTTCCCTTTGGTGTCTAAAAGGAACTATATGGTTTGATTAATTTTTTTTATGAATGTTTCTCAATTTTTTTGAAAACTAAGGCCAATAACTTTACTTAACATTTCAATGTGGTGTTATAAAACTCAAATTTCACTTAAAATTTTGAAAATTTTGATGTCATTTTATGTAATTCATCTATCACTTAATTTATAGATTATTTGAGCAAAAAAATTGTGCATGTATGCTCTCCCCCCATGCTCTATAGGGGGCTCGGGTGACCACAAGTGCTTTTTCAATGCAATTATGCCTTTGTCCAAAGCATAAAAAGGAAGTTGTCTAGGCTCTCCCTAAAAACCCATATGGTTTAGGTGATCTAAAAATAACCCTAAAGAATTTTTACTTATATTTTATTTTTATGTAATTTGGCTTGTAAAAGGGGTGTCATTGCCTCTCACAAGTTCTTTAGGGAAACATTAACCTGGGGCTTAATCTCTCGATAGTGTTTCAATCATGTTCCATTGTTGGATATACAAATTAGAGTACACATACTACAAGAGCCAAGGGGTTGAGTGGCTAACCTCTCCTTTTGTAACAAAATCCCAAGTTAGGTCTAGTCAACCAAGGGATTCCACTAAGCAGTCCATAGATGGAATCACTATGCAAAGGAATAGACCTTTTCATAGTAATTTGATCAATATGAACTCAATTTATGTGTTACGTCTCTTATATTAACCATAATTAAGACCATAATTAACCATATTTTAAGTTTTATAAAACACCACTTACATAGAGTATTATTACCATAGGGAGCGATCGAAGGTCTATGTCACCATATTATCTCTTAGGAGAATAGGGTGTAAAATACCCTAACAATTAGTGTACTTTTATTTTAGATGAACACTTAATTTCCTCCCAAGTGCACGCATATAGATGGATTTCAACAATACAAAGTAATCCTTGTTAGTTTAGGGCTTAAGATGATTACTTAGTTGTATTTATCTTTTGGTTTTAGCTTACTTAGTCTTGATTTGAGTTAAAATTTGATTGTAAGAAAATGTCATAACTAAACACATTGTCCACAATTTATTAAATAAGGAGGTGTTACACTAATCAAATCCAAATCATCTTTGCCTGATTCAAATTTGTTATCTTAAACATTGTGTTTTGTCTTGTCTAAATTACATAGTTATGTTGCCCATTTGAGTCCAAACCACTTTCAAATATATTTAAGTCCTTCATTGATAGTTCAAAGTTGAAATTACACCTTTCTAAGTTGCTAGGTTAATGTGTTTAATTGGGTTTAATTTTCCATTTGCACTTGAATTTAGTAGCTTGGGTTAAATTTCCCATTTGGATTAAAGGCTATTTATAGACTCATTATCATTCCATCATTGTGAAATTAGCTCATCTAGTGTATCGCTCACATGCTAAGTTCAAAAACACATTTTATAATACCATTCCTATTACCATGTGGTGGCATTGTGCTGCTCATTTGGTTTTAGTTTTAAACATAATAATTCTTACATGTTTTCACATCTTGAGTTTTTTGGTTCACATTGTCTTCTTCCTAATCCAAAGGGCTTTATTCTAGTTTCCTAGTAGCAACTCATCAAAGTTGAACTAGATTTTATAGTATTGATGTATCTCTCAACCTATGTTTGGTGTACTAGTTTACACTTAGGTTTTTTATTATCATACCCTCTTCTTATTTATATGATTTCAACTCTACCCAAGGTTGAGTAATTTCATGGTAACATTCTTCTAGTTTCATGTGGTACTACACCATCCTCCTTTTTGTTATAGTATCTTTAGTACCTTCTCACCTTGTTTAAAAATTATCAAAAACACATACCTTGTATAAACATTGGTAAAACATTATCCAAATCTTGTCCAATGTATAAAACAACCTTTTTAGACATGTCTTAAAGATAGACTCATAGTGGGGTCCCTTATGGCCCTAGATATGAGGATGGGCATTATTATGATGGTCAAAATAATTATGTGGTCTTTTAAGACATTCCAAAAACTGTAGGATCTAAGAAAGACTTTTTAGAACATCAACCCCAAGAAGAAAAGGATGAAGCCCTTCTAAGGTTGATATAATCTAGTGCTAGACTACCCTTACGTTTTCCTATGGAACAATTGCATTCTTTGGTTAGAGAAGGAGATAAACAATAAGAGAAATACTTCACAAACATTACACAAATAAACATACCTTATTCTAGCAAGGGTAAGGAAATACTTATAGAGTCTAAACCAAACAATCAAGATCTTGTTAACAAGATTAAGAAAATAATTAAATGACATGTAGACCAACTTATCATAGATTTGATAGACTCTTTAGTATTTGCGTTAGTCTATAATGACACTTCCAAGGAACAAGGAAATGTGGTTAAACCAATGCAAAATCTAGTTGAGAACATAACAATGATAGATCAAGATGACTCAATAAAACAACCCAAATCCCAAGAGGTTTCACAACATGCTCCACTAGACATAGAGCACACATTTTTCAATCATCAAGAACCTTTGTTTCTTTGAAAAACCAAAGACCAAAACATTCGGTATGCATTGAAAAAGTTATATAAAATAATTTGGATAGTTTGTCTAAACCAACACGTATGATTGTGAATAGACAAACAACTCCCCAAAATCAATAAAACATGGTTAATTCAAGGCAAAAAATTCTTAAAATTGATCACTTCCCTAATCAACTCAAGGAGTGAACCAAAACCAAGTCGAGGATCATAGGGTGTACATCCCTACCAAATCCACATAATAATAGGGGCACATGCCACCCCAATAGAAATAATATGGGTACATACCACCCCAATAGCAATAACAGGGGCACATACCACCCCAATAATAGAACTAGGGGCACATTCTACCCTAATAAAACTATGTTCCACCCACAAATGTACCAAATATGTAAGAGTGGAACTCTATGAAAGAGATTATGGCATGATTGAAGTTGAATAAAAAAGTTAAGAAATACAAGTTTGATGAGATATGCCCATATCCATTTGATTTATCTATTCTCCAAGTACCATTTCAATCTTATTTTGAGGCACCTAGATTTGACAAATATAAAGGAAATGGTAACCCTTATGAACACTTTCAGACATTCTTTGCTCTATGCCAAGAGGTTGCTTATAGTATCATTTTCTTACTTCATTTATATTTGTTAAGTTTAGCAAGAGAACCTCTATATTAGCTACTTAAGTTACCCCATAGATCGGTTGTGGATTGGAATGACTTATCTAAATAGTTTGTCAACAATTTCTCATACAACATTGAACATGAATTGACCATTGTTGACTTGTGAAAATCCAAATAATGTGACGGAGAAAAATTTGATGCATATATATATATATATATATATATATATATATATATATATATATATATAGAGAGAGAGAGAGAGAGAGAGAGAGAGCATTAGTGGGTCAATTTCAACATAATTTTCCAAATAAACATTTGGTGCATATTTTTGTATATAACTTACAGCCTAAGGTCATGCACAATCTATGACTTGCTTGCACTAATTCATATGAAGATATCATAAAAAAGGGTGTATAGATTGAGAAGACACTTATTGCAAAAGACCTTGTCAATATTATCATGTAGAGTCAACCATCATATCAAACCCAATCACTTATCCAAATGGTTATGCAAGAGAAACCTAAGGGTTTTAAGAAGAACAAGAATGTGATAGGAAATGGTGTGATTAAAACAAAACATGTACAAATGGTATAGGCACTATTGGCCCCAAATGTATAATTAACTCAACCTAATACACCACCTAATTTTAAAATACAACATTCATAGAGGACATTTCACAATCAATACATAGTCTTTAGTAAATTAGGATAACCTATTGAGATAGTTTTTCAAAATATCCTAGTAAGTAACTTGATTATATGGTTGGTACTAAGGCCATTTCCTCAAGATCAACCAAAACTAGATTGTTACAAGGAAAATGAATGGTGAAATTTCCATCATGTTATTGGTCATGGTGTGTATCATTACATCCAAACATGATACCTTATTAAAGATCTGATCGAGAGTGGTGAAGTTGAGATCAAGTTTCCCTTATAAGGCACTAATGAAGATATGGGAATCTACCAAGATCCATTTCCTCAACATAATCAAATATCACCAAGGAATAATAAACATAACCAAGGATAGTATCAGAGGTAGAATCAAAACCAAAATCATGGTAAAAATCATAATCAACATGATTTTAATGAGGATCATAATACCCATGCTAACAACTTGGGTTACAATAATGTGCCTTACAATTATAACAACATCGTGGGATGTATTTATGTAACCCAAATTTTCACTATTACTATTAAATCCCATGAATCATATCATGATCCTCATAGTATAAGATATAATATTATAGGGCCAACACCCTCTCCCTCTAGTAATACCATGTAAAGTTTGCATAATTTTATTATAACTCCATTTGCATAGGTTACTATTTTCAGACAACACCCTTCCTATAATTATAATGTCTCCTCATAAAATCAAAATTGTATCAATGTAATTAGATGCCCATGAGTCACCCTCCAAGGCCCTTTTCCTTCATCTTCTAATTATAATGACTCCTTGCCACCTCTAAGTTGCATAGTCATAACTAGATTCTGATAAGTTACTCTCTAGGTCCCTTTGCCCTCTTCTTCCACATAATCCAACGTTAACATTGTGCCTTTAGATCCAAATCCTAATAATATTATAGATAAGGCCAAGATAACTTATCCTAATGTGGAGAAACCTTATAGTCTATCAGATTAACTAAATAAAACCCCTATGTAGATTTCCATTTTGGATCTCTTGTGTACATATGAAGTCCATAGAAGTATTTTGAATATCCTTTTACAATAATCAATTATTCCCAAAGATATCAATATTGAATAGTTACAAACACTAGTCTGACACTTGTCTTCATTTTGTCAACTCACCTTTGATCAAAAGGACATGTCCACCCTAGGTATGAACCATAATAATCCACTATATATTGAGGTAATAATTGAAAAACATAAGATCAAGCACGTTATTATAGAGAATGGTTTAGGGTTGAATATAATATCCCTCAAACTGGTGTAGAGATTGGGGTACACTACGAAGGACATCCAACCACTAGCCAGAGAGAATCACCATATAGGCTTAAGATAATGACATGAAGGAGTCTTCTGGTACCATTCATTTATCAATCCTTGTTGGGTCTACTTCCCACCACACATTGATTTATATTATGGACATTGAGATACCTTATAACATTCTTCTTGGCTGTCTTTAGATCCATAAGTACAAACCATTCCATCCACCTTGCATCTGTGCCTTAAGTTTCCACATGATGGGATCAAGGTTATTATTCCTGCCAATCAATAGCCTTATTAGCATTACAAACATTTATAGGCTGAGTTCCAAAATAATAAATATTATACATGTTCTAAATTCATTGCAAAAAAGAACAAAAGAATATTTTTACATCCACCTCCATCTAATTATATCAACCCTAGTGACTTGGCTTCCACTTCAGTTGATCCATTTCCCATATCTCTTATAAATTAAGTTGTGATTGAAGACGTGGGAATTTCCATACCATCTTAAGGATGCCTTCCTTGTTTTAAAGTTTCCAAACTCTCCTAAGACATTTGGTAAGCAAAAACCTTCCAAGAACCTAAATGGACCCACTTTGATCTAGAAACATAAAAAAAATCCACTTTTTGTATTTGTACCTACTACTTCACCAAAATAAGATCAAGAAGCTTTCATAGAAGGAGACTAGTTATATTCTAATGACATTTCTAATTGCTTTTAGAATTTAAAATATCTAATCCCTAATCAGATCATGGATCATCTTGATTATAAAGGAAGTAGCCTTAGTCCATGAGCCCAAAGAATCTTGGATCCTTTATTAGTTGGTGTACCTAATTTAAATCATGGTATTGGATTTATACTACTTAGGGGTAAACTGATGACTTTTGATAGCGTTTCTTTTGAATCGACTAGTGATGAGACTCCTGGTAGTTATATAGTGTCCCATTATAGCTTTTTTGATGAGCATTCTAAATCATATTTATTTGATCAAAATGCTATTATGACCATAACACCTATTTATCCTATTGGAGCTTCCCTTACTAAAGAAAGAACCCATTTCACTATTGGAGCTTCCCTTAATGAAGTAGAACCTCATTGTTCCCTATGCCTTTACCATCTCAAACTCATTGATTGGGACCAAAAAAATTTGGTCATACTCCTTGGTGAGTTTTAAAATGAATAATCAATTGTAGAATAGATGGGCCTATGAGATGGATTGTAAATTGGTGATCATAAACAAGGATTTCATTTTTCATTGGATCCTTTTTCCTAGTTTGGAGAGTAGGTAAACTTTCTTGGTCACAATAAAGATAAAACATTGAGATATTTGGGTGAAAACCTCTTTGAGGTGCTTGTTGATTAGGGAAATAGTAAAGATGAAGATAGAACCTTGAGTGAAAACATGTTTTAGGCACACATGGATGGGAAAATTTTCTCATCCCCTAAGGATGTAGAGCATTCATCAAGTCCTAGATCTATATCTAGTACAAGCATCTCTTTAGAACAAGAACTTTTTGAGCATATTTCACTTGAGTTTCTAGAGGTTTGGCCATTGCCTGATATGTTAAATTTAGATTCATCACATTATCTAGAGATTTGGGAAAAACACCAAGAATCTATTGTAGAAGAATATGATCATGATCATATATTGCCTACTATTCTTGAAGTTGGATCCACACTTGTTGTAGAGAGCACAATTTAAGTAAACTTGGGAACATATGATGATCTTAAAATTATTTATCTTGGAACTTCCCTTATTGAAGTAGAACATGAACACATTATATCCATCTTAATGGATTTTAGAGACATTTTTGTATGGGAATACATAGACATGATTGGATTAGACCGACACTTGGTAGTGCATGGACTTGTTGTTCATCTATATACCAAACTAGTTTAAATTTTTTTGAGAAAGATGCATCTACACATTGCCCACTTGGTAAAAGCCAAATTGGAGAAATTATTGGGAGTAGGATTCATTAGACCCCTAGACTATTTTGAATGGATATATAACATAATTATAGTCAACAAGAAGCCATAAGGCATATGTCTTTGGATTTATTTTAGAGATATCAATAAATCATTTCCTAAAGATGATTTTACTCTACCCAACATCGACATGATTGTCAATTCTACTACTAGGTAAGAGATACTATCCCTCAAGGATGGATTTTATGGATAAAATTAAATCAAGATAGCCTAATTAAACTAACATAAGACTATGTTCACCACTATATGGGGAACATTATGTTACTAGGTCATGCCATTTGGCTTGAAGAACACTGGAGTCACATATTATCATGGCATGACTATCATCTTCCATGACATGATGCATGATATTGTTTAAGACTATTTTGATGACATACTAATAAAATTAAGAACATGTGCTAGACATCTTGACATTCTATGAAGAATACTTGAGAAGCTTCATGAATATAAAGCCTGCATGAATCCTAAGAAGTGTGTCTTTGGAGTCACTTTAGGGAAATTGATAGGTTTCATTATATCATAAAGAGGGATTGAAATAAACCTTGATAAGGTTAAGTCCATTATTGAAATTCCTCTACTTTCAAATCTTATATAGCTTCAAAAACTATAAGGAAAGATCTAGTCAATTCACATGTTCATTTCTCAATTAGAAGATAAGTTCCATCCATTTACCCATGTCTTGAATAAAGGGATCATATTTAAATGAAGATGAAGATTGTTAATTAGCATTTGTAAAAATTAAGACATATTTGGCCAACCTGCTAGTTTTGTGACTACCAACACCTAGACAACCACTACTTTACATATCAACAATTGAGAATGCACTAGGGGCATTACTGGCCCAACAGGATGATCAAGGTAAAGAACATGCAATATATTATTTAATCCACACACTGGTGTCTTATGAACACAATTAATTCATATTGAGAAGGCATGTTTAGCTATGGTGTTTTCTTCCCAAAAGTTATGACATTATATGTTGAACAACAAAAAAATTATCATCACCAAGGTGGATCCTCTCAAATTTTTATTATCCATAACAACTCTAATAGAATGTATGGATAAATGGGTCATGCTCTTTATTGAATTTGATGTTGAGTATTAAAATTAGAAAGCTATCAAGGGGCAAGTTATTATTGATCAACTTGTAGAGGCCCCTATTATAAACACTCAACCACTCATATTTGATTTCCTAGATGATTCTATCATGGCAGTGGAAGAAGTGCATCATGAAATTGAATAATGAAAGATATATTGTGATGGTTCCTTCATGTCTCATGGATCTAGAGCTGACACCATAGGGGGATTTAATTCCCAAAACATTCTACATTAATTTTCATTATACTAACAATATGGCCAAGTAAACAATATGGAAAATCGAAAACTTTGGAAGATTCTCTGAAAGCTGCTTGGAACAAAGTAAACAATATGGAAAATCAGTTAAGCGAGATCCCTGTCAAGCTCAAATCTTATGAAAACAACCTCTGGGAACTAATAAAGGACAATAGAAAGAAAATGGAGGAAGTAACGTCCAACATTTGTGCAGCTGCTATCAATATAGGAAAATGAGCCAATGAGGAGACCAAAGCACTAGAGGGTCCCAGCAAAAGGACAAGGCAAAGTTCCAGAAAGAAAGATACACAAAAAGGAGCTTTGCTGGAGGTTACCACCCAAGAAACTGCTTTGAAAGGAAAAGAAGCCATGAACTTGATACTGGAACTGGATGAATAATCTGGTCCTTCTTGTTGGTTTAGAAACTGGTACTGATCTTTGTACTGCTTTTGTTAGCTTTTGTTTGTTGTGATACCAGATTTCTATTTCTGGGTTTTGACCGGATGTGTCTCTAATGGTTTCAGGTCCATTTAAAACCTGTCTTTACTTCTTCACTGTAGTGTTTTTTAGGCATTGCTTGTGGGCTTAGACGTTCTTTTTTTGCTCTCTGTTAAAGGGTTTTGGGGCCCCTTCAAAACCTGCTTTTACCTCAATCTAAAACAATATGGCCAAGTATGAGGCATTGATCATAGGATTTCATCTTGTAATTTAGTGGGATATTCAACATCTATTAGTTTATGGTGATTCCCAATTAATCATCAATTAGACCATTGATCAATATCAAAATAGAAATGACAATATTGTTCCTTACAAGAAAATCATGGATAATCTCAAGGTTAATTTTAAATATATGTAGTTTGAACAAGTGCCAAGGGCTAATAATAGATCTCATCAACATGGAAATTTGATACATGCACCTTCCTTACCACTATAACCAATCATAACACCATGGCCATTCTCTACTTGGGGCCTCAATCTCATCAGTAAAATAAACACATCTTTAGATGGGCATAAACATATTTTAACTAATAATGAGTACTTTACTAAGTGGATTGAGGCCATTCATCTCACTTATGTTATCATAAATAAGATATAAAAATTCATTAGTTACCATATCATCTATTCATATGGCATCCTAGCTCACATTATATTCGATAATGGTGGATCCTTTGTAAATAGAGATATTAAAGACATTTATGAAAAATTCAAAATAAATCACAATAAATCCACACCATATAACCCCTAAGGAAATGAATAATATGAGGCATCAAACAAGACCATTATAGACATTTTAAAGAAGATTATCAATGATGCTAGTCATAATTGGCACTAACAAATCTTTTCTGCCCTATGGGCTTATCAAACCAATAATTGAAACCCTATAAGAGCCATTCCATACTCCCTTATTTATGTCATAGAAGCTATTATCATAATTGAGATTGATCTACCATCATTGAGAGTATCTTTAGAGCATATTGAAGATGATGAAGAATATAGAGTCTCAAGGTTATAAGAACTATAACTTCTTGATGGTAAGCATTTGGCTGCCCTAGTAAACTTACAAGCCTATCAAAACAAATTAAAGAGAAGCTAAAACAAGTGAAATGTCCCTCAAGAGTTTGAGATTGGTGATTTGGTATTGAAACAGAACCATAAGAACACAAATTCTTAATTCAAAAAGAAAGGTAAGTTCCAACATAATTGGTTAGGACTATATGTTATCATGGTGAACTATGGATCAAGTGCATATTGAATGGCTACTCTGAATGGTGAATAACTTCAAGAGCCCATGAACATTGTGCATATTAAAAGGTTATATGCTTGAATATCTTTAAACCATTATCTATAAGACCCATTACTTAGGGGCAACTTGTGCTGAAGTATTTTATCCTACTGTTATATCCTGGACCGTCTTCTCATAGACCATTTTCTTTTGACCTACCTTGGACCATTCTTTAGAGAACCATATTACTTTCTCAACTTTGGGTAGTGGAGGATTTTAGACTGTTGTAACTTTGAAAACATTTTATCCCACCTTGGACCATCCTCTTTTATACCATATTCATTTTTTACCATCTTCTTTTAGACCCCATTCATTATGGACCATTTTTTTTGAGAGCCACATTCTTTGTTATGTCTTGGGCCTGATGCAACTCAGACACTTTTATCACTTGACCAATTATGATCTTAATTATGACTCATAATAATTATTAACACATTTGATGCTATTTATAAAAATCATTTCATCAAGGATAGACTTTTGTATCTTCTTCTACAACATGGATACCATAGCGTATGGTTTTTTCTTGCTACATGGTTCTTCTAATTTTTATCTTATGCTATCCATTGTTATATTTTACTACTATTTGGTAGGTATTGTTGCCTTACCAGGATCTCACTCTTACAAATTTGCAAAAAAGTGCCATTGTAGTCATCTTTAGTTATTGGAACTCCTAGTTAGTTCCCTGGGCCATTGTTTATATCCAAAATTGTCATTACAGTTGACATAGCTACTATTAGAACTTATACTCTTGGATGAGAATATCCTTGATTATTTGTTTCCCCCTTGTATATATTTTATCCAAAAAACACCAAAAACATTAGCAAACAATCCAAAAAAGAACAAAAATATTGTTTGGATTTTTATACATTTTGATCCCCATGCTCTTGTTGTTTTGTAAGTAGCCATCCCCATGAAATTAGCATTTTACAAGACCATTTTAATTTGTCCCATCTTCCCTTTTATTATAAAAAAATAATCATGTTTTTTGGTCATAACCTTTTTATTATATCCCACTTCTTGGGAGAACTATATTTGTCCTAAAGTTCATGTTGGACCATGTGTCCATGGAACTATGTAGGCAACGTCCACTTGTCTTGCACATCTGGAGTCAGATCAACCATCCCCTTCCTTTTATTCTCTTCCCCCATTTCTTTTGAGTTGTTTCCCTATCATTTGGGGGAAAATTTGTGTCCTTGTTCTTTTTATATTGTCATATAAGGTAATGCCTCTACTACATGTACCTAAATAGCTATTTTTAAACCACACTAACTTGGTTTTTATTTGTGTGTGTTTATTTAATTTTTATTAGTGTTTTATTGGTGTTTTTTTTGTGATTTATTGTCTCTTCATTTATTTCTTCTTATTTATTTTGGGTGTTTCTTTTTATTTCTTCCTGATCTTTTGTTTTCCTATTTGGTCTTGTTCTTTTATTTTATTTTTAAGGAACATCTTAATGGTCCACATAGATATTGATTATTTATATATTGATTTAATGTTACTAATTTGTTCTTTATTTTTTTTAAACATTTTTATTACTACTTAAATATTGATTGTTCATAACTTGATTTAAAATTGGGATCATTTATGTTTTATTTTTATTCACTTTTTTATTTAAATATAAATAGTTGTAACTCTGATTTTGGTCATTTTTTACCATTATCATTAGTTATAGGTTTTCATTTTTGAACTGGCTTCATGTAACTAAAATTCCATGTAATTATAAGTTACTTATACTTATGATGCCTAATTCATTTTGATATAATAAGAACTTTGTGATTTGGACTCAAGTCTTGATGTCAATGCAATTTTAATGAACAACTCTCAAGATCACCATGCATAAACTAAACACAATAGGTTTAACACCTGATTCTATGATTAGACATTTATATTTTAGCATATGTCATGAGTCTAATCAAATAATTGGTTAGTTTTCATTGTCTCTCATTCAATTCTCTCTTGCTTCTGAGTGAACTACTTTAGCTTGAGGTCTATTTGGACTATGTAGGTAGCACTTGGATACTAGAAATATTTTGGGTTAGCTTGACTACCTTCATTCTTATTTTAATTTATTTCATCACTTTGTACATCCTTGTATGTCTATTTTTTTGTGGCTTTTTTAAAGCCATTCCACCATCACATTTATGTTTGTGCCTGCTCATCTTTAATCTATGTAATAGGCTATATCCTTGATCTATTGCTTTCTAATTTTTCCATGTTGGGGTAAAACATCTAAATTGGTTTACAAATCTAAATGAGTCCTCCTGAGACAAGCCATTATTATTTATCATTGATCAAAATCAGCCCTATTACGGAAAACATATTTATCACATGATCAAATCTATTCTACAAGAACACATTATTATTTCTAATATCTTTAGAGACATGATTCACATTTTTATTCTATTTCAAAGCTCTATGTATTTTTTCCCTTATTCTAGAAATATGTTAGTGTGCAACTTGTATTGAGATTGATTAATTTTGAAGCGTACAACTTGCACCTTAGTTTTGGGTGTGTTCAAAGTGTGTCACTTCTATTTTTGGATTGTATCCTTCCCATTCCTCCCATTATTAGGGCCCATTTTATTCTAATTATATTTTTATCATTGATGGGATCAATGCATGTAAGCATTATCTCATTTGTATTTAATCTATTCCGTAGGTTAATCTCACTTTCTCTCTCTTTTTGAGAGTCTATCCTTCTCTTTCATCCCAATATATCCTCTCGAGGGGGCATCATGGGTCATTTCTAATTATTCTTGACAACTTTTTTATTTGAAAAGATGTTTCTTTGCTTGAATGTCTTGCTGTACCTTCTCAAATAAGGGAAAAATATAGACATCCAATTCTTAACACTATATATGTTGAAATTGTCAATCTTACTCAAATTGTACTCAATGTACAATTTAGGCCAAAATCACTTAAACATGATAAATGGTTTGAGTTTATCATATACAAGTACCAATTTAGGCTAATGTATCCCTAAATGGGGCAATGCATTTTATGTGATTCATAACTTTTCTTAAATCATTTTGAGTTAAAATGATGATTTCACATTTTGGTGCTCTGGATCACTCTTTTATTTTAATTTATAAACACATGTCACATGCCTATATTATTTTGTGTTGACAACATCCTAAATGGGATCATAGTCTGTATACAACTAACATCACCTCTTTATTCTTCTCAATTCAAATTATAACCCATTAATATGACTTTTTGACCATTTTGATTAATAGTGCACCAATTTATAAATAATTACACTAAAATTGATTAATATTACTTAGGAAAATTAAACCAAATTATGAGCTTAAGCAAGAATTACATGGAGAAAATTGAACATTTATTTATTGGAAATTGATATTTAATATCTAAATCACCTAATGACATGATCAATGGGGTGGTATCCATAAGCCACAAATGTAATATATATTAGGTTTATGGGCATCCATGCCTCGTTAAAACCTCTTCTTCCCAAATATTTATGAGGATATTTATGGATTAATTATGCAATATTAAATTAATTTATGGCCACACATCTTCATCTTGAGATGGACGGTCATGGTTGATCCTAATCAAATCTAAAATACTATAAATAGAAAGGGCCAAGACCATTTTTATTAAGCTTAAATTGTTTAAACTTATAGTGTAATATTCTCTCCACAAGTCATTTGTGTAGTTCCATAAATTCTTTATTTACAATATGATAGTTTCATTTGATAGGCTTAGATTTTATTTCATATCATGATCCTAGATTATGCATGGTGATTTTAAGATGATGGAGGAGCTTGGCATCCATTGTTGATAAAGACAAGAACACCAAATCAAGGGGAAAAACATGCTTGGAGCCACTTTTTGATGGTGGAATGTTTTTGGGAAGGTAATAGGTATATGTGCTTTCTTTAAATTGATTCTTATTTTCATTTACAAACCCCATTGAATAGGTTGGCTTAGATTGTTAGTTATTATGCATTATTTTGTGTTTTTCATGACTAATGCTTGAACTAATCCTATTTGTAATACATCTCTACACATATTATGCATATCATAATCCTCCATTGATCTAAGATGATAAAAAAATAAAATCAATTAAAAATACAAAAATAATTGAAAGAGAAAGAGAAATAATTCATCCAATAGTGAAAACCATGCTCGTAGCACCTTGGATAAGTATCATTATGAAAACCAAGTTTTTGGTGTCATGCATAAATAATTTGTTATTTCCAAGTGCCTTGACACTTGGGTGTAGCCCTATATACATTATAAACCATTTTGTTGAAGCCATATTAGCCATTATAGTCAATTACCATTCTTACCATTTTGGTCATTCACTCTTATTCACCCAAACCCATCTTATTATGACCATTAGTATTCCTATCTTAAACTTGTCATGAAAGAGGAAGGTATATTGAGACTTATTTGGGAAATATTTTAGTAGGTTATCTGCATGACACTTTAATGACTGGACACATTTGTTTACCATGTGACATGGTCCTTGGAGACTCCTAGTCTTTTCCCTCAATATCATTAATTATTCTATACCATTTGATTCTATTCCAATATCATTTATATTTTCAACCTATTATTGATTAGTAGTATCTTACTATAGATT
Source organism: Torreya grandis (assembly GCA_037957365.1). NCBI lineage: Eukaryota > Viridiplantae > Streptophyta > Pinopsida > Cupressales > Taxaceae > Torreya > Torreya grandis. The sequence continues at coordinate 349,359 of JARHVA010005543.1, read as the reverse complement.
AAACTACATTGACTTGAGATCTATTTGGACTATGTAGGCAATACTCAATTTTATGAGGTTAGCTCAATCACCACTATTCTCATGCTCACATAATTTTGTGAGTAAGCTAATCCACAGTCTTACTATTTTTAAGAATCTTAAGACACACTCTCACCATTTTGTGAGTTATCATTCCCATACTTTCATTATTTTAAGAGTTTTCACTCCCACACTCACTTTTTGGTGAGTTAAAACATTATACATCTCCTAATTTTGTATTGAGTTAAGATGCCAAAATCCCAAATACATTTAAATAGTCTAAAATACTTAAAAATTATAAAAGGGCTTACAAAATCCATGAGAGATATAAATCCACAAATTTAAAAACATTTATCTTGTCCTAAATCTAGTCATTATCTTTGATATATCATTGAGCCACTTATGTTAGCAAACATTAAGATGTAATTGTTCCAATCATTTCATCCAAATTTAGTTGTATCCTCCCCTTTTATGTATCCTTTCTTGGGGAAACAATTCCATTATCATTACATTTGATCCTTTACACATGTATTTTGACTTGGTTAATGACAAGATGATTTATATTGCTTTTTGTTTTCTTATTTATGTGTTTATTTTATTTTATTGTTGTTTCCTTAGATAAGTAAATTATGATAAATGAGGTCATCATCATGGTGATCCTTACCATGAAGTTGTAATTGGGTATATCCATTGAGATACATCAACATTATCATCATGGTTTTTATCATTGGTGTGTTTTTTCCATTTGTATATTGGATTGGGAGTCATACTTATGCACATTATGGCAAAATAATCATGGTGTTTTATATCATGAGGCATACTATCATGTGCTACATTAAAAATCAAGTGTTCAAGGATTATATATGATTTCACATTACACTATCAACATCTCCCATTAAAAAATAATTCATTATCTAATCAAGTATTTTTTAGTCATCTTGGAATGCATCACATCATCCCATTTTCCTTGATCAAATCAACATAATTAAACATTATGTCTATATATGTTCATCAAGGTGTGCATATCTGAATGAGCATATAAAAAATAGAGTCATACACATTGGTCCATCATTATTCTTAATCTTGTCATGATCATTTTTCTCATCTATTTTCTCCCATCTTTGGAGAACTAAAATAGTCTAAGGTCCATTTGGACGATGTAGGCAACACTCAGTATCAACCAGTTTATGAGGTTAGCTCAATCACCCTTGTTTCATTCTTATTAATGTCCATATTATTCTAATCTAATCACATCATTATTTAGTAATAATTATGTCCTAATCATATATTTCATTAACTTTGAGCATTCTTATGTGCTTGGATTTTGTGGAATCTTCATTCTTTGAAAATTTATTCTACCATTATACCTACATTTATGTCATTCATCTCATCTTTAATCTATGAAATATGTTATATCCTTGAGCTCTGATTTCCAATCAATCAACTAACAATTTAGACCAATCAATGATCAAAACCACCATGCTTGGAAAATCATTTAAATCAATGATTAAATACACCCCATTTGGGTAAATCATTATTCAATTAGTCTATCTTTCTTATATTTCTAAGCTCTTTAGATTTCACCTTCTTTGGGAAAATCAAAGTGTGTAACTTGGATCAATCATTCCCTAAGCTCACAACTTTCATTTTGTTTAGGGTATATCAAAGTGTGCTAAATATTTTGGGATGTATCCTTTCAACTTCCCACCACCTTGGGTCCAATTCAATTATATTATTATTCATCATTGGAAATTGAAGTGTGAAATCATTAGCTTATATGGATTAATTTCATCCATGGGTTAATTCCACTTTTCTTCCTATCCATTTTCTTCTTTTTGAGGGCCTATCCATTAGTCTTATTTTTTAGGGGCTCCCTCAAGGGGGTATCATGGGTATTTCCAAACATTATTTGGGGCCTTATGGACTTTCTTTCAATAAATTGAATAAGATTCAACAAAAGTGGGAACAAAATAATTTCTTCTAATTGTGACAATTTTAAGTGATCTTTTTATTATTTGAAAATTTGTTTTTTTCGCTTGAATGTCTCACCATGCCTTTTAAAAAAAGGGAAAAATGTAAAAATATAATTCTCACCATTTCCATGTCAAAATTGTAAGTTTGAAAAATTTCTTGTAATAATGTACAAACTGGTCTAAACATCACTAAACCACTCTAATTTGTCCATACATGTCACATGTAATATTTGAAATGTATTGATGCATCCCTAATTGGGGCATGGCACTGTAACCAATTTTTCACTCTGATCAATTCAATATGAATCATATTACCATTGTGTAGGCAACATTTAGGGGTAATTAATTGAAAAAAAATATCAAATTTGGACATTATGTAAGGCACCTAAAAACTATCAGGATTAAATATCTATGTAAATCAAATTAATTATCTAAACTAAAAATTCATAGAAATTAACTAATTATCTAGTTATCACATATTCAAAGTTCAACAAATATTTGAAATATGACCTCATCTTAAAGTTGTCATGCACTATGTATTTATGGAGATAAATATCTGAATTAAAGCAAATCATTCCTTATTAATGCACCCTCTTTCCACAAAGATCAATACATTTACTTCAACAATTGAATCCATTTATGGCCACATATATTGATCTAGATCCTAGGGTCACAATTAATTTTTAAAATATATAAATACCAAGGCCATTACACACTTTCAACAAGCTTTTTAGTGCCAAGAAACCATGAATAAATCCATCTAAAAGCTTCACCAATTATACAAATCCATTCATAAACTAATCTAATAGAGCTTGAGGAGATGTTGGAGGCACTAGCATAATGAAATTGCTAAAGATTTTGAGTTCTATATTTAGGTACAATCATGCTTGTGGACCGATTTTGATGATAAATTCCATGAGGAAGGTATTGTAGACACTAAAAATCATGTCTAACCCTTGGTCATCCTCCCCCTTGGTCCCTTTCCACTTCAACATGCCCCTATGTCTTATTAATTTAAAATAATTATCTATTTTGAATTAATAATTCCCTCTCTCTCTCTCTCTCTCTCTCTCTCTCTCTCTCTCTCTCTCTCTCTCTCTCTCTCTCTCTCTCTCTCTCTCTCTCCTTAACACCTCACCCCCTTGGATACCTCTCCTTAGATGCCCTCCACTACCCCATGCCAAATCTTAAATGCTTAAACCCTATTTCATCCCTTCCATTATCATCTCATACTCATTTAACCCACCTTCGACCATTTTCCCATGACCAGCTGACCTCGACAGAAGGAAGAACGGACAAAAGGCTATTTTTAGCCCTTTTTCCTATTCTTTGGTTGCCGATGTTGGTCAGTAGTTAGCTTACATCGGTAGTATTTCCAGCATTAATTGCCTTTAAAACTGTGTTCTACGTCTGAAATGCAGATCGACCAATCTTGAATCTTTTTCCATCCTTCCAATCAGCCAGCCTTCCAGTCTTTAGACCTCTCTCGCTCCCTCTTTCTCAAATGCACAACAAGCATCTTAGGGTATAGCTACTCTGCATTAGTCACTCCACCTTGCAAGAAGTCTTCTACACCAACATCATCAGCAACCAGTCTGCTACACTCTTTCTTCAGCAAGCCACAACTAAGTATTTCTTCTGTGTTTTCATTATGTTCTCTAGGTACTGCTTCTAAGTAATATCACCACCCAGATCCAGCTATCAACTAGACCATACCTGAATCCTTATCCTCCCTTTTCACCCCAATCCTTTGTCTGGTCCCTCTTTCAAACCATTAATTTTGCCCTGTAAACCCTACACAGACCTCAAAATAGACTCTCAGACACCTCAAGCCATCTTGCTAACCACAAATAGACCATAAACTCATCCAAACCCTATCCAAGACCATTATCCCGACCAATGCCAGCCACCAAGCCCACTGCCACTACCGACATCAGCAGACTAACAGACATCGGTTCCCTTTGACCAACTGAAATTGGTAGACTAACCGACGTCAGTGACTGTGGAAGACTGACAACAGAATATAGGTAAGCTTTATCTTTTCTTTTGTTTAGTCTTTCACCATTTCTTTCCTTTATCAAACATTCTCTTTTATCAAAAGTGGACTATCATCCCTCGAGGAAGTCTTTGCACTTCTGGGATCGAGCTTTGACTTGGTAGTCCACCTTACATCCATCTAACACCCTCTTTGTTTAAGTCTTTCTTCTACAGGTGTCATCTTCCACAGCCAAAGAGGAGTACCTACAACATCTAGATAATAGTGTGCAAACCTAATCTAGGTAACATCAAACCCCTGACCATTTATCTAAGTTTCTTTCATCCTTTAAATGTAGAAAAGTGAAAACTAGTTAGAAACATTCTAGCATGCCTGGTGGGACACTAGGAGTTTTCCTTGGGTTCATACTTTTTCATCTAAAAATAAACTTTTCATATAGGTGCATTAGGTCTCTTCTTGCACTCTTTTTCTTCTATCTCTTCTAAAAAGACACCATCAGCAAAGTTCAAAAGAATCCTTCTTTTTCTTTCTTTCCTGCATCTTAGACTAGTCAGTCATACTCTTCAACCTTTTCTTCACTTGTCTGCATCCGAACACACATTTCTATTTGGGCTTAAAATCTATTGCATCTCATTTCTATTTGAATAAATATTAGTCCACACATCTAGTAATTAAAAACACATCATGAATAAAGCGTAGGCCACTTATGTTACACATCCAGATCACTTGCACAAAATCAAACATCTAAACTTACCTAAGACAAGGTCCAACTAAGATTTCATCACCTAGCAGATACCTTACCCTTCCCGACAATCCCACTTAGACTTCACTACCAAGGGGAGAGCCCACTCTGTTCTCTGGTAGAGGATAATCTCTAGGGGAAGTATATACTAGCTAAGTGAGACCAGCTTATCACTGGGCTCGTGAAGTGAGGGGAGCTTGCTCCTTATCACTAGGCCACGTATGGAACCTAATACAGACTTTGAGCACTGAAACTAACCTGAAACCAACTTTAGACTACCTCTTCTAGGACCTGTTCTATAAGCCAAATTCCAAAACACACTCTAAGGCATAAGCAAACATGATTCTAAAAGTTTATTCTTAGGATTTAACATTTAGGGTCTGTTTGTCTTCATCTATTTTTCCATTTCTATCTAGTTTTTTGAGCTAGTGAGGATGTTTTTTTCTTTTTTTCCAAAAACTTTCAATTTTTTTAGTTTCTAGAAAAACATAGTAACCAACATTAGTTTTACCACCAACATCAGCAACCTTTCTTTGCCAGCATTGGTTATCTGACCGACATCAGCAACCTATTTCATCGGCATCAGTTTTTCTGCCGACGTCGGTCACTGTCCAAATTTTTCTTCTCAAAACAACAAGCTTAAGAACCCAGCTTTCTTATTGTCCAACACCCATCCTAGTTTTTTGAGACTAAAAAACATAGTTTCTAGAACCTGAACCTCTTGCCTTGAATGGTTTTGACACGTAGTCAAACCAAGACTCTTGTTGACCACGCAAGGCAACAACCGCTTCTGCCTTCACCTTTTTTATCTAGTCCTCTAATGGAGTATCATTCAGAGACTGAAAGAACTCCTACCTAAGCAACCCCAAATCAACCATCCATTATCCTTGAGGGGGACCAAAACTTTGAAAGGTTCCTTGACCTCAATGTCAAGGACTTTCAACATTATCTCGTGAGAAGCCAAATGTGAGACTCTTCAGGCAACCCAATTTATGGGATGCCAACCTCCTTAACTGAAGTGACAATGATATCGACAGCATCCACTACCCAACCCATGACCACTCCAGCCTTTGCTTCGACCATCAACCTGACCATGACTAATCTTCAAAGTGTGGCTTCTCCTTCTATCCCTGGGCCCACTTCCATTAGGGTTTCAGCCCCCCATCAACCATAGACCATTCAACAAACCTCTACCCCTTTCCAAAATCTAGTTGTCTCTATCCTGCCTACTCTTACCCCTATCAACACAAGAGTAACTACCTACCCTTCAACCAATGCTGCCACCCCTCAACCACCTTTGGCAGCCCCTATTCAATTTGTGCCCTCTAACTCCATGGCACAACCACCCCTAGTTTCCACATCTATCCCAATGACTAGTTATCAATATGTTGTGCCTATACAAGCGCAACCGACTACATCATACGCCTCTTCTAGCACCTTTCAAGTGCCTTACAATCTAGGGGGTGCCCCATCTACTAATTCATCAGCTGATCTCATCAAGATGCTGATAGACAAAATGTCTAGTCTTGAGGCTTCCATTTTTGGTTCAAGCAATGTCCTTTCATATGACTAAATTTGCAATGAACCCATCCATCCCTCCATTCCAATCCGGTTGTATCCCAATCAGTGGGAACTTCCTAAGTTTACTCGCTTCTAGAGTAAGGAAGACCCTCAGCATCATCTACAAGCATTTAAACATGCTTGTTACCTGATAGCACATGATGATGCATTACTACTATGCACATTCCCCATGTCACTTTCTGGTGCTACCCTTGACTGGTATAGCTCTCTCACCAGTCACTCTATCTTTTCATTCACCTAGATAGCCCAACTTTTCCTTGACCATTTTTCTATCAATATCACCAAAAAGGTCTCAATAACAGACCTCTACTCTATTAGATAGTTTGACGATGAATCAATAGCTGATTTTGTCACCCATTGGAGAGGATTAATCAACTAACTCTCCTTCCCTTTACCTTAACCCAAGCTCATTGAGCTCTTCTCTTGAGCATGTGCCACCCACATCTCATCTACCTTATGGGTTCAAACATTCCACACTTTTGATGAAGCTTTCACCATGGCCCAAAAGATTGAACTCTATGCTATTGAAGAAAACAAGGTCAAATTGCATAATACTAATGCAAAAATCGATGACCATTCTTCTTCTAGACCTTCTTCTTCCCACTCCAAGTCCAAAGGATTGGAAAACACTATGGTCATTAGATCACCATCCTTGACAATGACTGACCAATCTAAACCATCCACATCTCAAAGCATCAACAAATAATTCCAACAACGATACATATAGTGTAAACACATTCCACTAGGAGAATCATACACTTCTGTGTTGGAAAAACTCGTCAAGTAGGGGGTCCTCAATCTCCCTCTAATCTAACCACCTCAATTTGACCCTTTAAAAGCCATCCCTATATGGTATAGGGAAAATGACTTCTGTCACTATCACCGTGTCCAAGGCCATGACATAAACAACTACCAAGCCTTCAAGAACATTATCCAAGACATAATAGACAAGGGGGATCTTGTTTTTGATAACCCAAACATGCCACCCAACCAAAACATCAATATCTTCAAACAACCTTTTCCTAACCATCCTCCTAGCCAAAATAATGTCCAGACCATGGCCGATAGCTCCCAAGAGCATGATATACACACGGCCAACATGGTCTCACCTCTTGTCCCTGACCAACCTCCTCCACAAGTAGAAGATCTTTCTTCTCCTATTAGTTCTCCATCAACCTCTCTTATATTGGAGGACGCTTCAACCATACCAATGCCATTAGCCCCACCTTCATCCTTCCTCTTACCAATGGAGGACCATACCCTTCCTACTCCTCAACCACAAGTAGAAGGCACCATCATCCCTACCCTCTATCCTCTTAAGGAGTCACATTCTCCAATTTCTTCTCCACCAAGAGAAGAACCTATCTCTTCACCCAATTTGACCAAGGAAGACCCAGTGATGATTCTCTCTTGCCGTTTACCTGAGATCACTACATCTCATTCACCTCCATCCACATTTGAATCCAAACCCACGCAGGCATCCACCATGCCAAAAGAGATTAAATCTCTTGGTGTTCACCCCATATCTAATCTTGTCTCGCACAATAGTGTCCCTCAACCTAAACTAAAGAAGGCCACTAAACCACACTAGAGAATTCCTCCCCCACCTTCATCATTGCCCTCTATTTTGGGCCTGCATCCATCCACCTTAATAGGAGTGCTTCCTACTCCAACACCTCATAGAGGCAAATTTCCTCCATCATCCCCTTTATCCATTAAACATATATTTCCTCTAAAATAACCAATGCCTCCTATGCCTCCAAAACAAAAGTCATCAACCCCTACTATAACAAAACATGTAGACCCATTAATAGGTTCTTATGCCTTGTTGTTACGATAATTGTTGTAGTCTTCTCGCATCAGTCTCCCACCTCTTAAACCATACCAATCTCTCAGACCAAAACCACCCTGGTTTGATGACACTAAAGTTTGTGCATATAATCGCATGCTGGGACATGACACTGAGCATTATTATGCCCTCAAGGTTGTCATTCACAAATTCTTAGAGAAAGACACCCTTCTTCTTAACCATATTATCAACAAACCTTCAACATCATCCCATGCTTCCCATACCTCCTCACCATCACACTCATCAACTCTCAGATCAAGACCATCTTGGTTTGACAACACTAAATTTTATCACTATCATCGCACATTGGGACATGACACTGAGTATTGTTGTGCCCTTAAAGCTATCATTCGTCAACACCAAAAAAAGAATACCCTTCTCATCAATGATCCTCTTGACTACCCCTTTGCCAAATCTTTAACACCATCACATGCCTCACAAACATCATCACCTGAATCGGGATCTCAACACCAGACTATGGTCCCTCCACTTCCTTTAACCCCATTATTCAAAATCAACATAGTCAACTTGACCACCAGCCCACCAACCCAAAAGGATAAAGGGAAAAGACATGTTTCTATCCCTTGGACATCCCCATCTACCAAGCCTTCACCACAACCAAAACTCAAGATTACTGTCTTGGGCACATCTCGACTAGCATCCTTAAAGACAATCCCTGACTCCATGGTGAAACAACCTCACCACACGACCCTTATGAAGATGTCTTTGTATGATCTCATACAAAACTCTCCACAGCATCATCAAACATTGATCAAAGCCTTACAATCAATGGAGGTCTAACCTAATGACCCCCAACCTCTGACCACTTTAATCAAATCATTACCAACCATTACCTTCGTCACTATCTGTGATTTTGAGATTCCTGCCTCCAATTCGGCAGATCAGGATCTCACCCTCTCAAACTAAATCTATCAAACATTCTCCCTAGCAACTAGGGAAATTCAACCTTACCCTGACTATGGTAACCTTAACCAAACATCAAACATCAAACAACCAAGTATCAACCAACATCAACTGACCTCAACCAAACCTTGACCAAACATCAACCAACCTTTTAATCATGACCTCGACCAACTTTGACCAAACATTGACTGAATGTCAATCGGCCTCAATCAAGCATCAACCAACCTTTTAATCATGACCTTGACCAACTTCGACCAAACATTGACCAAACATCAACCAACCTTTTAATCATGACCTCGACCAAACATCGACCAAGTATTGCCTAAACACCGACCTCGACCAAGCCTCAACCAAGCATCAACCAAGCCTTAACCAAGCATCAACCAAACATCAACCAACCAAACAATGACCAATCATCAACCAGCCTAACATGCCAACAACACATCAAACTAACTTCTTAATCATCTTTAACACATGACCAATTTGGAAAGAAGCAAACGAGGCAAGTTTGCTCCTAATTGGCTTGGACCTTACATCATCATGCATAGGTATGGATCAAGGACTTATCATCTGTCTTCTCTCGAAGGTTGACCAAAACTTAAACCCCTTAATGCCTTGCATCTGTGACCATTCTACTGTTAGTCGAGTACTCATTCACTTGACATTTAACTTGAGCTCGTCCCTTGAGCAATCCTTGTCCTCTTAATCCTTATTTCTTTCAACCCTATTTCCCTAAAGCAAACACCATGTAACCCTTTTATAAAGTATGGATGCTTTATCTTAATAAAAGGGAGCCCTTAAACTTATATAGTCTTGTCCATGACTCAAAATTCTATCAAAAATAAATTGATGTCAAAATATCAAAAGGTCATAAAACTCTAAATGCAGACTGCTCCCTCAAAGGATAGTTGCATCATCATTGCTATAGCTAATAGACTGCTCCCTCGAAGGACAACTATTCAAAGTTCTAATATATATATAAAGCAAAAATATAGACCACTCCCTCGAATGATGGCTATGCTTAAAATCTTTCTATAAATAGCACTCTTTTTGAAGCTTCCCGCATCGATCAGCTTCACAAATGACCACAAAACAAAATGACATCTCTATGTAGACTTCCCGCATTGATCAGTCTGCTCAAAAAAAAAAAGGTCATGGACTTGGCTTGTAGTCATCTTAGGGTCTCCTATAAAAAGGGGCAAAGTTATCCCTACTAAAAGGGTTACCCTATCCTACAATATCACATCACCTACTCAAGGGATTTTGAGCTCATTTTAATGTCAAAGTGATTTGCTTACTTCTCTAACACAACCAATGGTCAATGACTTCATGCATGAATGGGGATTTTGTTTCTAAAACCCCCTACCTATGCTATCATTATGGTCCTTGTCAATGAAAGAGCAACACGCCTTTCACTTTTTATACACCTTGGTCACATTCAACCAAATCATTTTGCCAACCAAACCAAACCAACCAAATCAAAACATTTTCAGACAACCAACATCATCATAGTCCATTTCACATAGTTTCTATGGAAACCAATACACATAGAAACTATCGACCAAACACAATTTATGTTAAGCATAAACCATTACTTGCTGAAGCATAAATAATCTCAATTCATTTTTAGCATACATCCATCACCGATATGGACACTTGCTAGGGATGAAAGACCACTCAACCAATGTTATAGAATACACCATCACACAATATGGAAAAGGCTGTAACATCATCTTACCCTCACCATTTATCATGACCAAAACCAATCATCAATCAATTTTGCCTCTTAGTTTGAACTACATTGGTCTGAGGCCCTAACGATAGGGGCAATGTAGGTAACACTCAAATGACATGACATCTTCTAGGGTTAGCTCGACCACATCCATTTTTTCATCTATCTGATGGACAAACCATCTTACCCCTCATCATTTCAGGCATGTACCTTCAGACATATGGGAAGTGCTAAACCTTTAACCTAACCAAACCAATCATCAAATATTTTGCCTCTTAGTCTAAACTACATTGGTCTGAGGCTCTTCCAACAGGGGCTATGTAGGCAGCACTCAGTCGACATGACGTCTTTTGGGGTTAGCTTGGCCACATCCATTTGTTCGTCTACCTGATGGACAAACTATCTTACCTTTAACCATGACTTAACCTCATCCAAACCATCCATAACCAACTCTCTTCCTCCCTTTTGGGGATAACTACATCGGCCTGAGGCCCTAATGATAGGGGCTATGTAGGCAGCACTTAGTTGACATGGGGTCTTCTAAGGTTAGCTCGGCCATTCCTTCATCCGTTTGTCTAGTGAACTATCTATCTCTACCTTGACTCGACCAATGACCTTGGAGATCGCGACTATCTCCTTAGACCTCGATCACTTCTAAGACAATGTTGCCTTGGTTGTTTTTGCATGTATGCTACCTCATGAATGGTTAGCAAAATTTTCCATGACCCCCACAAATATTGGATTGCGCTCTAGTTGATCCCCACTACTTGTGGCCTTTTTCATGTTTCTAGGAGCACTTCTTGAGCCCAGGATACCTGGAATGTGATGACCATTAGAGCTACAACTTGGATCGAATAACCCAATCAACTACGACTAAATGATGGGGCCCAGTTATTTTGATTTTGGCACTCCTTGAACTTTGACCATGACAATTTGCCTTACCTATCACGTGGAGTGGTATACGCACAATCTCACCCTTTGTAGTGTTCACACTCAAACCTTCACCCTCTCCATCAAATCTCTATCAAATTGACACCTAATCTTAGGTTCCCTTCCCTCAACTCTCTCTTTGAGGGGGGAACACCTCATCCCATACCTGGGGTAATCAACTCCTATTTTTGTCTTACAGTTCATTAAGAACAACCAACAAGACAAAAAGGGGCAAATGTAGAGACCAAAAATTGTGTCTAACCCTTGGTCATCCTCCCTCTTGGTCCCTTTCCACTTTAACATGCCCCCTATGTCTTATTAATTTAAAATAATTATCTATTTTGAATTAATAATTCCCTCTCTCTCTCCTTGACACCTCACCACCCTTGGATACCTCTCCTTGGATGCCCTCCACTACCCCATGCCAAATCTTAAATGCTTAAACCTTATTTCATCCCTTCCACTATCATCTCGTACTCATTTAACCCGCCTTTGACTATTTTCCCATGACCAACTGACCTCAATAAAAGGAAGAATAGATAAAAGGCTATTTTTAGCCCTTTTTCCTATTCTTTGGCTATCGACGTCGGTCAGTAGTCGGCTGATGTCGGTGGTATTACCAACATCGGTTGCCTTCAAAACTACATTTTGCATTCGAAATGTGGATCGGCCAATCTTGAATCTTTTTCCATGCTTCCAATTAGCTATCCTTCCAGTCTTCAGACCTCTCTCGCTCCCTCTTTCTCAAATGCATAGCAAGCATCACAGGGTATAGCTACTCTGCATCAGTCACTCCACCTTGCAGGAAGTCTTCTACACCAGCAGCATCAGTAACCAGTTTGCTACACTCTTTCTTCAGCAAGCCACAACTAAGTATTTATTTTGTGTTTTCATTATGTTCTCTAGTTATTGCTTCTAAGTAATATCACCACCCAGATGTGGCTATCAACCAGACTAGACCTAAATCCTTATCCTCCCTTTTCACCCCAATCCTTTGTTTGGTCCCTCTTTCAGACCATACTTTCTACCCTGTAAACCCTGCACAGACCTCCAAACAAACTCTCAGACACCTCAAGCCATCTTGTTGACCACAAATAGACCATAAACTCATCCAAACCCTATCCAAGACCATTGCCCTGGCTGACGCCAGCCACCAGGCCCACTGCCACTACCGACATCGGCAGACTAACCAATGTCGGTGACTGTGGAAGACTGACAACAGAATACATGTAAGCTTTATCTTTTCTTTTGTTTAGTCTTTCACCATTTCTTTCCTTTATCAAACATTCTATTTTATCAAAAGTGGACTGTCATCCCTCAAGGAAGAATTTGTGCTTCTGGGATTGAGCTTCGACATGGCAGTCCACCTTACATCCATCTAACGCCCTCTTTGTATAAGTTTTTCTTCTACAAGTGTCATCCTCCACAGCCAAAGAGGAGTCCCTGCAACATTTGGATAATGGTGCACAGACCTCATCTAGGTAACATCAAACCCTTAACCATTTATCTAAGTTTCTTTCATCCTTTGAATGTAGAAAAGCAAAAATAGTTAGAAACATGTATAGCTTGTCTTGTTAATGCTTTCATGTTTGTTTCTTTACCTCATATACCTTGCCCTACTAAAGGAGTAGGATTATTATGTTAGTTCTTGTTGTTTGTTCTTGATTTTGGTCACTAACTAATGGACTAACATATTTTTAAAATCTTATTCTCTTAGTCCATTAGTTAGTGACCAAAATTTTAAAAATATGTTAGTCCATTAGTTAGTGACTAATTTTAATGACTTATTTACAATTCGGGAAGAATAGGGTAGTTTTTCTCAATGCATAATTTTGTATAGATGTGTACAAAATAAGTGCCAAGTACCCTCTCAACTAAGGATTATATATGTAATAAATACATAGATATATACATAAACACACACACACACACACACACACACACACACACACACACACACACACACATGAGTCAAATTGGGTAATTTATCATACCATTAACACAATAGGCATATGGGATGACCCTAATTGTGTATATATGTGTACCAAATAAGTGCTAAATACCTTATCAACTGAGGCTTATATATGTATTTACACACACACACATAGACACACATACACACAAACATAAGTCTAATTAGGTAATTTATCACACCACTATTACACTAGGTAGATGGGCTAACCCTAAAGAAATATTTGATTTTAAAAAGTAGTAGTTGCTAGGAGAGGTTAACTATAATTAGACACATGTACATATTTACTAGAGATACTAACCTAGTATGATGGGAACAACCTATGCATAAGAGGACTAAACTAAGGATATGGGCATGTCTATGTAGGATAGTATGTAGGTTTGAAACATGATGTAAGTATATTATAGGTGTTTTAAAGTAATTGGAAAATTTCAAACTCATATGTGTGAGAGGATGGAAATAATGACCATACTTGTTTTTCCAATTCATGTGTGATACATATATTTTAAGATTATCATTAACAAGTAATCAATACCATATTTTAGTATCTAAAAATTCCCCCCTTTTATTATATTAATGGAATTTATAAATTAAAATAAAAGGATATACCTTGGTGCATACAACACAATTTGTCTTTGGTAGGAAGCTTCAACTGTGTAGGTCATTCAAAATCAAAACATGTGTCTTTGTGAAACTATTTTTCCCTTGCAACTTATTAGAGATGATTCTTCCTTGTTAAAGCATTAGATAATGGTGGTTTTAAAAACTTAGAGAGTAGTTAACTTTTTTGAACCATGGATAAATTGAGGGTGATAACCCAAAATTTGTGTAACTATGTAAGCCTTTGGGTTAGGAAGACAACATGCCCTAACCCTCATAAATTTGGGTAGAAGTACATGATGTATATGACCAAATAACTACTCAAGTTTGATATAATATGAGAGCCACATGATGGGTTATCAATAAGTAATTTAAATTTAATTGAGTGTCATTAAAATTAAATGTAAACTACCCATAAAAACATGAATAAACTATTATAAATAGATTTATAGATTTAAGGTTGTTCACTACTTGGAGCAGATTGAAAAGTGATTTGTAAATAAATAGTTTTAATAGTGCTCACTTAAAGTTGTGTAAATGTGCATGAATAAATGTCATTCCTCTTTGGAAATACACCAATTTTAAGCTATCATAGTATGTATGTACATGAGCTAGAATCATGCCTCATGAATATGAAAGTATGTACATGTGCATAAACTAATAGCGTGCCCCTTGAATCTATAATATCTAATATAAAATACTATGAATTTATATATAGAACTTAAGAAAATGTATATCAATTATATGTATATGTGAAAACATGTAATTTATATAGATATAAATTATGTACATATGCCCATTCATATTCACTCAAGTGTGTATTATTTAGTATTCAATTATCTGTAAAGTATTTATTATACATGTATTATACCCCCATAATCTGTATTGATATGTCAATTTATCATGTAATTTAACTCAAATGATATTTTAATCATTCAAAATATTTGAAAACTTTACTCTAATTCAAAAATATTATTTTCTATTCATGGAGGTGTATTTCTCTACTAAAACTCTACTATAATGTCCTCATTTTGAGATGAGGGATGTTTCCTATAAGTTATTCATCTAAAAATAAAAGTTAATTATATCATGTCATGTATAAATATAGTGTCATGTATAGTCATCTGAACATGTGGAGAGTATGTCATTATAGTAATGTATATGTCAATCAAGGAATGCATGTAACATATAAAATTTAGGGCATATAAAATTTAGGGTATATAATTTTCATGTCTAGATAGATGTATCAATGAATCACATAGTTAAAAATATGAATGCATAAATTTACACAAAAAAATTTCATGACATACATCATGGCACCACTCAATAACAATAAGATAAAAAATTTCAAAAAGTTAAACAAGCTCAAGAGTGTGTCACACATAATGCCAATGGATACATAAAAGGGACATGAAGATGTCATATCAAATAAGGCTAAGGGACATATGTAAGGGACATAATTATGTCACAAAAATGGTACATAAATGTGTTGTATAAAAAAAATCCAAGGTACATATTAAAATAATATAAAGATGTGAAAAATAAGGGAAACAAAGATGTCTTAAACAAGGCCAAGGGGAAACACACAATAGACAAGCAAAAAATATCATATTATACAAGAAAGTAACAAAATTAATAAAGCATATAAAAGTAAATACTAGTATACACCACCCATATGTATCAATTTCACATCTTAATAAAATAATATATCTATGTATAAATATGTAAGATATGAGTAACTAACAATACATGTGTTATAAATATAGATAACTCAACATGGTAGAGAGGTCATAGAAAGATATAGTTTGTAATAGTGAAACCTATGGAATAATATGCACTTAATATTAGCATGGCCACTGGGTAGAAGAAATTAGAAAATCTATATGTCCTTGTGTAACATGTATGTCTTGCATCACACTCATATATTGTGAAATGCATGCATGTATAAAAATAATATGCCATTTGCCAAACATGTGATTAATGACATATGTACATAGTGTAATCTAGTAATCATGTCATGATTTTGAATATTTTGAATGTTTTTATATTTTTAATTTATTTAAATATTAATTTTTTAATATTTTTAAATGATTTGAACTCATTCAAGTAAGGCCAATTGGTAATGTTTTAGAAAATAGAAGAATAGGAGGGATATGAATAAAGTGAAACATGTGTCAAGGCATAGTGTGCACTATATGTGATAGTGTAATAATGGGGATGAATGTATGTAAATATTAATTTCATAAGATTTAATTAGAAATAAATTATTTTATAAAAAATTTAAGGCATAATTATATTTGACTTGAGATAATCATGTTTTATACATTGTGTTTTTTATGATAGTAATTGACTTTAGTGTATATTATGGTTCTATTGACTTAGTAGTGGAGATCACTATGGAAAATGTTACAGGTCAATTCCATCAATTATAGGTAGCATTGAATGTTTATTATGACTTGGATTACCAAAAGTGATCATGAGGAAAAAGACAGTCTGGACTTTTGAGACTATACATGTATGGGCTATCATGAAAGATATAACAATATAGGACCACTGTTTGGATTGTTAAGATTAAGTAAGCAAATAAAAGTCAAAGGGCCATATAGAATACAAATCTAAGGGATATAAGAATGATTTAAACTAGACCATATATAAAATATATAAGATAAAAAAGGATGATAAAGAAAACAATCATGAATAAGATACACACATGGTATGTGTAGCAACCAACTAAAAGAGTGCCAGTAGAGGTCATGTATCTAGTGGTACCCATGTATCATTTTATTAGTGAAATTTATTATATATATTTAATGTAATTGTATTTGTATAAAAATATGAATATTAATGTGATTATGAATCTATATAAGGCAACTGCACAAAGTTGGGGAATAAAAAGCGGCCTACCCATGGACATTTTTTTCTTCTGAAAATCAACAAATCTCAACTTCTGTAGATTATTTCAGATGGATACACTAAAAAATTGAAGATGGTATAAGAACATAAATTGTAGAATTTTTATTCTATTTTATAAAATAATATTTAAAAAAAAATGTTCAAGTATGTTAAACATCTAAAATTTGAAGAGAAACTATTATTTTTTATAGGAAAATAGAGTAGATAGCTAGATGTGTGGACCTTCATTTTTTAAGCATCATTTAGCATTGTTTCAAAACCCTTTGGTGGAAATTTAGATAAGATCATTTAGTTTATGACCTGTATATTAAAAAAATAATTAATGGATACATATATTTTTATTAATTTTCAAGTAGATAGATTCTGAAAACTGACAAAAAAAGTTAGCCAGTTGTGCAGTCCCCCCTAACTACCTCAAAAAAGAAACAAAAAATGTTTTTTTGGAATGTGTATATAATTAGGCCTAGTTTTTTACCATATATAATTTTTTCATTTGGATAAAAGAAAATAAAATAAATTAAACATATATAGACATGCATTGTTTTAACATATAACAACCTAAAATGGACATAGAAATAAACATAGATGAAAACCTTAATATAGTAAAAAAAATGAAAAAAAAAAATCATAAAGAGGTGAGTGTGCTTGATGCCGTAGTAATAATTCTATAATACATGTCATTGAAATTCATATTTTTTATGATGATGGAAGTTGGATTTTCTTATTTTTAATCAAAAAACTTGTATTCGGCTATGTTTGTATGTCTAGGCCTCAAGTTCAGGAATCCAAGCCATTTTCATGCCAAAAGGAAGGTTTTGAATTTAAACATAATAATGCATGTATGTGCTATAATGATTATGTGAAATAACACATAAAATCTATAACACGTACACATTCCTAAGAGATGAAAGTATAAATATTTAAAATGTAGAGAAGTGATCAATCAAAAGGTTAGGGGGTGGTTTACTAAGATAAATGTTAAGTATAAGTTGAAATTTACATTCTTCTAGTTAATATAAGAAATTAGGATATATATATATATAAAATTGGTTTCATGGTTTCATGACTTATGATTTGGGAGATGGTTTTTCAAAAGCCAATTTGGTTAGTAATTAGCTGCTTTGAGGATTTAGTATTGAATCTAGGAATTTCAAGGTGTAACTTTTACAATTGATGTCCATTTTGGGCAAACATATAGTCATTTAAAAGGTTTTGTTACCTTATAGATTGTGTTATTGAATTTTTAAGAGTTATTAGTTTATTAAGTGACATGGCATATGATATGGCAAGTGACATGGCTTATAAGTGAGGTGGATTTATGTAGGACATCATAACCCACTTGGGACCCTTTCCAAAGGTATTAATGACCTCATTTAAGCATCACAAGGCCCCCCTTGAAATATGTCAAATTTCTCCTTAAGGGGCCACCATTCAACATGTATTTTGCTTTCACACATGAAATTGGCCTTGAAAATGAGATACCTAAATTTTTAGTTCTTTGGAAAAGAAAAAGAGCACCCATTTTTGAATTTTTAACCCAAATGGAAGACTCACCAACCCAAATGGGAATCCTCACTAACCTCATTTTTAACTATTTCATGTACCACATGGAAAATAGTGCCACATTTTATGTGCCATATCTTTATGTTATTAAATGAAGACAAGTATTTTGTCTCATTTAAACCCATGTGCATGATTCCCATTAAAGTTTCCCATATTTGAATCATTCATGCACCACATGGAAAATGGTGCCATATTTCTCTTTTGGCATGATTTTCACAACAAATGATATAAATACCCCCCGAAAGTTAGTCTTTGGTTATTAAAATATTGTTGTAGGTATTTGGAGGAGGTTATAATTTTGGAATTAATCCACATCTTAGAGGAAAATAATTCAAAGAAATGAAGCTCTATCGAAATTGTCATGGGATTCCTTCATCACATCATCCACAACATCAACCACATCAACAAGCCTCAAGGTAAACTTATTTGGTTTTATTTATTTCGGTAATTTAATTAATTCCTTCCCTTCATTAAATCAACCTATATAACTTAATACACTTTTCATCTTAATACATTTACCTCCTTTACCACCTTTGCCATTGTAATCCTATTTACTTCCTTTGCCAGCTTCACCATCTTTACCTCCTCATCCTTTTTCTACACTAGTTTATATTTTATTATTTTCAATAATATATTAATATCATTTTATTATCTCAATAAACCACAATGAAACCATTCTTTTTACCCTTATCAAATTACCAAACCCAAAACCACATCTTTTCCTTAACTAATTTTCAGCATTAGTATAATCAAACTAGTTGCTTAATTTTGGTTAACTTAGAAAAACATCTAAGTTTTTAAAGTAATTGGATATAATTTTATGTATTTTATTTAAATTTTAAAATAATTTAAGTCAAATATATTTATTTTATAATTTAAACTTAAGTGTTAAAAGTAGGTGGATTGACAACCTCTTAGAAATCTTTCACTTCTAGGATCTAGCTCGCGTTAGGCAATCCACCCAACTACTTATCTAACCAATAAGTTTTGTGGTAGTGATTTCTTATTGGAGGTCATTATTCCATATTAAAATAGGAGATACCATAAAGTCTAGATTGAACATGCATGCATTCAACATGTATTCTTCTACACACCCTTTTTAGCTAGTTTCTTCTTTTCACACTTAAGAAAAAGTGAAAATTAGATATAAACATTTTGGCATGACCGATGGGACCCTTGAGTTTTTTTTGGGTTTATATATGTTTAGGAAATTTATTTGCATTAGTAAAATTTCATTTAGCTACACATTTTATTTCTGAAATTTAAATGTTCCTTTTTTCCTTATAAAAATTGTAAGTTTTAGTCTCTTTTTCTTTCTATAAAAAAAAAAAAAGAAAAAAAAAAAAAAGAAAAGAAAACTATCTTTCTTTTTTCTTTTCTTGAATTTATAAAATTGAAAAGAGAATTAATCCTAGGATTAGGATTGCATTTAGGAACATTTTAGTTGTTTTTGTTTTTATTAAAAAGAAATCAAATAATTTCTTTTTGGTTAAAATTAATTGCATCCATTGTTTGCTTGTGTTGGTTAGATCATATAGTTTAATTAATCAAGCACATTAACCATAGAATCAAAAATGTTACACAAAAAAACCACTTACACAACTAAATATCAAAAACACTTAAGACAAGGCCCGACTAGAATTTCACCACCTAGTGGATTACCTTAACCCCTCCTAGCTATTGTACTTGGATTTGATCACTAAGGAGATAACCAAATCAATTCTATAGCTAAGAATAAGCCTTGGATATATATATATATATATATATATATATATATATATATATATATATATATATAGGCTGAATTCCCACACTAGATATGGGATCATGAAGTGAGGGGAAAAAGCCCCAAGTACCAAGCCACGTACTAAAATCC
Organism: Torreya grandis; assembly: GCA_037957365.1. Lineage (NCBI taxonomy): Eukaryota > Viridiplantae > Streptophyta > Pinopsida > Cupressales > Taxaceae > Torreya > Torreya grandis. The sequence continues at coordinate 328,690 of JARHVA010005543.1, read as the reverse complement.
AATATAGACTTCTTCTTGAGCACATAAAGACAACCCATAACCAAACATAGACTACCTTGTTTAGGACCTATTCTGCAAACCATATTTCTTCTTCACACTTTCTAAGGCATAATCCAAAAGAGAGATGATTAAGAATCTAGGATTAAATATATCTTAATGTATGATTTTATTGCATTGAATCTTTTCTTTTTATTATTTTTTATTTGAGGTGTGAGCTTCATTTCTCTCCATTATTCATATAGTCTTTACCAAACTACAAATTGAAGAATCAAACTAACCAAGAAACTATTTTCCAATACCTCATCTCCACTACCTTGTTCAATGGAGAGCTTTCCTATTTTATTTTCTAGAGATCCTAACCTTTTCAAGATCTTGGAGAACAATCCTTTTGCCTTAAAGTGGTGCCTTGCATCATAAGTGATTTATACTCCCTTCCTTACCAACAACTAACCCAATCCTATCTACATCCTACCCAACCTTGTCTATAACCAAACCAACCCTATCTACAATCAACCTAACATTACCTATGACTCATAAAACTCCAACTTTGACCAACCCACAAATTATCAACCTTAACCTAAACTAACACCTGAGTTTGTTGCAATGATAACAAAAAAAAAACTAGATTAGACTTAAAACTTAGGCCATCTATTTACGGTATCCATAATCAATCAAAACTCACTTAAAACCAACTAATGACATATCATCAGCCATTTAACTATTATCATGCCCAACCAATAACTTATCAACATCTATCATCTCAATCAATCCAACCTTGTTAAAGCTTAGGCCATTTCCCCCAACCATCATATCAACCTCAATGCACCTTGTTAACCAAATTAATTTCATCACACTTAACTGATCAAGAAACCTATCAATCAACCTATCAAGCCAACCAACTTGTTAACCCCTCAGACCAACTAGCCTCTTCAAACTAACCAAATAACTTACAAATAGTTTCACACCCTAATGTGATAACTGAGACATTGGTACACCCTCTTTTAGCCCTTAGTAAAGCTACAACTGAAGAAACTATAATAATACCAACCTTAACCAATCCATGTTGACCAAGTAAAACCTTTAAAAGTTTCCTTACAAACCATAAGTAATGAAACCAAAAAATATTTTCCACTTCCCCTTTTAGTAAATTAAAGCCAACAAAAATCATCTCACACTTATGAGGTGCACATGATCAATGTTGTTATTGATAAACCTATTACTGCTAATTCTTCCACACCACTCATTGAAGTGGGGGAATCACTTCCCATACCTTTGGAAGACCAAACAAAAGAAGCAACCACTTCCTTCCTTTCAATTGACACCATTACACTTTCCTCCCCCACCACAGACTCACCTACTCTTCCTTTGGAAATCATTCCTTTAGAAGAGGTCACCTTATCCATTCCATCCATGGAAGAAACATCTTCTCTAAATTTTGAACCTTCCACCAATAACATAGATGGGGAAACCATTCCCTCTTCTCCATCTAAGGTTTCAAGCTTTTTAATCAATGATCAACGTACCAAACCTATCTACAAAGCCCTTTTCTAGGCTAGTACAGATCCTAGAGTTCACTTCTCGACCAAATCTCCATAGAGCCACTTTATAGCATCATATTGGCCTCCCATATCAAAATAAATAATAACCCTTAGCTTCACTTTAATCTACCCTCAAACCTATAACTACCTCAACCCCATCCTTAGATACACAATCCTCGAAAACCATAAGGGAACCATCCAAACCACTTCCATATAAATTTTTTAAATATCCTTATACCTCTTTGACCAAACCCATCAAGAATCTAGGAATACTTCCTATTCCTACCATAGCTCACCAATCTTTGAAATTGGACCTAACTCAATCAAGTCCATCATAGAAAACTTTGAATAAAATGATTAAAATGGTGGAATCTCTTAAACCATCTCAAAATAGACCCATGCCCCTTGATTTTCTTAAATCTTCTACTTCTAAACCAACCAAGCAACCCCAACCTAACCAATCTATTAAAACCATTCCACATCCAACAAATTCTAGGGTGAATCCTACTCCTAAGAAGGCTCCCACTCTAAAGACCAAAAATCCATCATCCCCAATGCCTTAATTGAATCCTATTCAACCATTTTACAAAGGTTGTTGTAAACATCCTCTTTAACCTTACCATCTCTCAAACGTTTCCAACCTATCAAAAATTTTGACCCTTCACATCCTCAACCAAAATGGATTAATGACAATTTAGTCTATGCATACCATATGAAACTTGGACATGACATAGAGAAATTTAAATCTCTCCAAACACTCATACACAACTTATATGAGGATAATCTATTATCAGATGAACCTCCCTTAACCAAGACATCCCAACCTAACCGATAAACCAAAACTACCCCACCACCCATAACTTCCATAGTAAAAACTAAGGAAAGCTCCCAAAACTAAAAACCTATCACCTCTAACACATTTTCATGAATAATATTCAACCATTTTACAAAGGTTATTTCAAATCTTTTATTTAACCTTATCACCTATCAAACCTTTTAAACCTATAAAAAAATTGACCTTTCATGCCCAAAACTGTCCTAATACAATGCCCACCATATGTGCTCTTACCATAGGATACTTGGCCATGATACAGAGCACTGTAAGGATCTTAAAACCATTATCCACCAACTTTATGACAAGGATAATATGTTACCAAATGAACCTCCTTTGAGCCCATTACCAATCTAACCATCAACTAAACCTACCCAACACTTGCCTATTCCCCCATTCTCACCTAAGAGTGAGGAATAATTGAAGCAACAAGATAAACCAACGCTTCCTTTTATCCACACCATCCATAAGTTTACCCACTCTTGGGTCCAACAAAAGAATAAGGGAAAGGCTAAAGTGTCCATTCCATGGACATACCCTGCAAACCCTCGACATTATAATTGAGCCTAACCACAAACACGTTCACTTTGGGATATTTTTCTCACCCATGCAAAGAGTAAATTGGGGTAACTTTCCTTCCATAAGGCTTTAACCATTTATTCACTTCAACCATACCTTAATAATTAACTGAACTAACCCTTGGTTTTTTTACCTCAACCTATCAACCAAACCTATCCATCAACCCAACTTGAACCAAGTGGTATATCAAACTACGGAAACCCATTTGGACACCACCTAACCTATTTGGGATTCAAAATCTCCCATTGAACCATTGGAGATTACCCTTCTCCATCAAACCTAACCAACCTTACCTCAAACCTTGAGACTTCAATATTGGAGACCTCATCCTAAAAGAAAACCAACATGTGGCCAACATGGAGAAGAGTAAACAAGGCAAGCTTGATTTTAATTAGCCTGGACCCTATATCATTACCCATAAGTATAGATTAGGAGCTTATCATTTGTCCTCTCTTGAAGGTAAACTAGAACTTGACCCTCTCAACACTTTACATTTGCATCCATTTTTATGTTAAGGATCAAGCTCACTCTTTTTGTTTAACTTAAGCTCATCCCTTGATTATGATATTTTAACCTTCACACATATCTCTCCTATTCTTTTGAGGATAATTTATTACAACATAAAACCATGTGATTAACCATCATAATCATAGCCTAATCCTAAATGTGGGGACTATGGTTCTACCCATAACATGGTTCTCATGGATATTTTTGGTCTCTAACAAGATGGAATCCTATGACCATTATCTCTAAAAAAACCATACCTTTTCATATCATTAACCTTCTTGTGTTAAAATTTTCCCCTCATAAAGGTAAACCTCTGAACCTAATTAGACCTATCCATGTCTAAAAACATTGAATCTAGAAACATTTTGGATACCAAAATACTACTTGGGTCAATATCTTAAGCAATGTACACTGTTCCCTCGAAGATAGGTTCCCAAAAACAATTTTTTTTGTCCAATATAAGGTATACTACTCCCTTGAAGGAGAAATATCAAGATCATTAAACAAATCTAATAAGCTTAGACCACTCCCTTGAAGGATGGCTAAGTTAATTTTGTCAAAATTAGAGAAATTTATGGAAAGCTTCTTGTATTCATCAACTTCCCACATACATCAATAAAACAAAAGACCCACTATTAAAACAAAATCTAGAGCTGTAATCAGCTCTCAAGCAACATAATAAGTTGGAAGTCACAATCAACTTTCACATGTAGACTTCCCACATTGATCAGTCTACATCTACCATACGACATGACTTGTCTATTACGATTCTTAGTTCACCTCTAGAAAGGGAAAACTAATTCACATGAGGTTATCATACATATCACCCATTACCCTTCACAACAACAATCACCCATATTCCCTTTAGACTATCTATATATTAATGGATGTAGAGCTTACTTGACACCCTTTGATCAATAAACCTTTTTTAATTGACTAACGATCTCTCATGTATAGTGTTTAAAGGGATTATATTCATTAAGTTGGTCTCACTGTGAGTCTATTTTTAGTCCTTGCCAAAAACAAAACATGATGCACTATTTTCAATGTGCTTGGTTGATGTTTTCATCATGACTTTCACCATCTAGTGTTACAACAATACTAATCATTATTTTTACATGAAGCAAGATTAAAATAACCATAACCATACCAATCATAACCATAACCATAGCATTCATAATTATCCACACAACCTTAATCATGATAACATTTGACCAATGACATCCAACAAATTTTGTATATGTTTACAACAAACTATGCAATATTTTATTTAGGGTGTGAGGAGTCACACGGTACATATAAAGTTATCAGACTATCCACACTTCACCTAAATCCCCTACATACATTATTTTCCTACCTAAGTTCTAGGCTAATTGTTTGATGACTCTAGATTTGTGTTCAACCATCCTTTTACTTGATTATTCCTTGAACTAGCATCTATAACATTCCCTATCTTAATGGTTGCTAAGGGGTGTATTTTTTTCTTCTCTTTCTCATTCACCCCTATAGGGAAAGAATCATATTACACTCTAGGTTTTTCACCCTAATTTCTTGTCACAGACATTACAAATCTCTACTCTAGTTGTTTTGCTTACATAGGTACCATTGGTTGGTGCCTTAGCACACATCCCTTTAGATAGTGAGGGTTCCCTCCATAAATAGGCTGATGGTCATGTTCTCTATCCCTGTATCTTTCATAGTGAAATTATCACCTTCTTCATTTCTATAGAGGTAAGATTTCAAGCTCAAGTTCAAGTTATGGATACCTTTCCCCTTGTTGTTGATCTAACAATACTTCCATTATTGCCATTACATGTTATAATATCCAATAGATCTACACATTCACCATATTGATTATTTTAGGTCATGGAGGTTTCTGATTATCTCCACCATTATTCCCATTGTTTAGCATCTTCAACCTTATATAGTTCTCTGCACTTTCTATGACCTACAAAACCAAATAACTCAATGCTAGACATTCATCCTTATCATGATTCTTTAAATAGAATGCCTAACCATTCTTCCTCACTGACATGATTCTCCATTACCTTGACTAGGAAGGTCATATGATTTCATTGATTCCATTGAATAGTCTTCCTACTTGAAATGGTCATGTATGCCTACCTTTTCATATGGACATGTCACTCTCAACCTGATTGGTCATCTTGATAAAGCCATTATGTACTGTCATGATATCTTTTTGTTGCTCTTATCATCTGATCCATGTCAGATGTCTTTCCTTGATTTAAAATATTGTGATCTTTGTAGGCTTGGTGGTCATTTTCATCATTTTCACTTTTGTCCTAGTTGATGTAAATTTGCTTTTAACCATGGGATACTATAATGATCACACCTTCACAACTACCAGTATTGCTAGTAGTGGTAATTCCCAAATGCTTGCCACTATAGACACTCTTCCATCAGAGGTAGGATACCATGAATTCATGATAATACATTCACCTTCTTGTCCCCTCTAACCTCCTATTACTACCAACCCATTGCCATAGGATCTAAATGTTAAACCCCAACTATTGGCAATGCCTACTCAAACATGACAGTCTTTTTATTTATGCCAATTGAGAGTTCATCTATGCTAGGGAAATGGTCACCTTCTCTAATTGTATAACCAATATCCTAGAACACATAGCTCCCTAATACCAAGACCTCTTCTAAGTATAACCCCAAGTCATCAATTCTAAGGAATTGGGATAGAGGATGCAGACATAACCATCATTTGTACTACCTACCCATGTAGCTTTTGGGTTAAGCAAGGTCCATCCTCTATTGCTCACCATGCTACTAACTTCCTTAGTTATATAATCTACTTAGTAGTCAAATAAATTATTTACAGGTCATCACTTTTCTACTACCCTTAAAACTCAATTCATAGTGGTGATGAACCTTAGCCAAACTGATTATGTAGATCCTAACAAAAGCCCACCTCCTAAAACTTAGCTCGTAGTGGTAGACATTATCTTTAGGCTTCTACCCTCACATAGTTTTAGAAGGTGAAACCTCCTCACAAAAGCACCTCTTCTATAGATTAGCTCCATTAAAGGTCATTTGTGGTGTTTAACATTGTGTTCCCTTCTTATTTATCCTAACTTACCCATCTATATCTCTCATCCTACTAAATGTTGGGTCATTATGGTAATTATTCACCAATCTAAAGCATGCACTTTCACTATCACGTTCATCAAAACCCAAAAATACTATTTTACAACACCTTCTCCATCTTCCTAAACCAACCCTTGTGGTCCATCAAATTGGGGTAACTAATTTGAACACCACTCACCCAAACCTTGTTGAACTGCATTAGCTTGATGTCCATGAACTATGTAGGCGCTACTTCACTTCTAAGGGAAGCTTGGCCACTAACCACTAATTCTCTTCCCCTTTTTCTTCTGACTCATTTCCATCACTAACAACACCATTTTACTTAGGGAATCCTATATCAAGGAAACTTTGAATTATTTCTTAAGCATCCTTATGTTTTAACACCATCTTGTGCTTCCTATTAGTTTTTTCCCAATTGCTAAGAGAACTATATTGGCTTGAGGTCTTTTTGAAATATGTAGGTAACACTCAGTTACTAAGATCAACTCGACCACATCATTTATTTTGTTTTCCCTCCTAAAATCTCTTCCTCCACTTCTCTACCTATCCCCTTACCACCTCCTTCCCTTTAGCTTGTCAATCTCTTTTAACCACTTTTCCAGCTTATCAATCTCTTTTAACACAAGGGTCGACAACCTTACTCATTATCCCCTCTTATCTCCCATATAGCCACCACCTACTTTACCTCGCTAGCCTCCCTATCACCTTTCCTTATGCATACTTCGTAACTCACTCCCTCACCCACTTTTCATGTTTTTGGTCCCTCTGTCTACTTATTTCCAACCTTTTATTTTATCCCCTTTAACTTCTTTCACTATCCTCATCATCTCCCCTCACCCCTGGCTATTTATCGTACCCTCTTTATCACTTTATTTCCCTCACCAATTCCACATCATATTGTACATCTTGCAAGCTATTTGTTTTTTATATTTCTGAACTTTTTCTTTATGTGTACCACCACTCTCTACCATTTCACCACTATTACCACCATACCCATTTTCTATTCTTCTTATTTTCTTATTTTCATCCTTTCTATCTTATTTATTTCCTCCATAACTAGTTTTTACCTAGGTATTTTATCCCTTGAGAAGCCTTCCATAATTTCCTCTTTTCTTCTTCTCAATTCTTACCTTTTGCCTTTTGCATTCCCCTTTTCCTCTTTCCATCTTGTTACTCACTTGTCTTTTGTATCTATGAGAGTATCTGCGCTTTGTATCTATACTTCAATTCTTCCATTTTTTTCTTATCATCCCTATTCTTCATCCCTTATTTTCATCTAATACCCTTTCATTATGTTCCCTTATTTCTTCACCACCTCACCCCTTTTTAGCTTGCTAAGATCTTCTAACAAGCTAATTGACACATACCTTATCTCTTCATCTTCTTATTCACCCATCCTTTGCTTCTTTTTATTTTTATTAACCCCTTTCCCATTTTCCATCCTGTTCTCATCTCTAAAACCACTATCTACTTTGATTCATTACCTATCATCATCCATGCTTACTTGGTCAAAATATGACCTACTTATTCACTTTCCTATCATCCTTTTTGTGTCTTCACTTCACTCATTTTTCCTCATATTTCCTTTGTTCCATTTATTTCCTTATTTTTCATTCTCATCACCAAACTACTCTCTCCTTGGTATATATTATAGATTTATTTTTAAACCCTTCATGGCCTCCCATATTTCCCATCCTCCCCTTACCCTTCTTGATTGTTACACTTCTCTCCCCATCCTTTTCAATTCTCCAATATGTCATTATTTAGTGCATCCCTCACCCCCCATATTTTACCTCTTATTTTTCTTCTCTTTTCTCTATTTCATTTCATTTTTTTTGTCTCCCTTAATGACATTCCTTGTTCTTAATGACCTTCCCTTTTTCCCCCTCTTATATGTCCATGCCTATCTCCTTCCATCCTTTTCTACCTTCATATATATTTGTGACTTCATTTTTTTCTCTACCTATCTCTTCATCCCTCTCCTAGTCTGCCTTCACCTCATTCCTTGTTAGATCTCCCTCATTTTATCCCATTCAACCTCTAGCCCCTCATAATGCAATAACCTATTATACCACTTTTATTGATTCCTCATGTCGTCCACTCCCTTGCTTTAATACATGAAATCCACAACCTACTCCCTCATTTAATTATTATTATTATTATTATTATTATTATTATTATTATTATTATTATTATTATTATTATTATTATTATTATTATTTGCATCACTTCATATTCTAAAACCCCCTCAAAGTCTTTCTCTAAATTCCCTCAAAACTCAATGCTTACTTATTTTGGGGCTCCACTGGCTCAAGGGTTAAGGGTTAAAATCTTTGCCACTTCTCATTTACCCACTCTGTTACTTTGCTTCCCTGAATCATTGAATAATACCCTTCCATAACCTATTAACGAAATTATTGTGGAGTGTGCACAATGTTATCTTATTTAGATGGTGATGAAAGAACCCATCTAATTACCATAATAATTTGAGTAGTGCCAAATTTTCTAAAATCTTGGTAAAGCATATTTCTCCCTTTTTTTCTTTAAAATGGTGGTAGAAATTTCACACTTGAACCTGTTTATCCATGGCTATAGATTCCTTTTGCATAGTTGAAGAAATCATATAATTGTATCCTAGGTAATCTCATCCATCATTTCTACTCAACTAATCAAAAAAATATTTGTTATCCATCTTTTTCACCCTTTGAAGATTCACTTTCTCCAACATTCTTCAATCAAACTTAACTATGTGATACATCAAATTAGGGAAACCAAGTTAATCAACATTCCCCACCTCAGAAGAACTACATTAGGCCTGGAGTTCATTTTATACATTACATCTATAGAATTATGTAGGTAGCATCTACTTTCCTAGTGCATATGGATTCCATTTTGTCACCCCATTTCAACTAACCAACCCACTTACCCACATCCACCTTGATGTTGGCCATTTTTGACCCAACATATCACATAGTTTATGATGACCTTGCCTTAGTCTTTTTGACTATACAGACCAATTTTTCCATGTTGAACATTTGAATTTACACCACCTCATGCACAACTAGACCATTTATGTTTTTCTCAAGAACATTTGCTACCTTAGATACCTAAGTAAACACCATCCCTATCTAGGAGATTGTTGAACGATTTTACCCACAGGCAAAATTTTGGTCACCTTCTTCCCTTACTTTTCAAATGCCTGTCAGTTTTGGATTGCTCAAGTTCATGACATGTTTTCTCTGCTTGGTTCAACATGATTGGTTCATTCATTTGGTTCAATCAGTTAGTTTATCAGCATTTGTTTTATCTTCTTCAAAATCCAACGGCCTTATTCTAGTTTAGTTCAACACTTTAGTTCATCATCCTGGCACTTTGGTTCATCAGCTTGGTTCAAGTGGTTCAACGGCCTTTGGTTTAATGGGTCCATCTTCAAGTTCAACATTACCAAGCATTTAACCATTGAACCATTGAACCATTGAACCATTCTTGGTTCAACGGCTAGGTTCAATGGCTTGGTTTGATCTTTTGGTTAAGAGGCATATTTCATCGACTTTGGGTCATTGATTCATTGGTGTGAAATGATTGAACTGTTGAACCATTTCAGTTCAATGGGTTTAGTTCAATGAAGAAGTCAGTCAGTTTGGTTCAATAGTTAATCGGTGTGCTTGGTTGAACCTTTGAATCATTGAACCATTTTTGGTTCAATGGCTTAGTTCAAGGGTATGTCCTTGGCTGAAGGGTAGTTGGAAAGGTCTAGTACCCTTCCAAAGGGTAGGCACTTCAAAGGAAAAGGACCCAGGTAAGGGAAAGTTCAAAGTTTAAAGTTTAAAGTTCAAGTTCAAGTTTTGTTGAAATCGGCTAAGTCCTAATTTCCTTCAGACTTTTCATCCAAAGGAATTCCTTCAGACAAAAAGTCTAAAGGAATTTGGGTGCTACTCAACACAAAAGCAAAGCTTGTGGAAATGCACGAAGCCACAGACCTGGGGAAATTAACCCGAGGAAATTATCTGTAAACAATTTGTCTATGAGAACTTGGGAGACAAACCCGTTCAAATGGAGGGACCCACCAAAGGACCCCGAAGGGTAGATGCCCTTATAGGGGAATCTCAGCCCAAACAAAGGGAATTTTTCAAAGGCTAAAGGGAAGGTGCTAGGAAAATTAGCAAAGGTAGAGAAGTGCTTGAAGGGAAACCATGGACATGATGATGTCACAGAGGATGTCAAGTTTAACAAAGTCAAATAGCCATTGGTTTTCAAAACATGATGGCCATAAAAATGTCAACTTTCACAAAGAGAAATGGCCATTTGTCTTTAAAATCAAAGGAAGTGCTAACCATGGAAAAGGAGCTTAGAGTGCAGCGACCCACCAAGATTTTTGCCCTAAGGGCTGAATGAGCCAGATAAGACAAAACTGAGGAAAGATAAAGTGACAAGTAAGGAATGAGTAAGCAATTAGTTCAACTGGTGCCAATTTGAGAAGTGACTCTAGCAGGTGAAATAGTGCCAACAAATCGATCATTTGGGATGCAAGCAGCTAGCAGTGTAACTGGTTCCTTTGTTTCACATTAATGAGTAGACAAACCATGTAAGTCACCTAAAGGAGAAAAGCAAATTTCAAATAGACTAAGGGGATAGTTCATTAATGCTTTGTGTAACTTGTTCCTCCCAATGAAAAGCATGTATGACACTTGTAAACAAGGAGCACCAAATGAGCCTCCTTGCCTTTCCATATATATATTATGAACTTGTCATTTTGTAAAGATCTTTTTCATAATTTTACAAGGCACAACCCTGCTAAAATTTCTACCTAAATCTATAAACACATATTTTTACCTCTTCTTGGATAGATACTCTGTGTATGTTCTGAGTGTTGATTTGTGTTAAGTCATTTCCTTAATGCTTTTGTAGAATGATTTTAGCATGTCTGGTGTATTTTTGAGTTTTCCTTCTATAGGTCTATCAAAAGTGTCCCTAGAGGAATATAGGTGAAGTGGATAGGCTACTGCAGTGTGTCTCAGAACACCTCTAGTAGTTATTCCCTCCTTATATCTCCACGGACCTCTAACCCACTGATGCATAAGGTTTTCTCATGATGGATGAAGTGTATAGGTGCTTCTTTTGGTGAAAGTGTATGTTCGGGCCTGAGTGGATCACTTTTATGGTGTATCACCTTTTACCTTTTTAGGCTTAGGATTTGTTTTCAACATCTCCTTCTCCCTTTCCATCCCCCCTTTTTCTATTTTATTTGTTAGTAGTAGGAGAAACTAGGGCCTAAATGATACATCAGAGGGAGCTAGCCCTCATCTAGAGACTCTCCCCTCCAGCTTCACCAGTCCCACAGGTGAGAGGGGAGTTTATATAGTTGTGTGAAGAGGGCAGGAGCTCGACCTCCTACTAAGGGTGCAATCTTCTGCATCAACAGAGACTTGATAAGACTAACTTGATCAACTATGACCAATGTTAGGGACTGATTACAATATTATTTATCTTAGAACTTGACCTTATTATTATGATTTAGTCTTTTTTAAATCTTGAATATCACACTTATTCACATTTTGTTCACCTAATGGTATTTCACATGCCCAACTACCTTGTGGCACCACCTAGTAGCTCCCCACCAACTACTTATCAAACCTACACCCAATTTGGCCTTTCCTCATCAAATCTCAATTTGAGGGGGAACACCTCTTCCCATAATTGAGGCACCCTAACCTTTAACTAAGTGATTTTTTTTGTAGCTTGTTAATTTAAAGTTGCATAACAAAAAAGGGTAAAATGTAGACACTAGAAAATTGCACACTTACAGTTTTCAATGATTAAATGCCTCGAGACCCCCTAAAAACCCCTTAAACCTTCTTAATCCTTAACCAACCCATCTCAAAATAACCAAATGACTATTCTCTTATTTATATAGTATTACTCAAAATTAATATTTGAAAATACAATTCAAAAGTACTATTCACTATTCACTATGGGACCCACTATCACTATTCATGATGACATGGGAAATGACATGGCATATGACATGGAAAGTGACATGACATATGACATGTCAAGTGACATGGCTTAGAAGTGAGGTGTCTTGATGTAGGACATCATGCCCCACTTGGGACCTTTTCCCAAGGTGCTTAGTAACCTCATTTAAGCATTACAAGGCCCCCCCTTGAAATACGGTGAATTTACTCTTAAGGGGCCATCATCCAAAATGTATTTTTCCTTAAAACATGAAATTATCCTTAAAAATAAGATTCATACCTCTTTAGTGCTTTGAGAAAGATAAAGGGCACCCATTTTTGAATTTTTATCCCAAATGGGAGACTCACCAACCTAAATGAGAATCCCCACCAACTTCATTTTTGACTAATTCATGCACCACATGGAAAATGGTGTCACATTTTATGTGCCATCTCTTTAAGTGCTTGAATGAAGACAATTAAGGGTGGTGAAAAGTCTTTGGTCTCATTTAAACCCATGTGCATGATTCCCATTCAAAATTGGATTCATGTGCAAGGTGGGAAACTGACCAACCCAAATGGGAATCCCCACCAAACCCATTTTTGACTCCTTAATGTACCAGATATAAAATGACACCATACTTCTAATATTCCTCTTTTGGAATGATTCTTCACAACAAATGCTATAAATACTCCCCCTCTCCTTCACCCAAGGTTAAGTGGAAAGTTAGTCTTTGGTTATTAACATATTATTTTAGGTCTTTGGAGGAGGTTATAATTTTAGAATTCATCCACATATTGGAGGAAAATAATTCAAATCAATGAAGCTCTATCAAAATTTTCACAAGATTTCTTCATCACATCATCAACAACATCAACCACATCAACAAGCCTAAAGGTAAACTTATTTTGGTTTTATTTATTTCAATCATTTACTTAAGTCCTTCCCTTCATTACCTTGAAGTTTACCCCTTAATCTACTTGTCATCTTAATACATTAACCTCCTTAAAAACCTTTGGCATTGTAATCCCATTTACCTTCTTTGCCTTCTTTGCACCTTTACCACCTTGACCCTATTTACCTCCTCATCCTTTTTCTACCCTAGTTACTTGATATTTTATCCTTTTCAATAATCTATCCCTCTAAATTTATTATCTCAATCAACCCCAATCAAACCATTATTTTTACCCTTATAAAATTACCAAGCCCAAAACTTGCATTAACCAATTTTCAATATTAGGATAATCAAATTAGTTTCTTCATTTTGGTTAACTTAGTAAAGCATCTAAGTTTCTCAATTAATTGGATATCATTTTTTGTATTTTATTTTAGTTCTACATTGATTTAATTCAAATATATTTCTTGTATCATTTTAGTTTAAGTGTTAAAAGCATGTGGATTGATAGCCTCCTAAAAACCTTTTGTTACTAGGATCTAGTCCATGCTAGGCAATCCACCCAATTACTTATCTAACCAACAAGTTTTGTTGTAGTGATTTCATAATTTAGGTCATTTTTCCCTAGAGAAAGAGGATTTATCACAAATTTTGGATTCAACATATGCACATTCAAGATGTATTCTTCTACACACCCTTCTTAACTAGTTTCTTCTTTTCACACTTAAGAAAAAGTGAAAATTAGATAGAAACATTTACTTGTGATTAGCTCCATTATTGCCAAAGTGACACAACAACACCATTTACACTTGTGACCATGGATATGCAAATAATTTTTAGCACATGTATATTCAATCACCCTATTTCACTTTGAATATAAGCCAAAGTGGTGTGATTGGGGAAACATAGGTCACAGTCCCGTATTTACCAAACTACTTATTTATGTCATTTTTAATTACAATTTGAAGGTTTATAGGAAAAAATAAACACAATACCATCATATCCATCCTTGATGATGGAAATATAGATAATTTTGGAACATTCATGAATGATCAACTCAATAAACTTTAAATTGAATCTAAATTGGTATGATCGGGATAATGTAGGTCCTTTTATGTTGATTTCACTTATAATTAGGTCTCTTATAAGCTAAAATAACATAAAAACACCATATAAATGTGGTTAGGTTAAGAGTGGATAATTTTAAGCACATTTTTATATGATTACCCTAATCCACTTTAAATTTAGAACAACATGGTGTAATTGGGGAAATATAGGATTTATTGATGACCTTCACACACCTAAACACCTATTTATGCTAATTTTATTTTTGATTAGGTCCCTCAAACACCTAATCATGACTTTATGTTGATTTTAATTATAATTAGTTCTCTTATAAGATAAAAATAACATAAAAACACCATATCAATGTGGCTAGGGCAAATGTGGATAATTTTAGGCACATTTTTGTATGATTACACTAATCCACTTTGAATTTAGACCAACATGGTGTAATTGGGGAAATATAGGATTCATTGATGACCTTCACACAGCCAAACACCTATTTATGCCAATTTTACTTTTTATTATGTCCCTTATAGGCCAAAAAAGACCCAACAACATTATATCCACTTTTGACTAGGGAAAATGTGAAAATGTTTGGACATATTTGTGCATGATCACCCAAATTCACTTCAAAATTAGGTCAAATTAGTGTGAATGGGGTAACATAAGTTTAGGTTTTATGTATGTGGATTACCAATGTGATTAAGTATATCATGCAAAAATACACTCAACATCACCATATTCACTTATGACCAATACAAATATAGATTATTTTGGTAACATATATGTGATATCACCTAAATTCACTTTGAAATCAAGTCAAAATGGTATGATTGGGCAACACGGGTCACATTGGTGACCTCCACATATCCAAACATATTTTTATGTAATTTTTAATTGATATTACTTTGATTATAGGGAAAAAAAACATAAAACTAGATTGATTGTTTTCTAAACTATGGGGATGTGATATTTCTAAAGTGTGCCTCAATAATTAGTGAAATACATCAACCCCCTATATTTATATGGTGCTACACTATAGGTAGTATGCCTCTAGCATGTTACATGTAGCCTATATCATGTCATGTGCATATATGAGATACACAAACATGATATGAGTTTTTTTTGAGTCATGAGCCATGGTTATTATCTTGAGATAGGATAAGGGAATTGATACATAGTTATAGATAATGGCATCACAATATTCAATGGCACCATTACACCAATGTAACCCATATGTAATGAATCTCATTAAATGATGTCAACTATTTTAAACTAAATATTATATTGAAATGGTAGGCATTATCAATCAAATCATGTTACCACACCCATGCCATTATATATCACTTCAACATAATTTTACCTATAGATATGACATTGATCTATTCTATGATATGGATATGTACTGTATCACAAAAATCATTCATGCCATGTTGGGCATTATGAAAATTGGGTCACTTTTATCATAACATATATATTGAACATGTAATTTAGTAGCATTAATAATTGGTATATGTGTTCAATCATTGATAGACTCATTGAATGGATATAGTGAACTATATATAGCTAATAACATTGATACACCTTAGTCCCTATCTCTATTCATTCTAAATCTATATCTAAATACATATGTAAGGTCAACGCGCCAATAGATATTATGAAAATTAGACTATGTATTATGCTAATTTAAATGAAAATATATATCTATACAATGGGGGCTAGGTGGTCATGTGATCATGCTATTTTTCATTGACAAAATATGGTTCCACCATGTCATTCATTATTATTTTTTATAATCTAATTTTTTGATCATATTATGCATACAATATGATTAATATGTATTCATTAAATTGGAGGGGACATGCCCTATATAGATATTAGACATGGATAAGGCATTGATTTACTATAGCCATACCCATATTTGACGAATTAGGCTAGAGAATTTGTTTAACTTGTTAGGCCCATAAATCAAAGACTACAAATTCAAACCCTAATCACCCCTCACCCTTCTTAAATATAGATAGGGAGAAGTGAGTGTCTATATATAAATAGGTACCCTTGATTAATATAATAAATTAATTAAGCATTCATTTATAGATAGTGGGGCCTCATTCTCCATAGATATAGATAGGGGCGACTAAGTGCTTATATGTAGATAGGGTCCCTAGATTGGTTTAAAAATTATGTGCTTAATTGATCATATATATAATGGCACCCATACCTTTATAGTTTTATTTATTTTATTGATATCAAATATATATCATCGATTATCAGTGATTGATGCATGAGTGTTGAAAATAAAATTACTCTTATGCCTTTCTGTTTGGCGAGTGAACCACATATAGATTAGGGGACTTTATTAACATATCTATATATATGGGAAATTGGGGGGCCAATATTATAGTGAGTGAAGAAAAAAGTTTCCATTCTATTTAAATAGATATTAGATAATATATAAATCAATTGAGGGATGAGATCACACTTGATTAATGTTAGTTGAATATTTTTTCAATCAACATACTGATAAAAAAGTAGGTCTGATCAGCGAAAGTAAGAAGATTAGTCATCCAAATGTGTAGGTTCACCACATTAGAAGGGGACTGATCTCTCCTCTCATTAAGGGGAGGTTCCCTATAGATAGGCTATATATATATAAATAGAAAATAATACTCAAGGGTAGGACAAACCATCCATCTCTCTTTATTTAGAGATAATGTGTGCGGATCAAAGGAGAAACTCAAGGAAAATGATAGAAATCACACCTCTTCTTTCAGAACTACTATTTAGCAAGCCACAAGAATACTCCAGGTAGTAACAGCAAAATGTAGCACAAAGTCTATGCTTGAATTGCTCAAGAGTAAGATATGAAGGAAAATGAGGGCACAAAATCACCCCAAGGTCCTTTACATAGAAATGAAAAGAAAACACACTAAAGGAAATTATGGGGGCACAAATTCTCTCCACAGTTGACTCTTTAGGACACCTTGACTACTGTCATTAATTTTGCTTATTAAATTAAAGGAATAGAAGATATATTAAGGAAAAAGACATAAGAATAGTTTCCTCAACAACAAAGATATTACAGCACAAAGTCTAAAAAACCACTTGCTTTCTTATTCCAATAACAAAATATGAGAAAAAAACTGAGCTCAAAGTCTCAGAAGTGTCTTTTAATTTGGGTAGAGTTTCATTCTGATCGTCAAAAAGAGATCTATTTACAATAGAAGAGAGCCCTTATATAGCCTCTTCAATAAGGACTCAAGAATAGTAACACATCATATTGCATTGGAATATGTTAAGAAGATAGGCTAGAACTTAGGGGCATTTACCCATTTGATTCTATCAATGCAGAGAAATAAGTGATGCTATTGAAAGTTTGCAACTTTCAATGTGCACCTGGTGATATGATCCTACCTTCATCATTCCTCCTTTCCTAGTTAATTGAATCGTGTCCTAGATTCAATTTGTTGTTCTATTCCTTCCTTACTTTCTATTGGTCTTGGCCTTAAAGCCTGTGAATGCATTCAGGTCTATAGGTTCAAAGGATCAACGACTATTTTATGAGCTTTAAAATTGATGTTCACGTGCTTGTCACTATGTTTTCAATGGCTAGTTCACTGTGTTGAATTTGATGTCTTTGAGCGCATCACCCCTTGGTCCTCTTTCAGATTTTCTATTTGGCACTTTCCTAGATTGAACTTTCCCTTTTAGGCCTTAAGAACTGATCTTTGAATGGCCTTCAGGCTTCTTGTTTTACATTTTCCCAAAGGGAAGGTGACCCTTTGACTTCAGGAAGTGTCCTTTAACTTGATAGATAAGATTCCCCCACAAGGGCACCTACCCTTCAGAGTCCTTTAGCAGCCTTTTCCTTAGTGGACTATTTCTTGGGTTTTCCTATAGACAATTCCTGTAGGTATTTTCCCTGAGGTTTCTCTGTGGGCAAATTCCTGTGGACAAAAAGTCTAGGGACAAATTCCTGTGGACAAAAAGTCTGTGGAAATTTCTTGCAAACAAAAAGTTTGCAAAAATTTCTTTACCTCTGTCAAATCCTTTGAGTTTTCCTGTGCCTACGGCCGGTTCTTGAATTCTTTCAGACTTTCTGTCCAAAGGAATTCCTTTAGACAAAAGTTTGAAAGAATTATGACTATCTGCCTTAAATAATTTTTTTGAAGGAATTTACCTTTGCGGCCTTCTTTGAAAATGACCCTTCCAAAGGGTGTTTTTGTTGACCAAGTGCCCTCTACAAGGGCACTTGTCCTTCGAGAGGCTCTTTTAAATTTTACATTGGATCGCTCCTTTGAAACAAGTTGTTGAACCACTCTGTTGAACCAAGGCGTTGAACCACTTGGTTGAACCAAATGTTGAACCAAGGCTTTAAACCTCTTTGTTGAACCAAGGCTTTAAACCAAAATTGTTCAAGCTGATGGTTCAATTGAATGAAGTAAGTCGATGAACTAACTATTGAACCAAAAGATGTTGAACCAACCATTGAACCAATTTTTGGTTTAATGATTCAAACAAAGCCTTGAACTGACTAACGAACCATTTGATGTTGAACCAAATGTTGAACCAAATGCATTAAACCTATTGCTGATGCTTGTTGATGGAGATTTTTGTTTGAACCAAGGCACTGAACCAATCCCAAAAATGATCAAGTGTTAAAAACTGATTCTTTTGATTGAACCCACCTACAGAAGTTATGAAGCTCATTAAACTTGTAGAAATGAACCTACTTGCAGAGTTCATAGAAATCAAGTCTATAGAATCAACCTGTAAAGTCCATTGAACTTGGTCTATAAAGTTCATAGATTTTTTCCTCTTGCTAAGTTTGTAGATTTTCTCTTCCTGTAGAGTCCATAGATTTTCTCTTCCTATAGAGTCTATAGATTCAAGCCTACAGAGTCTGTAGATTTAAGCCTGCAGAGTTTGTAGATTTTTTAGAAGCTTGAAAAATGAGGAATTTGAATGCCCAAGACAAAATTTGAAAAGGGAAGAGACAATTTTGGTCTGTAGGACCAAAATAGTTCAAATGTTGTCCCAAAAATGAGTGATATTTTTGGGGGACAAAAATTAATACCTTTTATTTAGGGATGATAGTTGATAGAGAAGGGTGACTATGTGATCAATAAATGATTGATGGGCACCCATACCCATATCAAGAGTCAAGAATTTGATAGGTTATATTATATTATATTACATAAATTTAATAGATTATATCAATCACTATGTTCTATTTTGGAAGAACACTAATCATTTTTAAGAACACCAATGATTACCAAGAAAAATAAGGGAGTGATGCACATACCATTTATTTAATGTGGAGTGCATAGACCATACCCAAACTTATCCATGCCTATATATAAATAAGGGAGGGGGTTATATTTATTTATATTGAAAGAAGGTGGGATAAGGTAGAATAGTCAAGATCCAAGAATAATGCATAAACTATATCATCAATGTCCTCAATAGAAATCAACATGAGATTTATGTAAGTTCTATAGATAATGTGTTCAGTAAACTATATTAATTAAAAATGGATGAATGTGCCTATGTGAATAGGGAGAATGCATGAATGTTCTTGTGCATCAATTTTGGTGGACACAAATGGATATAGTGTTATTATATTTATTTTGGCCTATAATCCCCATTATCTCAAGTAAATATGATATAAAGGGGTGGTTGGATATGAATAGGTCACCAATATAATCTAATATTCCATAATCATACCAATTTGGATTTTTTTCAAATTAAATTAGGTGATCACACATATATGTGCCCCAAATCATCTACATTTGTCCTACTCATAAATGGATATGGTGTTGTTTTGTGGATTTTGGTACATGAGGGACTTAATCACAAGTTAAATCAACATAAAGTGGTGTTTTGGTGCATGTGGGTCATCAATGTGACTTATGTTAACTAAATCACACCACTTTGGCTTGAATTCAAAGTTAAATAGGGTGATTACATATATACATGCCAAAAATTATTCATATTTCTATGGTCATGAGTGGATATGGTGTTATTGTGTCTCTTTTAACAATACTAGATCTAATAATAAGTAAAATAAACATAAATTATGGTGCTTAGATGTGAAAGGGTCATAATTCAACTTAATTTGGAATAATCACACATTTATTTCTTGAATTTAAAGAGAAATGGATGGTCATGCACAAATGTGCCTAAAAGTATTTGCATTTACCTTGGTCATAAGTGGATATAGTGTTTTTGTGTCACTTTTGGCATATAAGGGACTTAGTTGCAAGTGAAATCAACATGAATGGGTGGTTGGGTGTTCATGGGTCACCAATGTAACCTATATTTCATAATGCACACTAGTTTAACATGCATTCAAATTTAATTAGGGTGATCACGTCTAAATGTACACTAGTTTAGCATGCTTTTAAAGTGAAACAAAAACACCATAATCATTTACAACTAGGGTAAATGTGGAATAAATTATCCCTATTTACCTTAGTTTTAAATATTATGGTGTTGTTGTGTCACTTTTTTGCCTATAAGGAATCTAATTATAAGTAAAATTGACATAAATGAGTGCTTGGGTGTGTGTTAGTTTATAAAATTTAATTTTTACAAATAATAAACTCCTATAAATGCCAAAAATAAATTCAAAAGGTGAAAAAACCTAAAAATAACTATATGTTTATCCAAAATGGAAATCAATTACAAAAGTTACACTTGAAAACCCTAGGTTAAATAATAAAATATTAAAAATGAATAAGTACTGACCAAGTTGGATTTTGAAAAATTATCTCCCAAGTCATAAGTCATGTAGCTACTCTATAATTATTCACCTCTTTACATTCTAAGGCTTCATACTTTGATCTTGTATATGATATTTTATGATTATATACCACATTAGTCTTATACACTTGACAAAATCAGACCTTGGCTATTCCTCTTCGTTTCTATTTTTCTTGATTTTGTATGTTTTGCATCTACTATATCCTTATGCCTCTTGGCTTATATCTCTTACTCAGACCAGTCTTATATTGATGACTAGAATGGTTAAAATATACTTATCTTATATCTCTATAAATTCTAAAATTGAATTTGCTTTCATACTCCCTAGACACAAATGTTTGGGTTAGATAGTAATATTAACGCTACTATCCTAACATGACATAAGTGTTTAGTGCGCCATAAAGTCATCCAATTTTTAAGTGAAACATATCTTGATAGCTGACCTAAGTGATTTAATGTAAATTATTACTCCAAAGGGGTTGATATAAATACAAGACCATTTCTCATTCACTCCTTACCTATGAATACCTAGCAATAAAAAAAAGAGCATTTAAAGAGCATAAAATTAAATAAAGATTTACTATTTATTCCTATTTCCATACCAATTGTAGGGATTACACATCTATCAATTTTAATTACTAAAGGAGTAGCCCAAGATACTTATTTTTCAAGTTACAATCTAGGTCACTATTGTACTTTCTTTACACACATTAAATGATTCACACATAATATAACACGTAGGGGATAACTACATCAGTTTAAGGACCTCTTCAGAGTATTGGATATGTAGGTAGTGTATTTTGATAAATAAATAATAGGATTTAGATCAACATCATTTATCCACTAACCCATTTCCCATAAGGTCATGTTGAAGATGAAAATCTAGGGTTTTGCCATTTCATAAGCAATGAATATCCATGACCTAGATCTGAATGCACTAGAGTGAAGGTGAATTAAAAACTAGAAGTATCTAGGTTGTTGCATCTTATTTCAATAAATATTCCATACATGATACTCAAATCATACCTAGATAGTAACATCGATATAACCATCCTAGGATGATTCTATTATCTAAAGAGCCAGAAGCATCATATCCAAAATATGATGACTCTTCCAAAATCTAATTCCTTCTTACTTTTAGTCTATTTTATATATTGAAATATATTAACATTAGAATAATATAAGTACTTCACTAATTTATCATTTATATATCTATCATAATTATAATTTCCATATTTAAACTATCTTAGCATAATAAATTTAGTGTATGCTTATATATGAGTTTAGCATCTAACTGGCCTAATATAGATCTGATTATCACCCTTATGCCATTTCATTTTTAGATACCCCTTTAATTCAATCAAGATAACACTAACCTAGATTTCTGAGTTTAAGGTTAAACAAATCTCTTAAGAACACATATATTTTTTTATATGTTTAAAATGCATGTGTTATTATTTAACCTAAAAATCTAGATTGGGGTTATTTAAGGTTAAAGATGATAGAGATAGTCTAGGGTATAAGGGTGATAAAATATATCTATAGTAGGTTAATTAGATTCTAAACTTAGATATAACATATGCTAAATTCATTAAACTTATATAGGGTAAAAATAATAAGTACACCTTTGATAGATATGGAAATGACAAAGAAACAATGTACTTCACTGGTTTTGATGCTAACCTAGTTCTATATCTAGAACAAGTAGGAGGTAGATAAGAATATAGTTTTAAAATAATTGCCAAATTTTGGATTAAGTGCCTCTAGATATGTAGACACTAGTATCAGCCTAGGATGGTTACATCAACATTAATATCTTAACGTTGACATAGGTGTCCTATATATAAAACCTACTGGAAAAGGATATGACCACCTAGATGCTTTTGGGTTTGTCTTTGCCTTTGTTCTAGTGTATTTAGATTTGGGTCATGGATTGTCACTCCTCATTAAATGGTAAAACCCTAATTATTCATCTTCATAGTGACCTTGGAAAAAATGGGTTAGTGGGCACATGGTGTTGAGCTAACCTTAAAAACCCCTATATCAATGAGCACTACATACATAGCCAATAATATGAATAGGGCTTTGGGTTGATGTAGTTCTCCCTAATGTGTTGAATTTTTTTGAATCATGAAATATGTGGAAAGAAAGTATAAAAATGACCTAGATTGTAACCTGGAAAATATATCTCTTAGGATACTCCTTGAATACTTAAAACATATATATGTGTTGTCCCTATGATTGATATGAAAATAGGGAAGCTTTTATTTATCAAGTGATTTATTGAATGCTTTTGATATTTTGCCTTGGTTTGTGTTAGGTTTTCTTAGGTGAAGAATGAATGAGGTTTGATATTGTATTTATATCAATCCATTTTGAGAAAAAAATCAAATTAAGTCACTTAGGCTAACCATTATGATATATTTAATTTGAAAATTAGATGATTTTAGGGCACTAGACACTTGTGTCAGAGAAAGATAGCTACATCGATGCATATGTTTGTTTAAGACACTAGTGTTCATGGAACATGAATGTAGGTACAAGATTAAAGCTTGTAGGGGCATATGATAAGCATTCTAAGAAATATAACAAGTCTAGTTCATCAACATAAGAATGGTTAGACCAAGATATAGGCCAAGGGGTAAGAGATAGAGTAGACATGAGACTTTCAAAAGTAGGAAAAGTCCATAACTGAGAGGAATAAGCAAGGTCTAAGTTTTCCAAGTGTACAATACTAAGGTTGTATATAATCCATAAATATCATCTACATTTTCCCCTTTAATATAGTAATGAACTTTATGGTTTAAAGGAGAATAAATGCATTCTTGGGTGTGTATAACACACCTTGCCTTTGCATGAGTCTAATTTGAGTGATTTTTTGGTGATTGACCTACAAGCAAGAGCATGTTACATTACATAATTATTAAATATAATATAAAACTAAAAGTATTGAAATTATTTAGATTTTAAAGAGAAAGGTTTAGGATTACACGTGTATTGATAAAATTTCCTTACCTATTGAGAACTTGATTTGAAAGATGTGTCATTGTAAGGATTTGAAACTAAGATTAGGGAAAATACACACACACACACACACACACACACACACACACACACACACACACACACACACACACACACACACACACACACACACACACACACACACACACACACACACACACACACACACACACACAGAAAAAAAAAAAAAAAAAAAAAAAAAAAAAAAAAACACACACACACACACACACACAAAGTTCATATATCTAATTATATAGATATATTTTGGAATACACACACCCCCAACCTTAGAAAAAAGGTGATTTTCCACGTGATAGTTGAGATTAACTCAACCGTGTAACCTAATCATACTTATAACCTAGTAAACATAAGTGAAAAAAATCAACTCAGTCTATCAAAATCATGAGGATAAATGATAAAATAGATTCCACCCTAAAAAAATTAGAAATTTTGAGTGATTTAATCATCTTAACCATATCAAAATTCAACCAACTACTTTAGTAGATTGGCTCAATATAGTCTAAAAAATTTTAACCTAGTGGGTGATGATAGTCCCTAAGAGTGTTTTTAAATATGAAACTAATTTAGATTTTGTAATATTATTTACAAATTTCATAGAATAAACACCTTAGATATGTCTCATGTTAAAACTATGTATAAAATTGGTACCAATGTATATAATTATGTGACAACTAAGAATCTCAATTTTATAACTATGTGTTTTGGCTAGTTTAAACATTATTTAAGTGTGGAGAACATAATTCCAAAGCATGACCTCAATATATTTAGATAAATTTGAAAATACAAATAAGTACCAATATGGAGGAAATTTTTCTAAAACATGCCCTCACCAAATTTGGGTGTGTCGAATCTTGAATAAGTGTGGAGAACATGCTTCCAAAGCATGCCCCCACTAATTTAGGGTGTGTCAAATACTGAATAAGTGTGGAGGATAATGATTCTAAAGCATTCCCCAATTGAATATGGGTGTTTTGTATGCTAAATAAGTGTGGAGGATCATACTTCAAAATAATGCTTGCACTGAATCTAAAAACTGTGAATGTGTGGAGAACATGCCTCTATGCTATGTCCCCCTTGAATTTGAAAACTATGTCAAATGTGGAGAACATGCTTATATGGCATGAACCCATTAATATTAAACCTTTTTTAGGTGAGGTAATAATATAATATGGTATATACTTCACTTAAAAAGGATAAGACAGTTGAATAATCTATGAATGGAAATATGTAACATATAAAACAACATGTTTATGTAAATGTAACATTGAAGAACATAAAATAATGTGATCACATGAAGGCCTAAGATGCATGATAATGATCATGAAAACATCTAAATAATATCATTGTAGGATCAAAAAGTAAGTAATCACGCATACAAGAGAACTTAAAAGCAAGTCAAAATACAATGGTCCCAAGAGACCACAAATAAGGGGCATATTCAAATGCCACATAATTGAAGGGACATGACTTAGTCAAATTTACACAAAAGCAAGGATGACATATTAAAATGTCCATAAAATAAATAATGACATGTTCAAATTTAAAATAAATAACACATAGGCATGGGGTATGTAAACAAATGAACACATTTAAATGATCAAATAAGCAAAACAATAACAAGGCATGACACTCAAAGATGTGCATAAAGGAAAGCATAAGAAACCAACATAAACATATCATAACATCCCTTCAAATTATGCATTTGAGTGAGATAAAAGTGATGGATATGGGGAGATTTAATTCACATGAAGGATCATACATGCTTTCCAAGAAGGTAACAAAGCATAGATAAATGGAATATTTAAAGGTGGTTCTAATAAATGCGACAAGGAAAGCTCCAGAGAGTTACCAAGTAAGTTGTCTTAAATCTCTAAAATTATAGGTTTGATGGATAAGAAAGAAATTATAACTTTAGAACAACTCAAGATAATAAAATATGGTAATAAATTCCATATCCAAGTTACAATTTATCTTATAAATTAAAATTTATCTAGAATAGAACAAGCCTTGGTGGGAAACTTTATGGGAGCTAAACTCAATAGCAACACATTTAGAGCTTGAGCCAGGGAAAAATGGAATCCAAAAGGTCATATGGATATTCTGGATATGGTAAATGGTTTCTTCATGATCAAACTCAACAACATATAGGATTGTTCTTAGATTCTAGCAAGAGGTCCCTAGTTATTTGGTAAATTAGGCCTTTTTCTAAAAAATGGCACATAGGGTTTGATCTAGAAATAGAAAATATTAATCTAATGCCTATATGGGTGCATCTCCCTAATATTTTGATTGAACTTTGGGAAGAATATATATTCACTAAACTACCAAGAATTTTGGCTATTTGATAGATTTTGACTTAGCCACTAAAGCCAAATCTAGACTGGTTAATTCTAGATTTTGTGTTAACACCTTCATGAACCAAGAACTACCTTCTTTAATCTTCTTACATACTCATTTTGGATTCATAAATTATAGAAATTAATTTGAAAAATAAGTTCTCCATTGTAAAATATGTCATAAGCTAGGAGATTCATCAAAAATATGTCCAATAGCTTCTCACTTTAAACCAGTGCAAGTCAAGCCCACTTGGAAAAGGAAAGGAGGTATTTGATTGAAGGATTCTGATATACTAGTAGAGATAGAGAAAAATATTTAGAAATAAATAACAATAGAGGTAAAAAAATCCTCTATCTTAGATAAGATGGTGATGGAAGACAATAACAATGTTGAAGATGAAATGGATGTATCTTCCAATAAATTAGAAACAATAAAACCAAACCAAATTCTCAACCAAGGAAAAAAGATGCATAGTAATAATGAGGAGGATTCAATCATTTATCAAATCAATAATAAGGAGAAATATATTCAAAATCATGTCTTCCCAAAGTCCCCTAATCATTTTAAAGTGCTAACACATCTACAACAAATACAAGATCAAGAAAATAAGAATCGTTTAGAGGCTTTGAGCAAATATATTTCTAAATCATCCAACAGATACTTATCTTGAAGGGTCTCAAGAAGAAGTTAAAATAATATCAAGATATCCAAGTAACACATAAACATGGTATTAAATCAAATTTCACTTATTATATCACCACTATTAGGGGAATCAAAGGACCTATGAATAAAATGCCTTCTAAATTTGGAAAAACTGCTAGAAAATAAATCTTTAAAAAAATTACTGAGGTGGAGATTGCAGATGGAATTCAATCAACCCTTCCATTCAAGGGAGGTAATCCTTCACCATTCAATTAATCATGTTTATATTTTCTTATAACATTAAAAGAATACATATTTACTCAAGGCAAATTTTTTTTATAGATTTTAGGACTCATAAACCCATTATTTTAGCTATTCAAGAATCTAAAATAGAAAAAAATTATTTTACTAATCTTAAGAATGCTTATTAGAAAGAAGATGAAACTACCTGCAATATATCTTCAAGAGAATCTAGGGGTCTCATCACCTTTTGGGATACTAAATATTATATTGGGGAACTTATCTTTAAGTCTCAAAATATTTGACAATTATTTTTACTAATGCAATTGATGGTAAGTAATGGATCTTCTCTAAAATTTATGCACCTAACTCTTCATCGACCCTTAGAAAACTATAAGAAGATTAAGAATTTTTAGGAACACTTTAAAAGATTTCCCTTTGATCATGGATGGATATTTTAATATTATTTTACATCCAAGGGATAAAAAATGTGGGAATCAATCATTTTTAGATAATATGGAAGATTTTTTCTATCTCATTTTTGACATAGGGCTGATAGATATGGAATTAAAAGGATATAAATTTATTTGGAGAAATAGGAGATAAGGCAAAAATCTCATTCAATGTAGGTTGTATAATTTTTTTATCTCCATGGATTAGCTAACTCATAAGAATATAATGTTAAAGGCTCTTCCTTAGGTTGGATTGAATCATAATCTTCTTAAGCTGAGTATCATGGATATTGTTGAAAATTAAAAAAGATACCCATTTAGGATTAAACACATGTGGTTTTCTCACTCAGACATTATGATAGGATTCTATAATGGTGTTCTCCAAATGTGAATGGTTTAACCATGTTTAAGTTGGCTAAAAAAATGAAAAATGTTAAAATTAAAATTAATCAGTAGAATAAACAAATTTTTGGAAATGTTCATTTGTAGAAGGAAATAAAATTAGAAATTTAAAAGATTAATGATGTGATAGAAAGAAATGGATGTGATTTGGAGAGCCAAAACAAGGAAAAACAACTTCTTTTGGCGTATCATATTGTTGCTTCTAGGGAAGAGACCCTTTGGTGATAAATATCCATAAATATTTGGCTTAAGGAAGGGGACAAAAAGACACACTTATTACATATGTCAACATTGAAACATATATCATATAATTACATCAAGGAAATTTTGGATAATGATGGTCATCTCATTGCTGATAGAGATCAAGTCAACCAAAAGAGTGTGAAGTTTTTAAATTTTTTTTTTAATAATGATTTCAAAAGTGATTTTTTATTTTTAGGAATAATGGAGTTTTATTCCTATTTAATAAATTAGTATGAGTATGATAAATTAGTAAATACTATTCATAATTAAAGCTAATAATTTGTGAAATTAGATTGTAATTAGACCTTGTATAAAAATATCAATGAGAGAGAGAGAAAATTAAACTTAGCTTATTCTAGACTATTCTAACTAAGACAGGGTCTAGAAATTTGCATGTAGGACTGGGACACTATTACAAACAAGTTCCTAAACTTTTTTTCTTGATTGGATAGGAGCACTAGAACTAGACATCCTAGGCTCCAACATTGTAGTCCTTCCCCAACATTGTTATCCTTAGGATCTAATCTTTTTGGGTTTTTTTCACCTACTTAGTGTGAGTTTGTATACCAATTTTTAGGTCCTCATTATCAATAAATATCCCTATAGGGATAATTATTCATGTAATTATCTTTTATATGCAATTAAATGAACTTGGAAAAATAGGGAAAAAGGGGTTAATGTGCGTAAGATGCATTAGATGTGTTTCATAGCTCATGTGTGGGCACACTACCTACATACCAATACTCTGAGGAGGGATCAAGCCATATGTATTTCTCCCTTTAAGATTGCTTTGTGCATTAGTGAATGAAATGCAAGAAATGTTAAATTTGGGTATGTTTGAGATGGTTAGGGACTAGTCTAAATACTTTATTTATCTTAAAAGTCTAAAGGTGGTTTTGTGCATATAATAGGGAAGATTGCTTGAGTGGTATTGATTGTATTATTGCTTGCTTAAATGATATTTGCCAACTCTTTCTAAATGATCTTTGAATGGTCTTTTATAGGGATTTATTGGTCATGGGTTAGATGAAACTAGACTAGGCCAACATAATGGATAAAAGGAATCAAGAAAAAATGGTAACCTGAGCTCAAAATGTGATTCAATAGGAGTGTTGAAAAGGGGACACCCTAGGGTATAATGCTACTATCCAACTTTGGCACTATTATCTTGGGTAGATGAGACTTAGGGGGATGGATTGGTCATGAATATAGGGTCTTAAATTAACTAGGGTAAAGTTTGGAAGGCCACAGATGACTGGGAATTAGTCAAAATAAGGGTCTAGAGAGAAAACAAGAGTGACCTAAGGGTTGGGTGTCTTTAGCCATGATCAAGTTACCAATTTTACATTTTATATGCCTATATTTACCCCCCCCCCCCCCTTTATTCTAGTGATGTATCAAAGACAAATACTAGGATAAAGGAAAATATAAAGTGTAAATAAAATTACCTACAATGGTGAAGCCCATGATGTTGAGTAATGTTGGATAGTGTATAGGGAACACATTGTGTAAGTATGAATCTATAAAATGGAAATAAAGAGTAGATAAATTCTTATTATATGCAATATAAAAAAAGAACATACAAAGCTAGGTAGGAGATAGAAAAAGGAAGAGAAAGGAAAGAATACACCTCACTAGGTATGTGAGCCAATACAAAACTTGTTGTGATACTATGTAATGCTAAGTAATGCTGGATGTGCTAGATGATGTTATACCAAAAGTTATATCATGAATACAGTTGAGTGCTCAATTCCCCAAAAAGTGGCTTAAGAATGCAAAGGATGGCCCTTTGAATCCATCATTGCTTATTAAGTTAAGATAGATGACCATGCATGTGATAATCAATGTTGGACTCTATGTCTAATCCCTTTGAATAGGTGGCTTAAGAATACAAAGGCTAGTCCTTTGGCTCCATCATTACCCCATGAAGTGAAGCTAAGAATTGATATCAATATATATGAATGTATATCTTATATGAAATTAATTTTTAAACCCATAAATGTTCTATAAATATTAAAATGTGGTGTGGATAGTCAAATATGTTTTAGAAACTAGGCTAATGTTGACGAACTCAAAAAAGATGGTGATTAGGCTTGTACAAAAGCCACTCCAAAAATAAAAATTTGGCTTATGTGGAAGCCAGTCAAGAACTCAAGTACTCAAGAATGTGGAGGTTAGGCTTATATCAAATCCACTATAAAATGATACCAACCATCTACATATGGAATAAGGCACACAACTATTGAGAATGTCTAGGTAATGCTAAAAATTGAAAAAAAGAATAAAAAATGCTATGCAATCTACCCCCAATCACTAGTGTCTGAAACATGGATTTTGATCTATAAGTTATACCAACTTCTATATCTAAAAATAAAAGTGAGGACCAATCATGCCACACATAATTCCCCTCTGTCTAGATTCTCTGAGAAAACTATACTAAAAACTGCTGATGTAAACTATTATGATTATACAAAATTGTAGCTAAACCTACCTTTCTACCTACTTTTGGAAATCCCACTTTTTATGATATTTGGATAAGAGTGATAAAAATAAGACACCCTAGTGTTTTGAACTATAGTCTATCCTCAATGCTATTGTTTTGGGCTGAAAATGATCACTATTCTAAAATCTTGACTATCTTCTTGGTCTATTCTGAGTGGTTTGATGACTGGTTATTCTAAAACTAGATTTTTTTACCAATATGAGCTCTAATATCTATAAAAAAATCCTATTTTTTTCCCCCTCTTTTGAAGGTAGGAATAGGTACCCTATAATGACTTCCCTCAAAATAAGAATCCCTACAAGTGTGTTAAGCTAGAAATATACATGATATTGTAATTATAATCAACAAAATATCTCAAGATATAGCATGGTTTGATTTGAGAGATTGTTAGATCAATAGGAGTATGCCTAGATAGATATAAAAATATAGTAGCATGTGTAATGTACTGAATTATAATTGAAAGTGTTAGTTGTTAGTTTTTTAGTTGTTAGTTGGAGGGATGGAGCATGATATCCATCATGGAATCCAAGAAAATAAGAAAAATGCATCATATGGACCATATAATTACAATAGTTGAAGATGTAATCACTCACTCAAATCAAGAATCAAGAAGCATTCAAGGGTGGCCAAGTGGTAGAGAAATTAAGGGACATAGGCACATGTCACTCAAACTATAAAATAAGTATACAAGGAATGTTCAAATTCCATATACACTTATAATTGAAACAAGTAAGTTGATGTGGAAACCACTATCACATAGAGGAGACAGGCAAAGAACATTGGTAAATATCGTAAGGCACACACATGAATAGAAGAGGACATTGAAAAATGTCCTAAGTCACATATAGGAGACAAGCATAAACTAGAAATACAATCCAACAAGCTACGTTAAGCAAGAAGAGAAAACATGTAATAAATAAAAAGATATAATTACATCTAACTAATCAAAGAAAGAGTGAAATTATGCAAGACATGTTTAGTACAAGACTAGGTATATGTTTAGAGATACACAAGTGCTATATACTAGTGAAATGTTGATATAGTAATCTGTATAATCTAGTAAGTAATGTACATCAACATGATAACTAAGATTGTGTAGTGTAGGAATGACATAACTTGGATGGTGTAGTCATGTATAAGATGCCCCTAGGGGAAGACAAATCTATGTGTGTTGTGAATGTATAATTAGGATGCCCCCTCAATGGGTAGAGTGAAGCAATCAAGTAGCTGGAAGTCACTACACACTCAAAGAAGATCAAGTGAAGCATGGTACTATAAATAAATTAGCATACAATAGCATGAAATAGAAAATGTACGTCCTATCATGATAGTAGTAATTTAAATCATGGATGATGCATATAATCAAAATATTTTTGGAATTTTTTTATATTTGATTTTGAAATGTTATACTATTTTTATATTTTGGAATATTTGAACTATGTACAATCAAATATAAGAGAGTATGTAAAAGAAAAGTTGAGGTGGAATGATACTAACTGATGAGTCTCATGCAATATTACCTATTATGGTGTCGTATATCAAGGAGTGAAATCATGTGTGATCATAAAGCATGATGAAAATGTTGAGACTGTGGCTCTAAAAGTTGTATATATTGTAAATGTTCTAAAGTCTTTGAAGTAGAAATTGACTATGGAGTCCCTCTATAACTTTGAGAAGTGGATGCAATTGTAGGGTTATTAGGGACCCATATGGAAGTAAGATAAGCTTTCTGAACATGTTCTCTATGTGTATATGCATGAGATCTCAATGAAATTGATCTAGGTGTGAATACTATTACTGGGAGCTATCTAGAATCTTAAAGATGTGGAGGTGTATGAACCCTCTATACTAATAATGAATGCCTCAACTATGTATAAATATAAAGTGGAATAGGAACTGAAATGAGACAACAAGCTAAAATTGGTGGCAAAACTAAAATTGGTGATGAAACTAAAATTGGTGGTAAAACTCAAATTGGTGACTGCAAACTGGTAAATGGCTCTGAAGTAGGGAGTGGTAACTCATATGGAACTTCATTGACTATAAAAACCTAATTATCATGAATGAATTTCATACATCTATGAACTATAAAAGGTACTACTCTATGTTTTTGAATCCATGGTCGACCAAGTAACATATCAAAAATTCTTGCATTGGGAATTACAGTGAATGGTGTGGCCACATGTGTAGGACCAAACTATAGTTGAAGTACTATCTCTACCAATTAAATCTATATGTGCCCACTAAAACCACTAATAACTATGTCTGTTGGAGTGATATCCTAGTCTGAATAACCTAAATTCTATATTAGTGTCAAGGTACACATGTTAAGACTAAAACCATTGTCAATAAGTTCATTAAAAATATGTTGATAATGAATATGAGCTCTAATAAAGAGTGCATGATAGTCTAAATCATCCTTGATGATCTCCTACTCTAAGAAGGAGATAGAAGGTCTAGCTAGAAATCTAGAATTATATATATTGATAATGTTTCTCAAAGGATGTAACTCAACTGAAGGTGCCATGAATGTAACTAGTGGTGGATGTGCATGATATGCATGATGAACCCCTAATGTGTCTCTTGTATCCTATTTTGGATGTTATGGAAATGGATCTGAGAATATTTTCAATGCTTTATCCTATGTTTGCATTGTCAGTGGAGGCTCAACTAAAGTGCCAAGATCAGTAACATTGAATTTATTAGGTCCTATATCTTGTGCTTTAAATTGATGCATTTATTTATCATATGACCTACTAACCTATGGTAGTCACAAAATGCCTACTAATCATATGCCTTTGGAAGAGGATTTATTGGATCAACTTCTCAAATAAGAGGGAGAGATATGATATTACAATCCAAAATCTATTGTAAAACCCTAGCTAGAGAAATTAGAAGATGTGAAAAAGTATGCTGAGGGGGTGCTAACAAAACTATTTACTGAGGAGGCTCTAAAGCTACATTAATCATAGGTTGATTCTATCCTTTAGTGTCATTGAACTTGGCCTTATATGGGACTTTGTTGTTCCTCTTATTAGTTGTGTCATATGTATTAGTGTACTTTAGTTTTCCCATTGAAATTATTTTAACTTCTCTTTCTGTTAATGTGTGACACAATTCAGTGAAGGAAGATAATATTTTGAACATAATTGATTCATGAAGTGTTGGTAGAAGAATTTATTTGAAAAGGTCCTACAAATCCTAACTAGGGTTATTCATCTTAGCCAAGATGGTCTTATATCAAAGAACATAGTCTATGAGATGCTCATTTGGTCATTATTTCCTTTGAGTAATTTGAGCATATGAAACCTTATCACCAATGTTGATGTTGAAGTGTGTTAGGAATATGTCAACTAAAGGATTAAATGCATTGACTGATATTTTTTATAGACTATAGAACCATTATAAAGCACAATCCTTTAGACTCTATGGAAATATCTTGGTAAGTATCTAGTCATTTTGTACATAATTTGAGCATGCTACATGAAAAGATATCAAATGTGTCTCTGAATCACCCTTACCATCATAAAGAGTAAGGTTATGTTGAACAAAAATTTATGGTAAGGGCATAAAAGCAATGCAACGTGCCAATGTTGTATGCATAAGAGCAAAAGAATCCAAAGCCTACATAGCTCTAGTGGTACCTTGCTCAAGATGTAGCACCTTGGATTGAAGAGATCTTATCTCTTAAAAATGGGATACCACATCAAGAAATAGGTATGTACTAGCTATAACTAGTGGCATAGAGGTAGGTTGTGTTGCTATAGGGGATTGTTGAGACATAGTTTCCCCCATAGTTTCATTTATGATTGTTGTCTCTATAGTTTGAGAAGATTGACCATTGTTCACTTTTTGTTATTCCTCTTGTAGAATTCTAAGCATTTCATCTTACATATCTAGATGTTTGGTTAAGAGTTCTTGAAGTTATCTTTTATTAGTTTCATCAAAACTAGTATATTGGGCCATTGTTAAAGTAGGAAAACAACTTGAAATATGTTTAAATGTTTTGCAATAAGTGTTAATAGGCAATGTTCTAGAAAGGAAAAGTACTGAATATAAGAAACACAAGGTCCTAAAAATAGTGAAATAAAATTTACACAAAAAGGATACTGAGATGAAAAACATGTAAGGTGATACCTCAAGAAACAAAATAAGAGCTAGTATATGCAACTAGGGATTTTTCAAAAATATTTATGTAGAATACTATGCATTTTTGATACTGAAATTGAATTTTTGAGTTAAGTATTCAAATAAAAATTTAGAAAGTTATGGGAAAGTGTTTGATTTAATGGGACCTAATAGATGCAATAAGGGTTTTGAGAAAAATAAATTTTTACAAATTACTATGAATTTTTGAAATTTGAAGTGATTTTCTAATTTTAATATGCAACTAATTATTCAAATAATGATTGGAAAATTATTGGGAGCTAGTTGATGCAACTAAGGTTTGAAATAAAATATTTTTGAAAATTTACTATTGAATTTGAGAATTTGAATTAAATTTCTAATTTATACATACAAACAAAAAATTAGGAAATTAGTAGATTAATACTAGAAAATTACTGGGACCTAGTGTGTGCAACTAGGGTTTTGAATTTTTTTTAAAAAAAAAAATTACTATAAATTTTAAAATTTTGAGAGGAGTTTTTATTTTAATTTTCAAGGAAAAATTCAGAAATTAATTTGGAAAATCAGGTAGGAATTTACCCTAGGGCTTCTAGGGTTTTTATGTAAAATTTGAAGTCAAGTTCACCAAATGATTTGTTATTTTTAAGAATAATGGAGTTTTATCCCTAATTAATAAATAATTCTAAATAGGATAACTTAGTAAATAATATTCCTAATTAAAGCTACTAATTTGTAAAATTAGATTGTAATTAGACCTTTTCTAAAAATGGCAGTAAGAGAGAGAAAATTAAACTTAATTTATTCTAGACTATTCTAAATGAGACAAGGTCTAGAAATTTACATGTAAGACTAGGACACTATCACAAATAGGTTCCTAAACTTAATTTATTTATTGGATAGAAGCACTATAACTAGACACCCTAGGATTTAGTGCTATATTCCTTCCCAAACACTATTGTCCTTAGTATCTAATATTTTTAGGTTTTGTTTCCCTGCTTAGTGTGAGTTTGTATGCCAATTTTTAGGTCCAAACTATCAACAAAGCTCACTATAAAGATGATTATTTGTGTACTTGTCTTTTATATGCAATTGAAATAATTTTTGGAAATAGGGAAAAGGGGTTAGTGTGTGTAGTATTCACTAGATGTGATTCACACTTCGTGTGTGGGAACGCTACCTACATACCAATACTCTAAGGAGATATCAATTCATATGTTGTTATTCATATAAGAATGCTTGGTGAAATAGTGAATGAAATTCTAAAATTGGGTATGCTTTAGATGGTTAGGGACTAGTCTAAAGAATTGATTTAACTTGAAAGTGTATAGGCTGGTTGTGTGTAGAGAATAGGGAAGATTACTTGAGTGGTCTTGCTTGTAATATTACTTTCTTGAATGGTATTTACCAACCCTTTAAAAATTATATTTGAATGGGATTTTATAGGGATCAATTGGTCATGGGTTGGATGAAACCAAACTAGGACAACATAATGGATAAGAAGAATTGAGGAAAAATGGTAACCTGAGCTTAAAATGTGATTGGACAAGGGCACTGAAAAGGGGACACCCTAGGGTCTAGTGCTACTATCAACTTTGGTTTTATTATCCTAGGCAAGTGATACCTAAGGGTATATATTGGTCATGAAGGGAGGGTCCTGGCTCAGTTGGGTTCAAGTCTAGAAGGCCGCAAATGATTGAGAATCAGTGAAAACAAGTTTGAGAGGGTTTAGAGAGCAAGAAAGAGGGACCTATGATTTTTGTGTCTTTAGCCATGATTAAGTTACCAATTTTTGCATTTTATATGACTATAAAAAGAAATATAATATTTAAAAAAAAATTCCTTCATGTGATTCTTGAACTGGTAAAGCAGGAGGATAATGAAGCACTTACAACTGCCATTTCTAATGAAGATCTCAAATTTGTGATTTATAGAATGAACTTATAAAAATCTCCAAGCCTAGATGGATTTCCAATTACATTTTTCCAAAATTTTTGGGACATTATAGGAGATGATGTGGTTTTAATAGTCAATGAATTCATTACTTTAGGTTAAATGTCAAAAGAATTCAATCACACTTTTATTGTTTTAATTCCTGAGAAGGAGGGAGTGGTTAATTTGTTGGATTTTCATCCTATCATCTTATGCAATTCCATTTATAAAATCATCACTAAGCTGATATCCATAAGGTTTTAGCTAATAATGGAAAAAAATATCCAAGACCAACAAGGGGAATTTGTACTAGGAGGACAAATTCAAGATGGAATTATTGTTGTGCATAAATAAATCCACTCCATAGATAAGAGCAATAATTTCATAATGGTTTTAAAACTTGATGTGGCCAAGGCTTATGAATGACTTGATTGGAGCTTTCTATATAAAATCTTGAATTAATTTGGATTCTAGGATAAATTTTAAAAAATTATTAGATCTTGTATATCCTCTTGCATGTTATTGGTGCTTTTGAATGGAGTGGCTCAAGGATTTTTAAGAAGTGGTAAGGGTGTAAGACAAATGGATCTCCTATCCCCTTAAATTTTAATTATCATGGCTGAATCTTTGAGCAAATTCATCTCAAAAGGAGTGGTTTTAGGAGACCTAAAAGTTTTAAAACTAGTCAGACATGTTGAGCACATTTATCATCAATAATTTGAAGATGACATCATTTTATTGGCTGAGATATATATTCAATAATTTGGAGTGTTAATTGTTTTTTGGTTATGTATAAATAGGCTTCAAACCAGAAGGTAAATTTTGATAAGAGTTCTATATATCTTTTGAACACTTGTATGGATAGACAAAATAGAATTGTGCATTTTTTAGGATTCCAAATTAAATCTATGCCTTATTCTTATGTAGGCATACCTCCCTTAGCAATAAAATTTCAATTTCTTCTTGGAATTTGTTATTTGAAATATTTCAAATAAAGTTAGTTGGGTGGAAACACAAATTTATCTCTCAAAAAGGTAAAATATTACTAATTAATAACACTTTTTTAAGTCTTTTAGTTTACATTATTTTTATTTTTAGCCTTATAAAGTGAATAGAGGATAAACTTATCAAAATTCAAAGGAACTTTATTTGGACTGGTTCAGAAGAGAAGAATAGGCTTCATCTAGTTACCTGGGATAAAGTTTGTAATTTAAAATACTATGGTGGAATTTGCCTTGAAAATTTCATTTGATGAAAAAATCACTCCTCTCTAAGTTTTTTTGGAGATTTTTTAGAGACAATATCACTTGGGCCAACATTTTGAGATTCAAATATTTAGATTGCAAAAATTTGATGTGCATTTTCAAAGATGACCAATTTGCCAAGGGTTCTCATTTATGGAACTTTTTAATTTATAACAAAGATATAATATATTATAGACCACAATGATAGAATGGTAATGATATGAAGGTTAAATTATGTAAATATTCATGGGTTTTAGACCAACCTCTTAGTCAGTTAGAACCTTGGTAGCACATTTAAGAACACATCCAAAATAAGTATGGTTGCAATGTCCATGAATATTAATAGGTTATTGAAGGCATTAAAAGATGGAAAATTTTGAGTACAAAAAGTTTGAATTAGAAGGATACTATCATTGTGTCCAATTTAAATAATTTATTGATAAAATTTCACTTGCCATCTACTAATAAAGAAGATTAGCTAGTTTGTAAGGAATCATTCAATGGTCAATATCAAGTGAAAATTAGTTATAATCTATTGGTTCAAGATCCTAAAATTATTATTAGATGGGAAAAGATATGGGATAAATTTTTGATTCATAAAATCAATTTATTTTTATGGGTGTTAGTCCAAAACAAAATACTAACAATGGATAATTTAATAAAAAAGGGATTCATATTAACTAATAGATGTGCCCTATGTGAAAATGAAAATGGATATATTTATCATCTACTTGTGGATTGTCATTATGCTCAATAAATTTGGATATTTTTCTTCTCAAATTTAATCTTAATTGGGTCTTTTCTGGTCATATGATGGAATTATGGTATTCCTAAGAGATTCCTTTTTAGAACGTTATTCTTAAACAAATATGAAAACTATCATTTCTACACATCATTTGGGGTATTTG
Source organism: Torreya grandis (assembly GCA_037957365.1). Taxonomy (NCBI): domain Eukaryota; kingdom Viridiplantae; phylum Streptophyta; class Pinopsida; order Cupressales; family Taxaceae; genus Torreya; species Torreya grandis. Next base: position 289,364 of record JARHVA010005543.1, on the reverse strand, counting down.
GGGGTGAACGTAACAACATAATGTTTAGAAATAAGAAATGTGTCATTAAAATTTTAGCTAAAAATATTTTATGAGACTGTCATTGAAAACTTCAATATAGTTCTTAATGAAAAAGGAAAAAATCTATTAGGTTTTGAACATCAACTAGCTCTTAACTAGTAAATTGATCCTACGAGTCTTGGAAAGAGTGATCCTAGAGATGAAATTATAATAAGAAATAAATGAAAAACTTCACCATTGGTTGGTTAAAGCTTAATTTAATGGGGATTCCAAAGGGAACCTAGGCCCAGTAGGACTAGGTGGTATAATAATAGATCATAAAGGTAATTTCATGGAAGCTTATTCTAGAAATATGTGTATTAAGTCCAATCACTAGGCATAAGCCCTTACAATTTTATGGGGTCTAAATTTATCCCAAAAATTAGGATTTTAAATTCTCATTATGGAGGGAGATTATTTGAATATAATAAATTATCTATCAATGAAAAATGTTATTAGTTGGTCAATCAATCAAGTGATGGATGAAGCTATCTCCATTTTAGACTCCAGACATTAGGGGAATATTCAACATGTTTATAAGGAAAGAAACATGATATCTATCTAGTTTACTAATAAGGGTGTGGCTTCTTTGGGTTTGGCCAATTGGATGGATATTGAAGATCTTCCTCATGACATTATTTAGAGGATAAAGGAAGAATTTGTTTGGAATGAACATAATACTTAAGTAAGTGGGGGTCTTCCTCAATATTTATTCTAAAGGATATTTGAAATTTATATATTTAGCATATATAATTAGTTTTTATTTGATTATTATCCTTTTAAATTTACCCTTCTTCACTCTCAATGAGATGCTTCTAGAATTGGGAAAAACTTTACATAATTGTATTTCTTCTAACAAAGGCAACAAGAAGACAACTTTGGGGCTTCTATATCATTTGGTCATTTATATTTTGGGAATTGTTTTTCCTATTTCAATGGTCAAGAGATTAAAATGGGTTTTACGAATAGGATAGAGCCTAAAATTATTAAATTAGTAAAAAACAATGAGATAATTTGGGAGGCTCTAGAGATTGGGTGATTTTAAGGTTCATGGAGAAAATAGAAGGGCATGATGGCATGTTTGAAAACTTATTAAATTTTTTTGGGAGGATATAACCTTAAAATGGGGTCATATTAGAGATCATAATTTTTTTGATATCACATGTTATAGGTTTGAAGATGGAGGAAAACAAAATATTCAAAATAGGTAGGGATTATGAAAAAGAGATAAAGAGTTTTCTTATATAGGGTGAATCCTTGAAGACTCTTCATAATGGATTTGATTGAGAGTCACTACCAAGACCATTAGGATAACTTTACTTTCATTTAATGTAATATGTTACACTTGAAGGTAGGTTTAATGTAGTTCATTGGTTTCTTTTTATTTTCTTAAATTATTTTAGGCATGTAATCCCCATGAGTATTCCTTTCTACATTCTTATCTTGTTTGAATCCTCCATTATAAAATATAAAAAGGGAAATTATCCTACTCCTAGATATGAAGGGGTTATTTTCTCATCCACAAGTACTTTAAGGGCATGAATTAGATATCTCTAAAAATTCCCAACACTCAAAACAAAAAAGCTGTGGATAAACCTATAAACATAAAAAAAATTAATAGGGTATGGATTAAGTATCCTGTTAGTTTCTCTTCCAAGGTCACTAAGGATAATGCTACTAAACAAGATAGTAGCACTAAAATGTGCCTAAAGAGTGATGCCAAGGAAACTAATGTGCCAATCAAGACTCTTGGTAGGAATGGTAAAATAGGGCATTCTTCAAGGGATTGACTTTTGGTTGAGGAAGATTAGATAGGTGTAGAGGATTCCAATATTTAAAATTACTTGAGAAGGGAAATGAAGAAAACCCAACCTAAGAAAATAACCCAAAGAAAAAGGAAAAGACTCTATAGGTAAGCAGCCTTAATATCTGAATAAAGATTTTAATATTATAGTGGGTTATTTGAAAGGGAAACAAAACTATAATAAGATAGAAGAATAATTGGACATATAAAAATATATTATGTGTTTGTTTATCAGGGAATTAACTGACCTTAAAGGGAAAATGAATATTCCTCAGTAGGAGAATGAAAGATTGGTTCAAACCAATTCTAATAAGGATTTTAATCATCCACTGTAGAGTCTCAAAGAGAGGGTTGGTATGCTTAAAAATGAAATTGACAAGTTAAAAAATAATATTAGCTTTATAGTGAATTGTAGTAAGGTAGCTATGAATGAGGGGATACAAAATGTGTAAAATATTAGATCTCATCTGGGAGATTTGTTTGAAATTAAGACCCCAAGCAAAGGCAAAGGGAAACATGTTCAGTGTAGCAAGTGTCATAAGGATGTTAACAAAGAGAATATTCTTCTCCAAATTTATTAAAATCTCAAAAGAATGAAGACTTGATGGGAAGACATTTTTGGAAATTTGGATATGGATTAGGCTTGAGGTTCACTTTTAGCTACTATCTTCTCCTAGATTATCTTTGGCTTTTCTTTAATTATATTAGGGAAGTGTTTTAGATGCTTTTAGTTTTGTTTTGTTAAATCTCTTTTGTAGATTATGGTTTTCCTTTGGTTTCTTTTTGGTTGTAATTATGATAGTTTTTGGGGACCCTAGTCAATATAATCAGCCCATTTAACCTTAATTAAAAAACAACATATCATAGTAGCCCATAGAACAAATGTGTTAGCTAAAAATGTTAAGTGCATAACATATCACGTACCTTATGAAAGATATAATCATGGATAAATGCATGTGTAAGTACATATAAGCTCAAACATGATAATTAAAGTCAATCATCAAACCATATAACATATATATCAAGATCAAATAAATGAATGTTTCCAATGTCGACATGAAATGAGTATAGGGAAGTGTAGACACTATTTATAAATTATATGGCACCTTAATATTGTACACTTGGAAAAACTCATACCTTGGTCATTCTTCTTAGTTTTGGACCTTTCCAAATTTATAAAGACTTGAATATACTCTATCTTATGCCCCTTGGCCTATCTCTTAGTATGACCAATATTATATTGATGACCTAAACATTCTATCTTACCTAAAATTCTTAAAACATGTTTATCTTCAAATTATACAAATTCTAAGTCTATACCTACTATCTTACAACTTGGACACTAATGTATGGGATAGACACTAGCATAAATGCTAGTGTCCTAACCCAACAAAAGTGTTTATTGCCTTAAAGTCATCAAATTTACAAATGAAATTTATTTTGATGATTGGCCTAAGTTATTTAATGAGAGTTACTTCACCAAATGGATTGATATAAATACAAGATCAACTCGCTCATTCCTAACGTACAAAAGATCAAAAAGAGACCAAGGTAACTTATCAAAAGCATTAAATTGATCAAAGCTTCCCTATTTCCATATTAGTCATAGGAACAACACATATATAGGTTTAAAGTACTGAAGGATCATCCCAAGAGACACATTTTCTAAGTTATAAACTAGGTCATTGTTGTACTTGCTTATCACATATTACATGATTCACACATAAGAGAAAATGTAGGGGAGAATTACATTAGTTTGAGATCTTATTTAGAGTGTTATCTATATAGGTAATGCTCATTGATAAAGGGGTATTTGGGGTTATTTCAACACCATGTACACACTAACCCATTTTTATCCAAGGTCATTATGAAGGTGGAAAACTATGGTTTTACAATTTTATGAAGAGCAACAGTCCATGAACCATATCTGAATGCACTAACATGAAGGCAAAGTCAAACCTAGAATCATCTAGGTTGTTGCATCCTTTTACATTAGGTATTCCATATGAGAAAACTACATTAAGTTCAGATAGTAGCATTGACACAACCATCCTAGGCTGATGTTAGTGTCCATAACTCTAGAAAGATCAAAATTAGAATGTTACAACTTTTATAGAATCAACTTCCAGTCTAATTCTTACCTATTCCAAATCCATAAATGTATTAACTTTAGAACAAGATAAGTCCATTACTTCTTTGTCATTTCTATAGCTAACATAGTTGTACATACTATTTTTAACATAACTCAACATAATAATCTAGTGTATGTTTATATCTATGTTTATCACCCAATTGACATGCTATAGATCTGATTATCACCATTATGCTTATTCATTTATATATTCCCATTTAATGAGTATATAGTCAACCTCAATCTAGAAAACAAACATTTTAGGGTTAAAAACTTTGCTAACTCAATATTAAAACATAAAACCCTAGGCCAGTTATTATTATTTTTATCTTGATTTCTATACTTTGTTGCAAATTTTAATATTTTTTTCATTTGTGAAGTAATGGAAAATATTAGTGCAAAAACCTAATTCCAAATGGAAGATAAATAGGTATTGGTTCCTCATATAAATAATAAAAATAGATTAATAGATGAATTTTAATATATTACAAGAGGATGAAATAAGTAAACATGATAAAACTAAGGCTACTTCACATAGTGATGGTGAGTCTTTAGAAATTACTACAACTAATTCCATACCAATCAATCAACTTACATCTAGTGGAAGCATATATTATCTTTGAACCTTTATTTTATAAAACTACCATTGCTACATCTACCATGGAATTATAAAACATTTTAACTCAAATACCAGTTTCAATGCCTATTACCACTCAAAACATGTTTACATCGACTTTGGTGACTACTCAACTTGATAATCTAAATCCCACTGGGTCTACAGTTCAAACACTTCTTTAAGTTATAAATGCCTTAAAGGATAAGGTTAAAAACATTGAACACAATGCTTTAAAATATTTTCATCCTATTTATTCCCAAGATGTGTTACATAACCCTCTTACAATTAAGATATCTTTACACTCTTTGCCAACTATTTTTTTTGCACCTAAGTTCACATTTTATGATGGTAAGGGTGATCTTGAACAATATATTTGATCTTTTTATGTGGTATACCTTGATTATACCTCCAATGATAAAGTCTTGACTAAATTATTTCTAAGAATCCTCAAGGAATATTATTTGAGGTGGTTCTATGACTTACCTCTTTAATCCATGAAAGAATTCAAACCTCTTGAAAATTAGTTTTTAACACACTTTTTGATTATTATTTATAAAAAAATTTCTATGTTCAAATTTCCAAAATAGAATAAGGAACAAATGAACATTTCAATGAATTTGTCTTGAGATATAAGAAAATGCTATCTAATATGACCAATATTATGGTAGATAAGGAGTGGAAAGACATATTCAAACAAAGTTTACTTACTCATTTACATGATTCCATTGTTTTCAAAAAGTAAAAATCTTTTGATGACTTATGCCATGTTGTATGAGACCATGAAATAAAGCTTATTTCATTGAATAAGCTAAAGTATGTTAAAAACACACCAAATGCATCTACATCTGGTACCAAATAATTAACCAAATTATAAGGTAAAACCTCTTAAACCTAAAAAGGAAACAACCACCATAGTTAACATAGTTTCATAGTAGCCTAATTAGATTGTCTTATCCAATGCACCAAGGAGACAATTTACACATTTATCTAAGTCCCAAACTTAATTACTCCTATAGTTAATAGAGTGTCAACTTATATCTCTCCCTTGTGTTATAGAGGTTGATATGAATAAACCTGTATGGAAAAGATATGATGTGAATGATTATTGTATTTTTACTAAGGACAAAGACATTCTATGAACATATGTTTTACCTTGAAGTATAAGATACAAAATACTATTTATGATAAAAATGTTACATTTTATGGTCTTTTAAAGGAATAGGATTCACAACTTGGTGATCACCACAAATAGATAACATTTAACAATACTTTACAAGACCATTCTAAGAAGGAATGAAAAGTGAAAATGGCATATGATATACATCCTCCTCTATCACATAATGAACACCCATTATATGGGATTATTTGTACTTATATGTGACATATACATCCTATGGTTCATAAACCCTTTATTTATTTTGATTATAATGAGATATAGGATGATGAATCTAATATTCATTCTTTGTTCATTCAATCATACCTTGATAAACACCCTGTATGTAGTGTTATGATTGATAATGGTGAAAGTGAAAAATTTAACCATGCCATTACTTACACACTTGGATTATTTTCATAATGATTTACATCCTTCTAATATATTAGTTAGATCATTTGATGGGACCTTCTAGAAGTTTCCTGGTGAGATTGACTTACCTTTATAGATCAATCCCACACATATGGTTACTAAATTTTTATTTATAAATTATATGGTCATATTTGATATGTTATTGAGAAGCCCTTAGATCTAAATAATTTGAGAAATAACTTCTATAGTGCATGGGTGTGTTAAATATATTCATACCAATTGAGTAATATAGTCATCTAAAAGCTCATTATATGAAATAAGTGTCACTTGAGATCACCCTATATTTAGCTTATCCCTAAACCTATCTTAGGACCCATTTTGATACTTTTATAGCTTATATGTGCATCTAACTAAATCCCAAATACACAAAAATATGCATTAATCCATCAAATAGGCATCCTATATCCTTTCTCACATTTGCACCAACCACTTGGATAATAATGTGCCCCCTTTGGTCTATAACACAAACTGCTATTGGCAAAGGGGGTAGTTTTATTGAACCTTAGATTATTTTACCCTAAAATATATATTTCCACTTCCTAAAGAATCTTAGGCTTGGCCTAAACTCATTTCATGTATTGTTTATCATCAAAACACTATATAAAGACCACTCTCATTCATTTATCCCTTAGATGGAAATTCTAATGAACAAGCTAAAAAATAGTTATACAAATTAAGGTTGTTAATCCTTATTTGCCCTTATTTATGCATACATTAATCTAGAATAGCCAAAATATTAGTATTACTTAGATTTATAATTTCAAGTCACAATTAAAGTATTCAAATTGGAATTCATACTCAAGCATACTAGCATCCCTCTCAGTTGTACTAGCACTTAGATTGGAAGAAATACATCAGGCTTGGTCCCCGTTTGAGGTATAGGTATATAGGTAATGCTCAACACATGGGGTGTTGAGGTCACATCCAACTTACCTAACTAACACACCTCATATTATACTTGTATTTATCAAAACCCTAGTAAGCATGGAGGCTTAGGGTTCCATAGTGAAATCAGTCAAAATGAAGCACAAATAATGATCCAAGTCTTGGTCATGTAGGCATAGGCTTCCCAAAATGGAGTGAAAGTCCACCCAAAATTTCATAATTTTATCTACACAGGGTCAATAACATTACATAAAAATTTGTTAGTGTAGTGTACTATTGGAAAAGAAGGCCGCACTATTTCCCAAAGAGGATTTTGACACCTATATTTTACTAATGACACTCCATGCTATTTATGAAACACTTTCCAACCCAATGCTTGTCTATTTCAGTCATATTTTCTAGCTAAGTGCCCCTTTTGTAATTCATTATTATTTTTAGGCTAAGCAAACAAATCCATTATTGTATAAATCAATGCTTATTGATACTATAATATTTTATTCCCTAATTTACATAATCAACACCTTTACCTACTTAGGGTTTTATATAAATTCTCAAAATAGTTAAATTATTTGGTGAACCTAACTTACTTTGAAAAGTGAAAAAAACTAGCCTTATATGCTCTTAGGGTTTGTATCCTTCTATTTTCTATGCTCAACAATTAATATCAAACTCTCAGACTTGCTACATTATTTTATTTATGTAATTTAATTTCTAAGCATTTAGATATGCAAGATGACCTTATTCATATTATTTAAGAAGAGATTCTAAATACCATTATAGGTCAATCCTCTAAACCCATAAATGCTAATATTATTACACATACTATTAGGGTAACTTAGACTCTATAAATACCTCCTATAACTTTCCAAATCTCATGAGTGGAAACACTTCTTATGGTTAGTACACATCCCTCCTCTCTATAGGTATAATACCTTAGGTAGGAGATCTATTCTCTATAAGCCAAGGTGTTACATATTGATCAAGTTGTTACTAGACCATCTCATGCCTTAGACTCTCATGTTATCCTACATATACCATTAAAATACCCTATAGTAGAAACCCCTTTTCCATCTAGATTTGTGGCACCCAAGCTTACTCTATGTGATGGTAAGGGTGACACAAAGCATCATATATGTGCTTTTCATGCAACATGTTTGGATCACTTGTCTAATGATTGGCTCGTGACTAAGTTATTATATTATAATTTGAAGGAATATGAATTAAAGTATATATACTATATCCATAATCAATGCACTAAAACATTTAATCCACTTGCATATATGTTTTTGGCACAATTTTTGATCAACATCAGTGACAAAGTTTTGTATGCTCAAGTTTCCCAACTAAAGAAAAAATTTAATGAGATAATATATGAATACATATTGTGATATAAAAACATATTATAAAAGATGAATAGTCCCATCGAAGATAGATAAATCTAGGACATATTCAAGTAAAGATTATTACCACCATTACATGAATCTATATTACTCAAAATGTTTCCATTATTTATATATTTATACCATATAATGAAGTAATGAGAAGTCAAACTTATCTCCATGGGTAAGTTAATGTACATAACCACTTTAGATTCCAATAATAAGAGTAAAAACAAGATCTCATACAAGTTGAGTCACAATGACAAAAATAATGAGAAAAAGATAGTAATTAAGACTATCTCAAAGCTAGCTCCTCATCTAGTTTTATCAGCTCCTCTAAAGAGACCTTTTACAAATCTTTCTAAACCATTAGATCACATTCTATATTAAATTTTGGAATAATCATATCTCTACCTACCATTAAATGGTTTGATATGACTAGGCATCTTTCAAATAATTATGATTCCAATGCATTTTACAGTTATCATAGGGCCCCTAGCCATACTAAAAATAAATGCATCAACTTAAGACACAAGATCTATGATTTGATAGAGGATAATATCATTGATGTGATAAATCCTACAAAAACACCCAAAGCACAACCAACTAGATCAAAAAATATGAAAATATTTTCTAATACATTTACAAAAAATATGGCTAATGAGATATTAGTCACTTTAGGTGTTCTTTGTTCTTATCAGACACATCCACCACCAACATCCCATCATACTCATCAAATGGGGACACACCCTCTACATAATATCATTGGTGTGTGTCATTATGTAATAATAAAATACAAACTAGGCCTCTTATCACTTTCTAAGACTATGACATCATTGACGATGATTCAAATTTATATAAACTCTTTATATGACATAACATTGATCATCATCCTATTTACAATGTTATGGTTGAAATCGGGTCAAGCATTAATATGTGTACTATTACATCACTTGGTATATTTAGGTCATGGTATTTATATGACAAATATAATTATTTATGGCTTTAGTGGCCATGTCTAAAGCTCTATGAGGGAGATATACTTCCATTAGAGGTTGGTCCCACACATGTGGCCACTAGACTCATAGTTGTAGCTAGTGGTAAAACATTTCATATTTTATTGGGTAGGCTTGAGATATAGTAGCTTTAAGCCATCCTCTCTACCATATACATATGCCTTAGAAGTGAGGTTGTTATAGTTGAGGTACTTCTATATGAGTATACTTTACCTATTCTATAGCTAGCTACATAACAATCACTAATAATAGTTCCATCCATTATCACACCTCAGATATCAATTGAGCCACTAGTGTAGGTGAGGGCTACTTCTAAAATGTTACCAAATATACATACTCTCCCATGAAAACCTTTATTATAGATACCCCTATGTCAGAGAAATGCTATGGATTCTAGAGAGCCTATCTATACCCAATTCACACCCATATTAGTGTTATTGAGTCCCCATTACATTCCACATAGAACATCCATGATAGTTACATATTCTTCCACCAAATGGGTCATCAAGAGTGCTATAGTTCATAGGCCCATTTAATCAACTCGATAGATTCATAGACACACTTCATAGTCAACATTAGCTATATATTATTTAGTACATCTGATTCCTAGATCTTAGATACCTACTCACACACCATGTGTAATAATTTTTCTTTTACTTGATACACGTCACATTGATAGTGAGTCTCTTATAAGACTCATCAGATAGTATGTTGTCATGTTACTTGTACATAGTTTATTTTATCTTGATCATTATACATAGTTTCATTTTCATGTTGCTTGTAGAGAGATTATACTTAGAAAATTAAAAAAACATTCAAATATTTGTTCATAAAATAAAAGTTTTAGATTGTATGCATTTCCATGTTTACATTGCTTCTATTTTACATGTATTGCATATGCTCTCAATGTTAGTATACTTATTTTTATTAGACATACATGTTTCACTTGTTCCCTTTGAGTGTTTTTAGATTATCATAGGACTCAGGTCCTCCACTAGATCCAAATTTTGTACTATCTACCCATTGGGATCACATACACATATACATCAATTTAACATTGCTATATTAACCCATTAGGGACATCATACACACATCTTTTGATTTGATAGGTTATATCTTTCCATAATCCATATCACAAATGTAGCATTTATTATATCTTGATATTGATCATCCTATACTACACTAATTTTTTTGACTACTACTATAGACTTAGCTTATGTACATCTTTGATATTATATAGATTTGTACCATATGCTCATGCATACTTTGATTTCTAGCTTTAGTAGTTTATATTTGATTATGTTTATTTTCTTCTACATCTACTTGATGGAATTTTAATATATCATTATTCTATGAATCTAATCCAATTTCTTTCATTATGTGTATGATTTTGAAATGTGCCCAAGTCCTTGTGTGTGATTATTGATTGTGTATGTGGAAATTTGAACATGTAATTCCATGTGGCTCTAATCCAAACTTTCTTACTCTATGCATATGTGGACATTTAAACATTCCCTTATATGTGTGCCTCTCTTAAACTTAGTTACATGTGCCCATGTCCTTTATATTATGGCCCATTGGCCTACTTTGTATGCCTCATCTATTTATATGTATGCTTTTATGTATATGTCATGGCCATGACACTTATGTCTTGCTTGTTGATTTCACATCTAGTTTGTGATTCTATGAGGGACCTCATGCATCTCCCCTTCCTCCTTGTGTGTCTTGATGGACATAATATCCCATCCCCCTAAGTAGTTTACTCTGATTATATTCATATTTTCTATTCATATACATGATTACATTGTTATATATATCTTATCAACTTTGTAAATGCTAAATCTAACATACATAATACATTTCTAACTTATGCTCAAACTATTTTACATTTAGATGTCATGTATACACATTCTATTGGTTTATCACACACATATCATATATTTTTAGCCTAACACACATGATTCATAGCTTTTATTTTGTAGACAATTATTACATAGGTTCAACAACTCCCCTCAAAAGAGGGAGAATTAATAAGGGTTTGTCACATAGATCAAGCCATCATAGTGCACTCAAAACATAGTTTTTAGCATGTAGACATAGATTATAGAGCTTAGACTCAAGAAAATATAGTGAAATATAGTCACACATAGATCAATCTCAGTTTATCTTAGAAACAATGATTTTAGACAATAGTGTAATACACTACCATAAGTGTAGTGTACTTTAGTCCACTTACTATGATATTAACAAGTAGTCTAAAAAATAAAATATTGTGGAATTGTCAAAAAGGTACAATATTTATAGTTTAGATTTACATAGTCTTAGTCATAGATTATCATATATATTTAGTATGTACCCATTTTTTACATAAAATTACATAAGTTTGATCAGATTGAGGGCATCATGCACAACATGATCACTCCCATTTTAGTATTAAATATACACAAACATAGATTACTATGAGTTAGTCTAGACTCTATATGCACAAATATCAGAATTAGAGGCATGTACATGAAACATTATTCCCATATGTTCAGTTTTTAACTAATTTTCTCAAATGGAATAAAAACTCCATGTCATTTTCCATGTTATATACTCTAGACACCATAAGCACTAATTTTATACTAGGATCACACATTGATGCCTTATTCCATCTATAGTGGCTAGCATTACTAAGTGGCCCAGAGCCATTTTACAATACCAAGTGGCCCTTGAGCCATTGAATATTTTAGAGTTTTTAAGTGGCCCAAATCCTTATTACATAGTTTCATGACATCGTACAGTTTTACTTTCACATGCATCTACTACACATGGGTAGGCAATGATGGAGTCATAAACTATTTGAGTTATTGAACCACCTACATAAGAGGATTGGATAAGTCATCAAACCAATCTAAGTTATTCATAGATTATGATCCACCAAATAGGGGTGGGTAATGATGGAGTCAAGGCAAACTTGAGTTTTTGATTTACCCACACATGGAGGTTGAGTAGGCTATTAGCCTAGTCTAAGCTATTCACTATTTGATCACCATTTACATATACAAATATGATATCACCAAGTTTTTCATTGGCTCACATACCTAGTGAGGTGTATCCATTCATTTACTCTCTATCACATTTATTTACTTAGTTATATCTTTTATTTTGATATTTCTTATGTAAGGACATATTAATATACATTTAATTTGTAAGACACACAATGGAGTATAATTATCAGACTCATGCCCACATTAATGGGCTTTTCCTCTTAGGTAAATATAGGTACATCTCTATTTCATTTATATTATTAATTTTACTTTTCTATATTTATAAAATAAAGGGGGAAAAATGTAGTCATCTAGAATATCATTTTATGTAATGAGTGTCACTTGAGACCACCCTATTCTTAGCTTATCCCTAAACCTATCTTAAGACCTCTTTTGATCCTTTTCTATCTTCTATGCACATCTAACCTAGGCTTAAATATACCAAAATCCATATTAAGCCATTACCTAGGCATCCCACATCCTTTCTCACATGTGCCATCAACTTAGAAAATAGTGTGGCTACTTTGGTCTATATCATAGTTCTCTATTGGCAAAGGTGGAAACACTATTGACCCTTAGCTTATTTCACCCCAATGGATATATACACTCCCTAAAGAATCTTAGGCTCTTCATAGATTTAATTTCATGTCTTGAATAGCATAAAGACACTATATAAAGACCAATTTCATTCATTTATCACTTATATGGAAATTATCATGAAAAATCTTAAAAATAGTTGAGTAAAATTAACGTCAGTAATCTCTATTTACCCTCATTTTTGTATATATCCATCTATAATATGCCAAATCTCAATTTTATTCATATTTATAGTTTCAAGTCACACTCAAATCATTAAAATTGGTATTTATACTCATGCATACTAGCATCACTCTCACTTACATGAGCTCTTAGATTGGGAGAACTACATCGATCTTGATCCCCTTTCGAGGTATTAGTATGTAGGCAATGCTCAACACATGGGTTGTTGAAGTCACATCTTACCTACCCTAATAATACCACTCATTACATTTTTGTTCATTAAAACCCTAGAAAAGATGGAGGCTTATGGTTCTATAGTGAAATTAGATAAAACCAAGCACAACTGATGATCTAAGTCTCAATTATTATGCATAGGCTTCCCAAAATAGAGTGAAGGTCTACCCCAAACTTCACTATTTTATCTTCAAAATGTCATATAAGGTTAGTAGCGTAGTGCACTATTGGAAAGAGGGCCACATAACTATATAAAGAGGGTTTTGACACATATTTTATAATAATGATGGTCTTCACTACTTATACACTACTTTCTAGTCTATCACTTATCTTTTTCAGTCACATTTTTTTTATCTAAGTACCCTTTCATAAATCATTAATATTATTAGGCTGAGCAAACAAATCAATTATTGTAGAAAATAGTGTCTATTGATACTATAGTATTTTATTCCCTAATTTACATACTCAATTATTTTACCTTCTTAGCATTTTACATTAATTCTTAAAATAGTTAAATCAGATAATTATAATTTTTAGATTTCAATATAAACATCCTCTTGAACAAGAAAAACTTACACTCAAATAACTAACTATCAAACCTAGTAAAGTTAATCCAATGCAAAGGGGTAAGTAATAGGTAATTATATTTAGTAAATGACTAGTACTTAAGCATCACATCAAAGACATACAATAGATTCCATGGAATTCTCATCTATCATACACCATGTGTACATATTTAGAGCACCTACACAAGTTCTTATTACTGCTATTCCAAAGAAACCACATATTACTCAATGATGGGTTCCATGAAACCCTACTAATATTACTACTATTATCTCTCAAGTACCATAGAGTCATATTATCCATGCATAGTGCATCACATATACTATAGTGATAGATATTACACATATGCATGTTCCTCGATAACATCACTAGATTATTACACCAAGTTCAAGGTGGGGAGATATATATTATCACCCTTAGGATGAGATTATAGGATAGCCTTTCCATTTCAAACATTCCAAAAATAAATAAAACATCTAAAAATTCAAAAATACTTTTAGCACCTATATATTCTATTAGATTCTTGGCATTTATGTATTAGTTACATGTTAATGGATGGAATATTGGCCAATTTTACATACACATGTGTGTCATACTTATACTTGAACATGATAGATGCATACACATATACATGATCTATTCCTATTTTGAATGTTGGGCCTTCCATATACTATGCCCTTGACATTTTTTGCAAACACATTTGATCCATGAAATAATATGATATGTTTTTGTTGGTTGCTTATGCTTTCCTCTATGCACTTATTTGAGTTCCTTGTCTAGCTATTGTTTTACTTGTTTAAGTATTTGAATATGGTAATTTGTTTTCAACCTGCATGCCTATGTATGATTTCATTGACATTTAATAATTCTATTGATTATTCTATGGAAATTTGAATATGTCATCCTTGCTTTTATGGAAATTTGACTAAGTCATGTCCCTTCAATTGTGTGAAATTTGAACATGCCTCTTGTTTTCAATCTCTTGAGACCACTACCCTTTGACTTGATTTTGATTTCTCTTATGTGTGTCCTCATTTATTTTTATTAAACTTGCATTGTTAATATATAGACACTGCCATGACCCTTATCATGTATGTTAGGCCTTCATGTGATCACATTATTTTATTCACTTCAATGATAGATCTACCTAGACATGTTCCTTATATATGCTAAATGGTTACATCCACATATTATATAGTTGTATTATCATTTTAAGGCAAGGTAGCCACTAGTTTCTATTTTTATCTCAACTAAGATGGGGGAATATCAGTGGGGACATGTTATTCACATTTGGCATAGTTTAAAATTCACTAGGGTCATGCTTTGGAAGCATGTTCTCCACATTTATTCAGTATGTGGTATTTATATCAATTTTTATATTTAGTGGGGGCATTTCATATAGCCATGGCTTCCACACATTCATAATTTTTAGATTTAGTGGGGGGATGCTTTGGAAGCATGTTTTCCACACTTATCTAGTATTAAACATCTCTAGATTACAAGGGGGCATGTTTTGTAAACATGTTCTGCACATTGATACTTATTTCAATTTTTAGATTTCACCATATATAGTGAGGGAATGCTTTGGAAGCATGTTATTGACACTTACATATTTTTTGAATTGGCAAAAACACACATTTATATAAATTAAAATTCATATTTTTGGTAGAATTCTATATATTGAAACCATTTTTATATATAATTTTAACATGATACATATCTAAGGCATATATGATATGCAATGTGTGCATAAAATTGAAAGATCCAAATCACTTCTAGATTTCAAAACTTTTCTATAGACTATTACCATATCATAAAATTTTATATATTGATACCCAAGGTAAAATTTTATGAATTATATTGAGCCAATATACTATAGTAATTGGTTCACTTTTGGTATGGTTGAGGTGATTAAATCACTTGATTTTTCCATGTCTTTAGGTTGTATTTTATTGTGTCATTTAGATTTTACCAAGTTATAAGTATCATTGGGATGAATGGATGAGATAATCTCATTTTTGGGTGGAAAGTAAACTTTTCACCAAGGTTTGGGGTATGTGCGTCTCGATCTCTCTCTATATACTTAAATATATGCACTTTCCACACATACACACACACACATCCTAATATTAGTTTTAAATCATTATAATGATATAACTTCTCTAAAAAAAGTTTCTAATAGGAAAAATGGTTACATCGACACACATGTGCACTCTTAAACCTTACTCTTTTAAGTTCAATATTTTAATACTTTCAAATTCTAGATTATATGCACTAATTGTACACTATAACATTCTCTTGGTTGTTGGCCAATCACTACTAAATCACTCAATATAGGCTCATTCAAAGATAATGTGTGTTTTACACATTGAGGTACACATTCCTTTCCTTTTAAATCATAATTTCATTACTAGATTAAAAGGTTGGAATGTAGAGACTATTTATAAATTATATAACTTCTTAGTGTTGTACACTTGGAAAAACTTAGACCTTGGCTGATCCTCTTAGTTCTACACCTTTCTCATAATCTAAAGACTTACATTTGCTCTATCTCTTAGTCTTTGTAGTCTTATATTTATAACACACACCTTTTATCTTTCCCAGAATGTTTAAAACATTTTTATCTTCCATTCTACAAGTTTTGAGTCTATATCTGCATTCCTATTCCCTATACACTAATGTTAGGGATAGACAACAATGTCAACACTAGTGTCTTGACCTGATGTAAGTGTCATGTTCTCTAAAATCATCCAAGTTTTAAATGAAATATATCCTAATGGTCATATTGAGTGCATTAATGTGAGTTAATTCACTAAAGAGATTGATATAAATTCAAGATCAACCCTCACTCATTTATAACCTACAAAAGATCAAAAAGAGACCAAGGCAACTAATCAAAATCATTCAATCAAGCATTCATTTGAGAAAAGCTTCCCTATTTCCATATTAATTATAGGGATAACATGTATATAGGTTTGATGTACTAAAGAATCATCCCAAGATATATATTTGCCAAGTTACATACTAGGTCACTATTATACTTATTTATCACATATTGCATGATTTAAACACAAGCTAACAAATAAGGGAAAACTACATCAGTATGAGTCCCTCTTTAGAGAATTATTGATGTAGGTAGCATTCATTACCAAAGGTGTATTTAGGTCTAGTTTGAAACCATGTGCCCACTAACCCATTTTTTCCTAAGGTCACTATGAAGGTGAAAAACTAGGGTTTTACAATTTCATGAGGAGCTATAGTCCATGATCAATATTTGAATGCACCAGAGTGAATGAGATTACAAACATATAAGCATCTAGGTGGTCACATCCTTTTTCAACATGTATTTCATACAAGACAATTTCATTGAGTTTAGATAGTAGCATTGATGCAACCATCTTAATCTGATGTTAGTGTCTCTAGCTTTATAAGCATCAAAATTAGAATCTAACAACTATTATAAAATCATATTCTAGTTTACTTCTTACCTGTTCTAGATCCAAAATGACATTAACATCAAAATAAGTTAGATATATTACTAATCTTTATCGTTTCTATATCTAACATAGTTTTACTTACTATTTTTAGCATAACTCAACATCATAAATTCAATCTATGTTTATATTGGAGTTTAACATCTAATTAGCCTGCTATAAATTTGATTATCACCCTTTGCTTATTCATTATATATACCCATTTAAAGTATCTAGGTAAACTCAATTTATAAAACAAACATTTTAGGGTTAAACAAGAATGCCTAACATCTAAAATAGGATAAATCATGTATCTATGTATGCCTGTATCAAGTTAAGGTAGAAGCATAAAACACATGTATGTATAAGTAACTAGTATGCTATCCATTAACATGTAACTAACACATGGATTCCAAAGAGAAAATAGAGAAATTTTATTCTAAACAAATATTTTTGGAGTTTTAAAGTTATTTTATTTTATTTTTTTTGATATTTTTGAAACATGTAAAGCTTTTCAACCTTAAGTTGAATATTTGACATTATTTTCATCATGATTGGATAAGTTTAAAGTATACATATCATGTTGCTCCTCATAATTTGCATGTGTATTCAAATAACTAATGCTATCATTTGGAATATGGATCAAATTTCCTTCATGAAAATAGAAAATACCTTACTAATTTGGATCATTTTTTGTTTGCATTCAACATAACAAAAGAGTTCCTAGTGTAAATACATATGGAGATGTGGGAGTCATAACCCAAACCCATGTTTGGATTAATTTATGACCATAAGTAATTGATATTACTATACTTCCCAAGAAGTCTTTCCAACTACATTTTCTTTGCAAGTATTATAGATCAAAACCAAGTTGTTAAAAGTGCCTTAAATGAAAATTAGTTTTTTTTTGTGTAGGATAAATATGGTTATGCCAAAAATAATCAATACCCATGAATAAGGTCATTGTCAAATCTTGTTTTTTTGGATGTTGTTTAATTTATTTACTCCAAATATCCAAGTGTGCACTATGTGCCTATAGTAATTCTAAATTATTTTTTTATGATCATGCAAAGAATTGCTATTTTTTATGTTTATGTTGACAAACATGTTTTGAATCTGATTCCTTGGGAGGATCCTCAAATGTAATCTTTTGGTCATCAATAAGGTCTTGGATCTTATTCTTCAAGGTAAATAATTTATTATTAGAATGCCATGATCCTTGATGATTATCACAATAAGCATTTATATCATATCCTTTGGATATAAGGCTATTCATATTGAACTCTATAGGATGAGGGAGAGATATAATATGATAATCTACTAGCCATGAGTGTAATGAAGTGGGATATTTAAGTAAGCATGTAATTTATCTCCTTTACGTATTAGATAAGACAAGCTGATTAGGCTACTATGAAACTACATTAACCATGGTGGTTGTTTATAATTTAGGCTTAGGAGGTTTTACCTTATAACTTAATTTGATTATAAACTTGGTATTGGATGTAGAATTAGTTGGTGTGTTTTCTACATACTTGATCTTATTCAATGAAATAAGATTCATTTCATGGTATTGTAAAACATGCCATAAGCCATCAAAATATTTGAACTTCTTTAAAATAATGGATTCATGTAAAGGAACAATTTTTTTTTAATGTCTCAAAACTCCTTAGTTTCCATGTGATTAGTCATTTTATCCAACATTATCTTATACATCAAGACATATTCATTGATAGGTTCATTTTTTCCTTATTTTATTTTGTCAATTTAAGCACAGGAAACCTTTTTAAAAATATTAATGGAAAATTGTGCCAAAAATTTATCTACAACATGTTTTCATGATTTCATAGATTGGAAAGATAAATCATAGAACCACCTCAAAGCATAGACTTTGTGGATTATTGGGAATAATTTGGTCAAACATTTATCATTGGATGAATATTCAAGGCATGCTACATAAAAGGATTGAAGATGTTATTAAAGATCACCTTTTCCATCATAAAATGTGAACTTAGGTGTAACAAAACTATTTGGTAAAGGGTGCAAAGATATCTCAAGTGAAAGAGGATTATATAACACATCTTGGGAATCAATAGAACAAGGAGACTTTAAAGTGTTTTGTTAAATGTTTGTAACCTTTTACTCCAAGGTATTTATAACTTGAATAAGTGGTTAAATAAGAGACCCATTGGGATTTATATTAACAAGCTGAGTATTCACTATTGGGGATGTAATCATGGTTTGAATAGGCATAGAAACCAATATTTGAGTTCATACATTTGTTAGCCCCATGGTAGATGTAACAATATTAGTTTATAGAAACAAATGTTGAAATGCATATCCTATGCCCCCATTAGAAATATTAGGTTGTAATTTGTTTAGGGGGAGGGTTTTTGGCATATGGGGATAACCCATATTCTAATAACATGATCAATAGATGGACCTATTTGATAATCTATGCTTTTTGCATCCTTAGTGTTGATGTAGTTTTTATACAAACCATAGTCAATGAGGTAGCCTCTAATGTTTTAGGATATCAATGGAGGTAACATCCACTCTAGGGCACAAGTTACAGGTATGCAGTTGGAATAACCTATTGATGGAATATATGGTAGGGCATATAAGTTGTTGACAAGGTTTTTGGATGGAGGTGTGATCTCTAAAGAGTAGTAAATTCATATGTGAGTTGGATGGGTGGCTAGTTGATAATATAAAGTGGGTATATCTAAAAAAACTCAAAAAAGGAGGGAAGGGTAAGGTAAAAAAGAAGACTCTATGGTTTTTAGGAAACACCTCTTTGGCTAGTTTCTAAATGAATAAATGCTTTCAAAACATATGCTTATTTTAACAAAATTATTGCACACACATAGTCAAACAAAGTTTGAAAGTCTAAGGGGATGCTGCTATAGGAAATTTCACAAGCCTTACTCAAAGGTTTCCCCTTTAAAGAAGCTATTACATACCCTTAATTAGGATATTATGGCTCAATATAATGAGGTATCAAAGGTAGCTTTTACACACACACATAAAACTATATCAAAATAAATCACTCATACACATTCATAATTATGAATCAATCAACTTAATTGGCAATAATAAATGTAATTTACTAGTCTTGTAATAGATTTTGCACATTTAAGACTAGCATATTAATCAAGACAAGAAATAATTCATCACATCTATTTCACACTAAGAATTATTGAATCATACAACCAAAAAGTTAAACCTAATTAGATATAAATTGGAGAGAGAATATACAAACACATTTTTTGACCATAAAAATTACTCCTATATATTGAAAAGTTTCCCCCCTTTTCAACTAATGGATTACAATTGTTTAAATATGTTTGGGTAAGGGGTCACCTCATCCTCCAAGTCCATGCAAAGTCATTACATGTGATAGTCAAAACTTGAGTTTTAACTATGGTTGAAACCATATAAAAGTCTTTTTATAGTCATCAATTTAAGCTAGCCTTTAAAAAATCTATGCAACATGTGCATGTGTAAAGAAAGACAAATTTTAAAATTATATCTCAAACTGCATGAAAACTAAATATATTAATGACAATACCTTCTCTTATAGATTGTGAGAACAACCTATCAGATATTTTGAGTTAGCCACTTTTAAATGGAATTTAGACATGCATAAAGGATAAGTATCACTTTTATCAATGCTTCAGAACCAGTGACACTTTTAACTATGATCAATACTAACTAAACTATGCATTTCATACTACCCTTTCCTTTACTAAATAAAATATTCCTTCTCAAAATGTCAAATGAGCTTAGTTACCAAAGGAATATAACTTAACTATAAGAACTAATGGCTGTCGATAAATATAGATCTACATATTCTATCCATATGGCAATTCCATGTCATTTTGTTCATTTGATTTAAAAAGTGACCATTATTTCCTTTGGACACATGTCCCTACATCGTGCTCCCTCAGGCCAAATTGATTTTACACTGTTGATCTTCATCTTTGAGCTCATGAAAACATGCCACATGTCAATTTTCTATTGGCTCTAGGACCTTTAAAAATTATCATTAGTCTCACATCATTGAATCTATTTGTATGAATCAACATGGTTCATTGATATTAATGTTATTTAAATCGAAATATCTATCTTAAATTTGACATCTGCATGCCCATCATTTGTGATTCATGTGACTATCATTGACATCTGCATGACTGTCAATTTTTGAACCCTAATGTATAATTACTAAGATTAATTTTGATGTCTATATGATTATCATTTGATATCCACATGAACATCTTTGACATCTAAATGACCATCATTTAACATCCATGCAAATGTATTTGATGTCTATAAGACTGTCAATCTTTGAACATCAAACTTGACACATATCATTTCCTCAAGACTCCTCATGAAAGTGCCACTTGGTAGCTCTATGGGGCTTATATGTTATCGACTTATTGACTCTACTTATTCTTGTGAGTCATTAGATTTTTGAATTAGGTTCCCACAATGGTGACACTTGTCACTCTCATGAAGCTCCATAAACAGTTTGACATTCAACCATGCCCTCGCTTCATTGGATAAATTGCAAGATGGTGACACTTATCACTCTTGTAAATATCTTAGAACCTAATACATTTTCAACATGATCTCACACTATTGGATGAGTCGAGTATGAGCAAACATGTGACATAGGATCTATAGTCATAAATTTAAAGACATAATTTAATAGTTGGGAAATATATAAAGCATAGTCTAAGGTTTTATTTGTATTTAAAAGAGTTCCCTATGTAAATTATAATAAAAGAGATCCCTATGTAAATTATATCTAGTGAAACATAAAAGGACAAATCATAAATATTTTAACCTAAGGTCTAAGTTGTATTAATAAATATGATTAGGACTTGCGCTAGAATCTTAATATAATAAAGTGATCTCTAGTAATTTTGACCCTAAATAAATTTTGAATATATTTCAAAAGGAATTTAGGATAAACAAATTAGGTTAAGATTTTTTAACATGATTTTAAACATAGATTCAATTTAACCAATAAGAGAGCAAGGGTTAATCAAAACAAAGAGTCAATTTATCATTAAGGTGTAAAAACCTCAATAGTGTTCACATCAATGAGACCCCATTAAACCTACAACATGGAAACATAAGAATCCAAGGTTAGAAACATTAGATGAATTCAAATGAAGTGTATGTGATAATATACCCATGTAAACTAGATCAACACAATATATTCAATATTAGTTTATGATCAAGTTGAATGTTCACTTTAAAATAAACATTTGCATAATTTGAAACAAGGGGTCCTCATTTTCAAAAATGGGGTGTGTTGGGTATAATAAATTGTGACTTTTAGGGGGAATATTCCTAAGTATTCAAGAACCCAAAAAATTGGTTAACAATCCTTAAATCAATCATGAAGTATGCCACAAAAAATACTTAAATTAGAAACATGAAAAAGATTCTTAAGTAGATTCACACAACATACTTGCCTCCCAAACTTTGGATCTATGTGTCAAATGTGTAATTCATTTAACCCTTGCTATGATGAGTTTTTTAAAGGATTGATGAAGCTATAAGTTTCATCTTTGTTTCTATTAAAGTTTATTAAATCAACGGAAGCTCAGGGATTGTTCTACTATTAGCCAGGGGTCTATAGCCTTGACAGAGATACCTTAGGATCTTATTTTTATCTCTCCATTATTTTATCTTAACCATGATGCATGGTACATTAAAATTATCTCATCATGTGAGCCTTTTGATTTTATTTTGCTCTTTTAAACTCATTAGTTCTTTTATTCTTTTGTTTTTGAATGAGGAGAGAAGAACTAGAACCCTTGTAAGTTGGTATAATTATAAAACAAATCATTACTAGAACATCCCTTTTAGCCACACCTACCTAAAATTATCTTTTCTAATAGGTATTTAATGTGGAAAGTGCATTTGATCCAAAAAATAATAAAACTTTCTAAATGTGCATGAAGTAATCTAAGAGAAACTTCCACATGCCTGGTAAAAGTATTCAATTATGACAATATTGAGAATGGTTCATGATTACATACCTTTATCCTAAAAAATCAAAATATAAAAATACTCCCAATCTATAAATGAGTTCCAAATTTCCAAATTTTTAATTTTCCCCTTTCCTACAAATCTATTTAAGCATAGTTTCAGTTAGTTTGGATTTTTAGCTTAGTTATAGTCAGAGCAAACATAATTTTGATTGTTAGAGAAAACATTAAAAATAACTAATCTACAAAGTGGGAAATATAATCTAAGAAAAAATAATCTAATATAAGAAAGCAAGAAATATAATCCAAAAATGTAGGATATCTAATCTAAGAAAGTAGTAAATCTAATCTAATCCTACAGCTACACTTTTTTGTCCCACATCAATCATTAATATCCACATATGGGACAACCCTAAAGTAGTGATTTAGGAATTGTCCATTGACTAGTTATATAAGTTCATTACCTTGAGGTCCTTCTAATGAAATGAGCTATTGTCTATGATCTCAAAAATATGGTATGGTCCAATCCATAATGGGTCAAACTTATGTTGTCCTTTCTTCTCATGAGCTTTCTTCCAAAGTAACACTAGATCCAAAATGTTGAATGCTTTGATCTTTGATCTATTATCAAACCACTTATTGACTAAATATTGGTGTTTATTAAATGTATATAATGCCTTAGTCCTTAAATATTCAATTTCTATGATGTCCAATAATCTTGACTCTATTTTATCACATGGCTCCATATAATCCTATATGAACTGATAAGTGGGTAACTTCAAGATAATTAAGAATACATGTCTATGCCCATACACCAACAAATAGGGTGAAGATTTAAGGGATTTCTTGTATCTAGTTTAGTTTTCCCAAATATCATACTTCATCAAGTTATGCCAATCCTTAGGCTTATTACTCACTAATTTCTTAATTGCATCTATCAGACTCTTATTCAATGATTCTGCCAGTCCATTTCGATGAGGGTAATGGCTAGAAGATAACTTGATAATAATATAGTTGTCATGTTCCCACTTAGTACATTCTACTGATATGAAAGCTATTCCATTGTCACAAACCAAAGAAATAAGTGTGCCAAATATAGTTGTTATGTGTTCCTTCAAGAAATGAATCACATCTCATTCTCTACAATTCCTTGTGGCTATGGATTAGGTCCATTTGGTGCAGTAGTTAGTAGTAGTAAGCACAAATTTATGACCTATTGAATAATTTGGGTTGATGACACCAATGAATTCTAAACCCCATTGGGCAAATGACCTTCCTTCAACAATCGACTATAAAGGCATTATTGTGTGTACTTTCCTTTTGGCTAAAGATTGAAATTTGTGGTATGTCTTCACATGAGCGTGAACATCCTTGAAAACTATTGGCCAATAGTATCCCATTATTAAGATCTTGTGGGTTATGGTATTTCTATAAGGATGACTACTACCTATTTTATAATGCAAGTTTTCTAAAATTTCTCTATCTTCCACTATAGATACACACCTGAGATAAATAGCTTCATAGTTTCTTTTATAGAGGACTCCCTTCTTCATCATGTAATGAGTAATTTGAGCCTCAAAGATCTTGTTCACTATGTATTGATCTCTAAAGAGTAAGTTCCTATAAGTAGATACTATATTATATCAATATACCACTCTCATTTAGATAATTGAGCTTCACATACCTTTTTAATGGTGATAAATGGATTTGGTTCAGTCATAAGCTAAACAATGCCTTGACCACAAACAATATTTTTAGGCTTGATCTCTTTATTGAATTCTTAAAGTTTGGCCATCCATTTACCTTGGCATTCTCCTAGCTCTTTCTGTTGTAGGGTGAGCTTGATAGTGGGATTATACATGATGGCAATGACTTTATTCCTCAAAATGTAATGTCAAAATTTATTCACTACTTTGATAAGGGTGAAAATATGTTTGTTAATAATAGAGTATATGATCTTTGAATCTTTTAGATTTGTACTCATGAACACAATTGGATGTTCAGTTTCATCCTTCTTCTACATTATGACAACAATAATTATATGTTCTGAAGTGAATGAATATAGGTAGAAATTTTTATTAAAATATGGATTGATTAGTACTTGATCCTATGATATTGCATCTTTAATGTCCTAGAAGGATTTTTGGGCTTCAAATACAAATTATATGGTATTATCCTTTTTAAGCATGGTGTTCAAAGGTCTAACAATTTCTTCAAATCTTAACATGAAATTCTTTACAAAGTTAATATTTCCAAACAATGATTTGAGCTCCTTATTGTTGTTTGGTTGTGTAATCCTTCAAATTAATTGAATTATATTTGAATCAATGGTGATATCATATTTAGTGATGATGTGTCTAAAGATCTTGCCTTTAGTGACTCTAAATATACTATTATTTATTTTTAATGAAACACCAAATCTTTTGCATCTATCGATTATAGACTAGAGGTGGCCTATTTGATCCTTCCTATGTTTTAAAAATACCATAAGATCATCCATGTAGATGATAATGTATTTTCATATGAGTCCTTTTAATCATGGTCTATAACATGTTGAAAGGTTTTTCTTATATTTATTAGGCCAAAAAACATCATTTTATAAATGTAATCTATCTTTGGATTACACCAATACCTGATTATAGCTTAAAAATCCATCCAAGAAGGACATCATTTTAGAACCACTTAATATTTGTATCACCTCATCTAGATAAGGGAAGGCATAATTGTACTTTTTAAAAGCCTTATTTAGGTTCCTAAAATCCACACATAATCTAATCTCACCATTCTTCTTTCTTATTAGGATAAAATTGGCCACCTAGCTAGAATGTCTCACTAGAAAGATGATTTTTTGCACTTAACAACTTCTCTACTTCTCTTTGGATGAGAGTCTCCAGAATAGGATTGACTGGTCTCTACCTCTATCTAGATGGCTTATGATCTAGCTTTAAGGGAATCATATGAGTAATGATATGTGGGTCATATAATTACAAGTGCTCATATATCCAAGCAATGACATCTTTGTAATGGATGATTAAATAGTTAATTCACTATCTCTCTTCTAGGGTGAAAATGAGACTGATATTAACATATCATGGATGTTCATCTCTTAATTTTTTTATTTTTAAGTCTAATTCATTGACCTTACACTGCTTGAGCTATTGAGCTTAAGGGTTTATGTTAAACGACCTTTCCAAAGAGACCAAACTGACTGGGATGCAATTTTATTTGAGTTAGAGAATACCTTCCATGTATGATTTTTCTTGACCAAGGTGAATAATATCTTCGTCATAGATGATTTGGGACTCAAACTCCCTTTAATTTTTTTGAAACTAAATAATTTACTAGTCATCATCAAAAACTTGGAAATTTTATATCTTATCAAGAACAGAGGGACAATGCACCAATTCAATGGAGACAATTTTTACCTTAGATTATTAAAAGGGATCCAAATTAGCATTGATGATAGCTATCAAATTAGCCACTTGATTTTGATTTTTGGGAAGGGCTACTATGTTGAAATCTTCAAATCTTTTGATTAGGTCCCATGCTCTATCTTGTCCAATTATGAAACTATCCTCTTTGAAGGTCTTGACATTAAACCAATATTTAAACATATGGAAGTAGGCATAATATTTATAGAATCTATAGAATCAACTAGACAATTATGAATACTTTTACTGAATGCTCTGATAGTCAACAAAAAAGTGTTGAAATTTTGGCTTGCTCTTGTAGATAACATTGGTGTTAGATACTTTCAATTTATCTATGGATGCTTTCATTTTCTCCATAGGTGTGTTCAACATAATAGACTTATATAGCAAATCCTTTTGTTTGGTAATCTAAGCTAACTCATGAAGAGTTATATTTGTTTTAATCTTCTTCATGTCTTTGATAATGTTATATCCTCCCTTACTAGGTTCCTCCTTGGTTTGAGGTTGATCACTCCCTATCAGAGGAGGTGGATTATTTTTAGCTTTAGGATTAGGAAGAATTGCATTAGTATTTAGAGGAGTTGATGTTTTGAGTGACTGCTTATTCCTTAAATTATATCCCCTTTCTAGAATTGCTAGAAAGCAAGAAATTTGTTTGTGTTGTCCTCCAGCTCATTGTCACTTTATCAAGAAAGGGAAACTCATGATTTTCAAATAATATAGAAGTGATTGAAGAGATAAGATATAAATGATTTTTATGTGGATTGTGCATCTGATATTATTTAACCACATCTCTTTAAAATATTTCAAATGTTGTACAGAATTCAATGTAGTTGAGCTCATTGTGTTCAAGAGTATTGTGAATTCTACACTAGTTAGAAAGAGTTATTTCTACCATATTGATCTTTGGAAACTTGTTAGGATGATCTATAATATTCACATGCCTATTAAATGGTTAAATTTATCTCTAAAATCTAGTGTTATAATTACCAATTTGGCCATTAGTGTTTCCCATCCTCCTTTGCATATTTAAAAAGTCATTGCTTAGCTTTTGAATCATTTTTTGAATAGAATCAACTTTTGCCTTTGTAGAGTCAATACCTTATAAAATAATAGTAGAAGTCATAGCAAATTATTTATTCTATTGGTAAAAACTACCTAACACATGATTATTCAAAAAGCTAAAATTTGGTTGTGTTTTTTGTGTTAATGAAATTAGTGTGTAGAACTAGTTATGATTGAATGCTAGGACATTTTTCTTCACATGTGTATATAATTCAATACTGAGAAGCCATTATTGACATTAGGTATGTAAGGCATCTTGGGATTGAGCTATCTATCTATGTTGATGACCTCTTCATATGCTAATGGTATATTATTGACTATAGCTACTCTTCTCATGAACATGATAGTGATTGGGTCCAAAGTATTCTTATATATTTCCAATGCTAATGTAGCTTCTAGTTTGTACCTTGGGGTCAACCAGTTATACATATTTTTAAACCTTGAATTGAAAGTAGGGATAGGTTCATTAGGATATCTCTTCATGATGGTGAAGTGTTGATATACCAAACGAAGATTGGTAACCTATCCAAATCATGTAATAAAAGTAGCTTGACACTTATCCTAAGAAGCGATGGAGTTATATGTTAGATTTAAGTACCAATCATAAGAAACATCCATTAATTTAAAATTAAATAATCTACATACTACATCTTCATCAACAACATTAATTAATATTAAATCACATTTAAAAGATTTGATGTGTTCTTTTATTGTCCTAACTCTTGAATGAGAAAAGGATGGTAGGTAATTTTTAGGATTCCTAGGTAAATCATGCACATTTCTAGGGATGGCAATAACAGATCTAACTAACCAAGGTGGTTGTTGAGCCATTAGCTTATTAACTAGTAAAGGATACCTTATGGGTAAATAATTCCTTATTAGAGGAGGTGGATTATTGTGAACTGGGGTTGTTGGCATAATTATAGGTCTCCTATGATTTGATAAGGTTGAGACTAGAAAACTAGCTTGGGAATTAGATATGTTCACTCTCATGCCATTGGATAATTATTGACTTAATTTTGACATCTACGTGACCATCATTTGACATCTGTGTGAATGTATTTGACATTACTAAGCTTATTTTTGATGTCTTCATGGTTGTCATTTGATGTTTACATGAATGTATTTGATGTCTGCATGACCATCAATATTTAAACATCAAACTTGACACCTATCATTTGCTTAGGATTCCTCATGTGTGTTCCACTTGGTAGCTCTGTAGGGCTTCTGTGATATTGACTTGTTGACCTTGATTTTTCTTGTGGGTCATTATATTTTGTATTAGGCTCCCATGATGGTGACATTTATCACTCTTATGGATCTTCATAGAATATTTGACATTTTAACCATGCCCTCATTTCATTGGATCAATTGTATTGGGCTCATGTGATGGTGACTCTTGTCACTCTCATAGAGTTCTTAGAACCTGCTATCTTTTTTTCTTGATCTCATGTCATTGGATGAATTGAGCCTATGAAAATGCATGCTATAGGATCCATGGTCATAAATTTAAAGACATAATTTAATAGTTAGGAAATATATAAAGCATAGTCTAAATTTTTGTTTATATTTAATAAAATATGATTCAAAACTTAGTAAGGCTTAAGCTAAGATTATAATAAAATATATCCCTACATAAATTAGGCTCATGAGCCATAAAAGGACCTAGTATAAATATTTTAGCCTAAGGTCTGAGTTGTATTAATAAATATGATTAGGACCTATGCTAGAATCTTAATATAATAAAGTTCTCTCTAGTAATTTTGACCTTACATAAATTTTGAATCTATTTCAAAAGGAATTTAGGATAAAAAAATTAGGATAAGTTATTTTAACATGATTTTAAACATATATTTAATTTAATCAATACGTGACTAAGGGTTAATTAAAATAAAGAGTCAATTTAGCATTACGATGTAAAACCCTAAGTAGTGTTCTCATCAATGAGACCCCATTAAACATGCAACATGGAAACATATGAAAATGAGGTTATCAACATTAGATGAAGTCAAATGAAGCTTATGTGATAACAGCCCCATGTAAACTAGATCAACACAAGATATTCAATATTAGTTTCTAATAAATTTGAATGTTCACTTTAAAACACACATTTGTGCAATTTGAAACAAGGAGTCCTCATTTTTTAGAAATGGGGTGTGTTGGGTACAACACTTAGTTTATATTTTTTAAAAATATTTCATCAAGATCTTTAGGGTTTTGATTAATATGCTCATAAAAAATGTAATTAATTTTAATTGCTCATGATCTATTTTCTCATGTTCATTGGTTTCATTAGAATCATGGCTTTTATTATTAGAATCTCATTTTATGATAACCTCATCAATATGTTTTTCATTATCAACATTTATATCATCATGATCTATGGGATTAGGTCTATCATTGGTTTAAAAATCCTTAGGTGGTGGGAGGGGAAGCTCAATGTGTTCAAAAGGTACACCTCCAAATCTAAGGCTACACCTCAGTTGCATGAAAAATAATATAAACATGAAATTAAAAATTACACCAATATGAAACCCTAGATAATTGAAAACCCTAGGAATAAAAAATATTTGCATTCATATGTACCAAGTTAACCAAATGTTTAACCTTAAAAATATATATTGGTGTCATTTATGGTTAAAGATGATAGAGATAGTCAGGTAAAAGGGGGTAAACTATCTCTACAACATGCTAATTAGATGTTAAACTTAGATATAACATATGCTGAATTCATTAAGTTGTGAGAGGATAAAAATAACAAGTAAAACTATGATAGATATGGAAATGAAAAAAATAATGTACTTAATTGGTTTTGATGCTAACACATTTTTGGATTTAGAAGTGGTATGAAGAAGATTGGAAGATGGTTTTGTTTGTGGTGTAGATTGTACCCTAGATGAGAAGAGGATTATTCAAGTTCTCCTTCTCAAACCTAGTCTAACATGGGACTAACCCTTGGTTGTGGGTCACCTAAAATTGGGTTAGACCTCTAGATAAGGCTGACTTCCTTTGGGATCTATCACCTATACTAGACCTAAACTAACTCTTACTTATGAAAGAGAGAGGGATATATAATGATTAATAAAAGAATGTAAAATGAGGTGATTTACTGAATGTTTTTATCCTCAAAATTTCACTAGACACACTAAATGACACTTTAAAGACTACAAAATATAACTTCATTCACTCTTTGAACAACTTCTACATAAGTATTTCACAAGGCATGGGCTAGCTATTGACCTAGTGTAGGAGGGCAGCTATCCACTTATAAACTAATCAACATAATATAGATACACTTAGAATGACCTTTAGGAGATACCAAACACTTCATGAAGGTGATGGAATTTAGACAAAGGTAAAGGAAAGAATGCATTCACTTAACCACATCAATGAACTCATAAGATACACTTTAATTCAGCTTGAAAATGAAGGACTTCAGTATTTTATTACATCAAATAGGTGTTATAATGCAAATTTTAGCAGAGTCTAGTCATGCCAAAGAGAGGGATATCTTTCAAGGCTTAAGAACCCATATTTATAGAAGAACGAGACAAGAGAGATGGGGAGGAATGCCCAAAATAATGGAGAAGGGGTCATTATGATCAACATTTCTAGTCATCTAGTGTTGATTCAATTAGAAAGGATAATCATGCTAAGAATACTTTTAAAAAATTACCATAACACTATATTAGTCCCTTTCAGTCTATTTCTAGCCTGCATGATGCTCCTTATAATTATAATGGTAGGATCAAGTCAATTGAAAGTTAAAGTCTAACATCAAAGTAGT
The DNA here is from genome assembly GCA_037957365.1 of Torreya grandis. Taxonomy (NCBI): domain Eukaryota; kingdom Viridiplantae; phylum Streptophyta; class Pinopsida; order Cupressales; family Taxaceae; genus Torreya; species Torreya grandis. The sequence continues at coordinate 257,565 of JARHVA010005543.1, read as the reverse complement.
TACAATAGCTAGATCAATCTATTAAGATCTGATTTTGATGTGGATTTATCCCTATTGGTTTGTATTTTTCATGCAACAATGGAGAAAAGGAGTCATAATCATGCTACTAGATTTGGTGATGAACCATCAAAATTGATGTGTTTACCTTTGTGGCCTTTCTTTGAGACATTTCCTCTGGTTTGACCTCAAGTGTAATTATTATTTATGAAGTCCTTGAATTTTGAATTTTAATCTTAACCATTGATATTTATCTACTTGATGAACATGGGCCATTGATATTTACTCTACTTAATCATTAAATTTTAATCTTGATCATCGAGCAACTTACTTGTGCACTATTGGATTTGCCTTCTAAGATTACATGCACATTGTTGATCTTTCTTTATATGAATGAAAGCAAGACAAATATTCTTATAGTATAACATAGTTAAGATACTTATCACTCATGTATTTGTCTTTGATATTATTTGATGATTTGAACCATCACTCACTATTAGTTTTCTTTTGTATGATGGATCATGCACCATCTATCTCCTTGGGCCCACTGACTCTATCAATCACCACATGCTATTAGATCTTTGATCAGGTACCCAAGATTTGAAACTTATCCACTTTGATCTTATGCTAACCTTTTAACTTGGTGATCACCATTTATATTAGGTACCTAATTAAACACACTTTGTTAGATATTTGGGACCCATTGACACTATCCTCACCCACTCACCATTGATATTCATGGTGTGATTAAACATTGACCCTTGATATTGGGACATTTGAATTCAAATGGATATTTTATGAGGCTCAAATTTGAAATCTCCATGCACATTTAATGATTTTTAAATCCAAAAATTTAATTATTGTAGCTTAAACTTGACGTCCCCGTGCATATTTTGCTTTACAAGTCTTAATTTGAATGCTTGTAACTTGAGATAAACAACTTATCAAGTCATGAAATTTGTATAGAATATTCATGGACATGAATTAATTCATTTCCATGTGATATTTTATCTTTATAATATTTATAATCATACTTATGAAATGCATAATCGAGATAACCAGTTCATTTTTACATGATGTTTGATGATGACCTAGTTCTTCTAGGCTTGCTCAAGTCATTTATTGATCATATTTGAAGGTTTATATTTGTAGATATAAATTTCACCTAGGTACCAAAATTTTAGGTAAACATTAGAGCATAAAAGACATCATCTTAAGGAAATATTATGACCAACCTAACTCATAAGGTAAGTTGGCATGATATGTTATGTTTCAAATGATGGGGTGATAATTCGACCTTTGGGGGAAAAATTGACAACATTGTAGTGACTAAATTAGGAAGCATGACTAATATTATTGAGAGATAGACCATTACATGAATTTTTAACTTATAAATAATGACAAGTTTTATTCATAGATACAAAAAACTCCTTTGACTTGCAAAGATAATAATTCCAACAAAATAAGAAGGGAAACATAGAAAATAGGGAAGCTAACTAAACAAAGTAAAAGCAAATAAGATAATGTGCAAAGACAACACTTAGAGGAAATCTTAAAACAACTAACTATGTATATGGAATTCAAACTTTAGTAGAAATGTTTCAAGTGTACCCCATCAGCTAGGATAGGAAACTCTTCACCATCCATCCTTACAATTTGGAAGGCATTATGGGATTTACAGCTACAGATTATGTATGGACCACTCCAAAGAGAGTCAAAATTTGTATGCCTTCCTAGCTAATCTTTGTCCTCATCACACTTGATGACCAAATATCCTTCTTTGAAACATCATGGATAAGCTCCTTTTTCAAAGGCTCTCTTTACTTTTTCTTGTTGGTTTCTCATGGCTAGTATGGACTGATGTCTTATATCTTCCAACTTCATAATCTCAAAATTTATAATTTCCATAGGTTCATTCTCCAACAACTCAAGTTGATGCATCAGTTCTAGGGTAGTAAATTAAAAAAAAAAGGCATTATTAGTTCCTTACCATATACCAGCTTGTAGGGGGAGTTGGCTATTGACTTCTTGTAGATGATCTTATTAGCCCATAAAGTTGACTTCAATTTTAGATGTAATGACATCTAAGTATCTTAAATGGTCTTTATTAGGATCTTTAATAGGTTCTTATTAGTGGACTCAGCAAGGCCATTGTCTTGGGGATAGTAGTTTGATGAAGTACTGAGAAAGACACTAAGTTGACCTACCCATTGGCTGATTTTAGACCCCATAAAGGCCATAACATTTTCAAAAATGATGGTTGAAGGGGTTCAAAATCTAGTAATCAAACCTTCATATAAATCTAAAAGATGGGTCTTATTTACTTCCTTCAATGCCACTTCTTTTATCCATATAGTGAAGTAATATATATTAGTTAGTATCCATTTATGTCTTAATATTGAAGGGGGTTAATGAGACCAATAAAGTCCAATCATCATTGGACAAAGGGATAATCCACTATAATTGGTTGGAGAGGTAAGGCTGTAACCTTCACCTTCCCTACAAACATAGCACATTGTCTACATTTCCTAACCCATACATGATAGTCACCAAATAAGCTTGGACAATAATGCCCACCTCTCATAATATTATGGGCTATGGTCTTTCTTGAATAATGCCTTCCACCATGTCCATCATGGAACTCTTCAATAAACTTTTAATTTTTATGTTACTCAATTCATATTAATAACATACCATTAATATATTTAAAAAAAACACACCATCAACAAGAAGAAATGAAATGGATTGCAATATATATTATTTTTGAAGGAGTTAGGTGAGAAGGAAAAAGGCCATCTTAGAGATATATTACCAAATCATGATACCAAATAGAAGGTGAGGTATGATCAATTACAACTTCTTCATCATTTGACACCATAACCACCTCATTAGCTTCTTGTAAGTCTTATGCTATATGCTCATAGAGTCCTTTGCCTCTTATCAACTTTGTGACTTTAATCTCCACATCATACTCTATTAACTTTATTATCCAACCAAATCTTTTCTCACTTCTATCCTTGTTCAAGAGAACTTATTTGACACTTGTATGTGTAGCCATTAGGTGTATCTTATTGTTAGACAACAAGTATCTAAATTTCTTGAGAGACCTTATGACTAAAAGTACATGCTTTTCAACAAAAAAATACCTTGTTTCATATTATTTCAAGACTTGACTGAAGAAGGCCATTGGATGCTCTATTGTTTAAGTCCTCTTACTCAAACCTAGTCCAACATGGGACTAACCCTAGGTTCTGCATCACCTAAACTTGGGTCAGACCTTTGGAGAAGGCTAACTTCCTTTTTGATCTATCACCTATACTAGACCTAAACTAGCTCTTTTTTGGGAAAGAGAGTGGGATTGACAATGATTTATAAAAGCATGTAAAATGAGATGATGCACCAAATGTTTTTATCTTTACACTTTAACTAGACACACTACAAGATGCTTTCAAGACTATAAAATATCACTTCATTCACTCTTTGATTAGATTTCACATAATTATTTCATAACAAGGCATGGGCTAGCTATTAACCTAGTATGGGAGGGTAATTTACCACTTCTAAACTAATCAACAAACTATATATGCACTTAGAATGACATGTGAGAGCTACCAAACACTTTATGAAGGTGAGGGAATTTAGATAGAGGTAAAAGAAAGCTTGGATTCACTTAACCACATCACTAGACTTATAAGACATGCTTCAATTTAGCTTGTAATTTAAGGACTTCAATATTTTATTGCATAAAATAGGTGTTATATTGCAAATCTTGGAAAAGTGTAGTCATGAAAAAGAGAGGTATCTCTTTCAAGGCTTAAGATATTTTATTTATAGTAGAATGGGATGAGAGAGATGGAGAGGGATACCCAAAATAATGGATAATAGGTCATTATGATAAATATTTCCAATCATTTAGTGTTGATTCACTTAGAAAGGATCGTCATGCTAAGACTATTTATGGAAAATAGCCATAAAAATCATATCAATCCCTTTCAATATATTTCTAGCTTGCATGATTCTCCTTACAATTACAATGGTAAGATCAAGTCATTTAAAAGATAAATTCTTATGTCAAAGTAGTTTCACTAACTAAATCAATCAAGAACTTGTTATAGTGTGGATTTTTCCTTGTTCATCTTTTACATGCAAAAATGGAGAAAGGGGTCATAATCATGCTATTGTCTTTGATTATGAACAATAAAAATTGATGTGTCTACCTCCATGGCCTTTCTTTGAGACATTTTCTCTGGTTTGACTTCAACTATAATTGCTCTTTATGAAGTCCCTAGATTTGAACTTTTAATATTGATCATTGATCTTAATCTACTTAGTGAATGTGGGCCTTTAAAATTTATTTTGATTCATCATCACCTTTTAATCTTAATCATCGATAAACTTGCTTTCACATCATTATATCTACCTTTTGAGCTTACATGTACATCATTGATCTTTCTCTATATGAATGAAATTAAGCCATAGATCTTCTACCAGTATACCATAATTGAGACACTTGTCACCCATGCATTTATCTTCAATATTTACTAACTATTTAACACATCATTCTCCATTAGATATGCTTTGTAAAATGGATCGTGCACCATTGATCTACTTAGGTCCACTAATTTTATTAGTCATTACATTCCATTAGATCTACGATTAGGTACCCAAGATCTTGACACTTGTCCATTTTGTGCTTATGTTGACTTGATGCTCACCATTGATATTGGGTGCATAATTAAATGCACTCCATTAGATCTTTGAGGCCCATAGACATTATCCTCACCTTCTTTCCATTGATATTTATGGTACTATTAAACATTGACTATTGATCTTAGGACATTTGAATTCAAACATCTATTTTAAGAGGCACAAATTTGACATTTGTGTGTATGTTAAAGGATTTTTAAATGCAAATGATTAATTGATATAACTTAAAATTTATGTCCCTATGCATGTTTTTCTCTACAATTCTAACTTTGAATGATTGTAACTTGAGATAGATAACTCATCAAGTCATAAAAATTGTAGAGAATGTTCATGAACATGAAGGACTTCATGTCTATGCTATGTTTTGGTATGAGAGGATTTCTAAAAATACTTATGAAATGCAAAATCAAGCTAACCAATCCATTTCTGTATGGTGTCTGATGATGGCCTAGTTCTTCTAGGCTTTCTCAAGTCATTTATTAATCATCTTTGAAGGATTATATCTATAGATAGAAATTTCACCAAGACACCAAACTTGTAAGGAATCATTAGGGCACAAAATAGATCATCTCAAGGAAATATTAAGACCAACATGACTCACAAGGTAAACTATCATGATATTATAAGTTCCAAATGATGGGGTGACAATTTGACCTATGGGGGCAAAATTGACAATAGGTTCTTGAACAATCACCAAATTATGTATTAAATGCCTTTAGAGCCACCAACACTAGCATCAGCTTGGGATGGTTATGTTAAAACTATTATATGAACCTAACATATGCGTCTTATATGGAATGACTATTCAAAAAGGATGTGACCACCTAAATGCTTTTGGGTTTGTCTTCACCTTCATTCTAGTTCATTTGAATCTAGGTCATGGATTGTCGCTCCTTATGAAATTGTAAAAGCCTAGTTTTTCATCTTCATAGTGACCTTGGGAAAAATGGGTTAGTAGGTACATAGTATTGATCTTATACCACATACCCACTTTCAATTAGTACCATATGCATATCCAATACTTTGAAGAGGGACTCAAATTTATGTAATTCTCCCTTACATGTTGTCTTGTTTGTGAATCATGTAATACATGGAAAACAAGTATACCAATGCCCTAGCTCTTAACTTGGTAAATATATCTTGGGTTCCTCCTTGAGTAATTAAGACTTGTGTATGTTTTATCCTAATTAATGGTATGACAATAGGATAAGACATGGAATATTTTCTTTATTGATTGCTTAATTGAATGTTTTTGATAAGTTGCCTTGGTTTTTATTAGGTTTTCCTAGGTGAGGAATGAATGAGGGTTGATACTATATTTATATCAATCCCTTTGGAGAAATAGATCATATTAAATAACTTATGATGACTATTAGGATACATTTCATTTCAAAATTAGACGAATTTAAGGCATGAGACACTTGCATCAGATTAGGACACCTATGTCATTGTAGGTGTCTATCTGAGATGATAGTGTCTAGGGAACATGAAAGTAGGTATAGGCTCAAATTTTTTAGGGGCATGAGATAGGAATATTTTAACTAGTATGGAAAAGATAATAGGTTTAGATGATCAACATAAGACTAATAAGACTAAGATATAATTCAAGGGGCATAAGATAGAGTAGATTCTAAACTTTTAAAAGTGAGAAATGTCTTAAATCAAAAGGAACAACCAAGGTTTGAGTTAGGTTTGAGTTTTCCAAGTGTACAAGATTATGGTGATATATAATCCATAAATATTATATAAAATTATAATTCATACACATTTGGTTTCAGTATTTATCGATCCTAGTTTTAAATATTGTATACACATTATGCAAAATGTCCATGGAATTATCTCCCAAGTCTAAACACTTACACTAAACTAATCATGTGTAGTGTGATATTCCTCGTCACTATCATGATTACATTACTAATGTGTGTGTGTAATTATTGAATTAATTATGATGAGATATAAATTATGATTATCATTTAGTTATAATATTGACCCTTTTGAAGGTGTATCAATATCATTGATATTTTTGTCAACAAGATAATGTATTGATTATTTTAATTTTAACCGTTTGTTTGTATAATGCCCTATAGTTTGATGATAGTCAAAGTATACATTACTATTTTAGTTACTTGGTGTTTTTTAAACCTAATTTGGATTAGTATCATACTTGTGTTGGAATTAAATATAATGTGGGGGGGGGGCTGAATCAGTGCCCTTAAAGCATTCATGCAATTCCACATATCAGTCATAAATTATTCATTCAAACATATACATCATTCAATGCATAAATAAGAATTAACATAAACATACACCATATGAACACAAGAGATATGAGGTAAAACCTCATGGGGGATAAAAACCAATAAAATACATATTGGAATAGAATATTATAAATAATGGATCAATATTTAGTGAGTTACCGACCCCATAAGGAGCACCAACCCATCACTAATCAAGCACCAACACAATTAGTCCTTTAACAATTACCAACTTGCAAGGAGGAACCAAACCCATAGGAAAATCAATACCAAATTAGACACGTAGAACCTATATTCATCTTTGGACACCTGTTACTCACTCTAATGATTATTATCACCTTACTTTGCTTTTAACACTCTTCTATCTCTCTCAAATAGCCTGCTATGGGTCTTCACTCTACGAGCCCTCTTCTTGATAGAATTAGGTCATATGACATTTAACATCATCTATAGAATTATTAACTTCATAAAATTTTCAAAAAACCTCATTTATGGTCTTCAAACCCTCTACCTAGTTTCTAAACTGTTATTTCATTCACTCGTATCCTCAATGTTCTCACTAGTTAAATTAGGGTTAGTAGACCTTCTACTATTACTTGACTCTTTATTTCACACACCTTGGTTAGAAAAAACCTCACCATACTTGGATCATGCTTATAATAGATCATAAAACAAATTTCACAAATTAAATAATCCTTACATATGTTGATCACCACCCATAAGGACCAAAATCAGCATTAGGCTTAATAGAGACCTAATGTAATTAGGCCTTCTCAAAGTACATGTTTCACCTTGACCACCTTGGAACATGTTGAGCCTCCAAAAATAGTTGAATAACTTCAAAAAAATTTCAATTATACCCATTATAATCTCAATTTAGGTCCCCAACACCATTTATCTCATTTCACTCCTTGAACTACACCATTAGGCCTACTCACAAGTAACCCTTCTCACTGCCAAAAAGTCTGCCTTGAATATTTGAAGTATATACTCAAATTTCTCACATAACTTTTTTTCACTTAGATTTTCAACCCTTGAGGATATCTCTCAACTCTCCTCATCCAATTGGCATAATGGAAACATCTCACTTGTTATGGGTAATCAAATTATGAGATGAATCTCTATAAGGGGTAGTTCCCTTCATTCACTCTTTTAAACACTCTTTCACTTATCAAATTTGCATTAAAAGAGTTAAGAAGAAAAACTGAAAAATATAAAAGGTGATGCACCAATATTGAGTTTCCTCCTATTGATTTAACTTATACTACTTAGAGAAAATCAAAACTTCTTTCGTACATAACTCACAACTCAAGATAGATTATTACATCAATGTTTCATATGCTAGGTTAAAGAGGTATAATTATGATTAAAAGGGTAATGTATGATAATTTAGATAATATAATAATAAACCACTTCTAAAACTCCCATACACTAAGAAGGAATAATAACAAAGACCTACAATAATTAATCTTCTACATACTTGGTGGATAATCAAAGACAACATGCTAGAAAAGACTATCTTTTACTAGACAAGATCAACAAATTTTGAAACTAGAATTAGTTTGGTAGCATGTAAGTAGGAAAATTCACTTTTTTATTGATTTAATAGAAATTTAAATACAAAATTAGCCAAGATTTCACCATTAACCAATGGAGGCTACTCAAAAGATCCCAAAATGTCATGGGTGAGACAAGGGAAGTCCAAAGGTCACTTGGATACTAGTGTTAATTTAAGGCATGAAACTCTTGAAAAGTGGCATGAAATTCCTTGTGTTAGCTCTGAAAACTACCTTCATCATTCAACCTTGTTGAAACATCCCAAATCTAACTAGGGATAGGTATAATTGTTTTAATGAGAGGGAAGGGATACAAATATGCTTCTCCAATCATTGGTTGCATTCTTAGTCATCTAGAAACTTCTAAAGTGAGCCATCACCATCTATAGTCTAAGAAAACTCCTCTTTCACACATCTTTCAATGGTTTCCAAAATGGCTTAAGTTTCTCATGAAAATCCCTAAAAGGGAGTGGATGCCACTTTTCAATACTCTCCATGGCCTTAGAGGCATTAGGCATACCTTACAAAGACTTCTACTTAAAGTTTTCACCCTTCTCACTATCATGTTCACTATGCCAATTCAAATTGGATGAGATGAGAGCTATGGTAGGCATAATTAGGAGTTTTTATGAATATTAAATGACAATATTGAGTTAGTAAAAGTCTCTAGCTTCCTCCCAAAGTTTATTTTATCTCTTGAAACCTCTTATAACTTGCACAATTCATAAAATAGTCAAGAAAAGTTTTTATACCTTATCTATATGGATTCAATACAACTAATCCTAATGGTAGGGAGACTTAATAATTATTATACATCCTTTAATCATTATTTTTGGTAAACTATTCCATTTGGGTAACTCATCATCTTAATTTCCTTCATCAAGTTTTTATCTAGGGTTAAGAAGGGTTTTATGTCCATTTTATCCTTAATCTTTATTCATAAAGACTTAACATTTGAAAAACCAATAAATTACACAAAACTAATGTTAAAAATTCCTGCTAACCTTTCTAAATTCCTTGGATCCCCATGCAAAGTGCCAAGGGAGATATGAGCACTCCAAGTTACCTTATCAAGCTTGTTTTTCCTTTCCGTATAGGCTTGGATTATCTCTGAGCCAAAAAATGGGTTTCTCATGGTTTTATCTACCTTAAACAATCTTGATCACCTCTATAATGACCCCAAAAACATGATTCAATAGGTTATAATGACCACCTCATGTTATAGTTAATATTCACCCCCCATTTAGATATTGGGCTTAAACCTTGCCTAACAGGCTTGATTGTAGATTTGAATCACTAGACCGATTTATTGATATTATCTCTTCTTTGATTGATTTATCATGTTGGTTTATATGTAACCAAACTTATTATACCCCCTATTAGGGTTATTTTGGCTCCTGGATCATCTTATCAACCTCCTTCCTCAAGAATGTAGGGTTTGTGCATCAAGGGAGTACCCTCTATCTGAGACAAAATATTTGATGGGATTATCCAAGTTTTATATACACTCTACACAAAATTTCAGCTCTTGGTCAAGTCTCTAGACCCTTTACTTTCCAGAAAACCAAAATAGACCCTTATTAAGGCAAACTATGTAGGTTTCTTGGTATGGACAATGTATTGATTTTTTAGAACCTTATATCTATTTTTAATTAAATATATATTATTTAACACACCTAATGTTACCCTAGGAATTTTTTTCAATCCATTGGAGTGTGCACATAAGGTTATAAATGAACTTGATCCTTCATTTGGCTTGAAGGCCTAGACCTTGCTTAATAAGCTTGTATGTAACTTTAAGGGTCTAGAACTCAAAGATGGGATTACTCCTTATATGTAAGGTTATTAATATTTTTCTATATGTGACTCAGATTTCCAAACCTTATAACAAGGTTTCTTGTGTTAGGTTGTGGAGCTAAAAGCTTCACCAGGATGCAAATAGGAGAAGTTACAGAGGATGCAGAGTTGCAGGGAGTTACAGAATCAGTTGCAGGGAAACTGGCATCGGTCTGATCAATTGACATCAGTCAGATGGCAGTGAGGAATCAATCGGCATCCGTCATCAGTCGACTGACATCAGTCATGGAGGAGCCGATGTTGGCAGCCTATGTGAGAACATGCAGTTTGCATGTTGAGTCTGGAGAGTCTATTTTGAGACTGTTAGTTTGCATGTTGAAGGCTAGTCTTAGTTTTGAGTTGCATGTCTAATTATTGTAATTAGGTTAGTCTAATTATTGTAAGCATGAGATCTATATATGGACTCATGGGCTGTATTGTAATCTTGTAGCTAGTGAGCAAGAGAGCAATAAGCTCCTTCAGAGAGAAGAGAGCAATGGTGTGTTCCTCCTAATGCCGCAGTACCAAGGTGGGTACTAGTTTGGAGAATCATAAGGGTTCTTTGTATGTGTATGATCTTGGTCAGCATGTGTACATGACTTTCTATAGGAGATCTACAATGGTGAGTAAGGTCTAGTGATTTGCAGGTAGTAGCAGAGAGCAGGAGATCTACTTGGAGTACGATTGTGTACTTGGTGAACTGGCAGTGTGTTTATGATTGGTTGGAGAGGTGAACATCAATTCTATATTGGATTTGATTGTTGTGACCAAGAGAGAGAGGGAAGAAGGTCTTGAGGTGTGGTGAGCCTTTGAGGTGGAAGAAGAAGTGGCATCTTCTTTATTGTATATTCTTCTGAGTGATTATTAATACAATTGTGTATTGTCTCTCAATTCCTATGTTGTTTCATATTTCTAGTTACTTATTGATTCTAGTTAAATTCCCTGATTAGTTGATAATACAAGAAGTAATCATATGTGCTCTAATTGGTAGAGCAAGAACCTGACAAAGTGGGATCAGAGCATGTTTATTGTTCTAGGTTCCCTGACAAGTGGTATCAGAGCCTTGGTTGTAGGTTCAAAAATTGATACTAACAAGTGGTATCAGAGCTTTTGGTTGGGTTGACTAACAGGTGGTTCAGATCTGGTAGTGTTTTTTGATTACAGGTCACTCGCAAGGGTTTCAAATTGAGTGGGAGTATAGCAATGGCAGAAGAAAGTAAGCTACAAATGGAGAAACTAAATAGCACAAATGGTCTGATTGATGGAAAGAAAGAGTAGGTCAAAGGAGATTTTTGGTTGGTAGAAGATCATCATGTGGAAGCATATGTTGCAGGTAATGTTGCACAGGATGTTCTGGATAAAGTGGAATCTTTGTTTACAGATTCTTTTGCCTCTTTCCATGCAGCCCGAAATAGAGCATATTTTCATGGGTATGTCTTTCGAGACTTTGGAGAGATTTATTTAGGGGTTGGAGAGCCTTGTCAGATTATTGACGAAGGGGAAGTGAAGCTGAAATTGCAGATAGATAACACATAGGTGGTGAAGGAAGTCATGCAGGTACCAGTCTTGGAGTTGAGTCTAATTTCTTCAAGAAATTTGGGTGATGAGAGACACACTGTAACTCTCACAGTGGATACACTTGAATTAGATGGTGGTAAGAAAGTAGGTATCCTTTATCTATCTACTTATATTACTGATTCACCTTTTATTGCAGAGATGTGGCTTCATAGGCTTAGTCACATATGTAGAAGGAGAATGCAGGTTTTAAAGCAGAAGTTAGATTTCTTTTACAAGCTAAAGAACTAGAAAGCCTTGGTGTTCATGGAGGAGATGAAAGACAGAGATCAGGTGAGGGAACTGAATTATTTTGAGTAGAGTAGGGTTAATTTGATTAGGATTTTGATCCATGGAGAGCTCATGGGTAAAAATTTATCACTCATAGATGAACACAGGTACCGACATCAGTCAGATAGTAACCGACATTGGTAGAATAAAGTCTGATGTTGGTCATGAAGGAACTGACATCGATAGAAGGGACATCAACATTGGCTAGGGAAATGACGTCGGCAATCAGGGTCGGTATAGGGAGCCGACATTGGTTGGGAGCAGACTAGGAGATGGCTGAGATCGGTCACTGATATGGATGGTGGGCAGATAGCAAGCTGTTAACAAGTCTCAAATGCTCATATCGAGGTCAAAAAGGGTAAGTGAACCTCATATTCATTGTTCACCTTATTTATATTACTTATTGATGGTTACAAACTAGGAAGATGTGAAGAAGCAATGCAGGTAGAATCCAGATACAGTGGGAGCTTGGCATGGATGAGGATTGTGATTCCTTAGAGAAGAATCAAACGAGTATTTGTTGGTAGAGTTGTCAATTGGAAGTAAGCACTGAGAGGCAGAATGGATTCCCAAGTTAAAGAAGAGAGTGGATGGACACAATAAATAGAAGGCCAAGGCATATGGTCTTGAGGAAGCTGCAGGACAGTGGTACAGGTTTGACAGGTGGATGACTAAGCATGGCTTCAGTCAATGTCAGTGTAACTATTGTGTTTATCTTACCAAATAGATGATGGTTGTAACATTATCTTGTTACTATATGTGGGTGATTTGCTAGTAGGTTTGTACATATAGGGATTTGCTGAGCTAAAGGTAAGGTTAGTTCAGAGGCGTGTTAGGAAGAATTTGGAGCAACAAAATTCTTTGGCATAAGAGACATGGAGATTTTATCTCCAGTGGGAGCTGATGTGAAGACGGTGTTGGTAGGGTTCATGATGCAGGATGCAGAATTGAAAAGCACACCAAGGGCTAGATAGTTCAAGCCTAGCTTGAAATAGGGTTCAAAATCACATGAGGTCTACTGTAGACCTGAGTTTTCCCAAGCAATGGGGGTTGTCAAAAAGTATGGAGCCAATTTGGGGAAGGAGTACTGGAGGGCAGTTTAGTGGGATTAGTAGTAGGGATTCTTTTTATGCAAGGTCAAGTTCTTCACAACATGGATATGTAGGTTTAGAAATGGTAGGTTACTTGAATGACAGGTGCAACATCACATATTGTGTGGTGGTTAGTCTTCAAGGTTGATCTTGAAGAGGAATACAAGCCAAGGAATAATTTAGATGGTGTACAGGTATAGGTATAGGTGTAGCTATTTATCTCCAAGTGGGAGATTGTTAGGTTGTGGAGCTAAAAGCTTCACCAAGATGCAAACAGGAGAAGTTACGGAGGATGCAGAGTTACGGGGAGTTGCAAAATTAGTTGCAAGGAAATCAACGTTGGTCTGATCAACTGACGTCGGTCAGATGGTAGTGAGGAATCAACCGGCGTCAGTCACCAGTCGGCCGACATCAGTCATGGAGGAGCCAACGTCGGTAGCTTGTGCAAGAACATGCAGTTTGCATGTTGAGTCTAGAGAGTCTATTATGAGACTGTTAGTTTGCATGTTGAAAGCTAGTCTTAGTCTTGAGTTGCGTGTCTAATTATTGTAATTAGGTTAGTCTAATTATTGTAAGCATGAGATCTATATATGGACTCATGGGTTGTATTTTAATCTTGTAGCTAGTGAGTAAGAGAGCAATAAGCTCCTTCAAAGAGAAGAGAGCAATGGTGCATTCCTCTTAGTGCCACAGTACCAAGGTGGGTACTGGTTTGGAGAATCAGAAGGGTTCTTCGTATGTGTATGATCTTGGTCAGCATGTGTGCATGACTTTATATAGGAGATCTACAATGGTGAGTAAGGTCTAGTGATTTGCAGGTAGCAATAGAGAGCAAGAGATCTACTTGGAGTACAGTTGTGTACTTGGTGAACTGGTAGCATGTTACTGACTGGTTGGAGAGGTGAACATCAATTCTGTATTGGAGTTGATTGTTGTGACCAAGAGAGAGAGGGAAGAAGGTCTTGAGGTGTGGCAAGCCTTTGAGGTGGAAGAAGAAGTGGCATCTTCTTTATTGTATATTCTTCTGAGTGATTATTAATACAATTGTGTATTGTCTCTCAATTCCTGTGTTGTTTCATATTTTTAGTTACTTATTGATTCTGGTTAAATTTCGTGATTAGTTGCTAATACAAGAAGTAATCATATGTGCTTTAATTGGTAGAGCAAGATCCTGACAAAGTGGGATTAGAGCATGTTTATTGTTCTAGGTTCCCTAACATCTTGGCTCCTAGTCCATCCATTTAACACCTTTTCTCTAAAACATACCAAATTACACTCAAGGGGAGTACCCTCTATCTAAGATAAAATAGAGGGAACTTAACCTAGTATATCAAACAAAATGGATGTTTTAATAGATTATGTAATTTAAAAATACATTTCATACAAGTTTTGGGCCCTTGGTCATTCTATTTGACCTTCCAAAAGCACTAGAACCTAAGGTAGACTTGGAGAAGAGACTATGTGCAAGATTTGATTATGTTTTGCTCCAAGGCATTACACCTATAGGTTAATTTGCATGATTTATCTTGAGAAAGATGTTTAAAAACCAACCTAGAGTCCATTTGAATCATTTTACACCTATTTTGACCCATTTTTTCATCTTTATCCACTTCCCACATTTAGTCTTCAAATTTGCTCACTCTTATCATAATCAACTATGTTTAGAAGTGTAAGGTCAAGTAAGTGTAAATTTCTCTTGGAAAATGTTATAAATAACTATTCAACCTAATGAAACATTTGAAACCATATTTCATCTACCAACCCTAGTGATTCTATGTTCATCTTTCCATCTTAGATTGTGTGCTCCCACAATGAGTTATAGGTGTGCATTTTGCATAGTGGAATACTTGTATGTGAATGTTGGACTTTGGGACATCACCATTCAACCCATCTTAATAATTTTTCATATCATAAATATCAATTTTACTATTTTTAACCATTCAAATATGTTAGTATGGTATAGTTTTTCAATACTAGGTGAAGAGGGCTCTTTTAGAATCACACCCATAGATGATAATCATTGAGTTTAGTGCAGAAATATACAGCTTTCAGATTTATAATAATCACCTCCATTAGTCATATTGACTCCATTATTTGTAGATATGTTCTCTTTCATTTATAATACAATATATAGTCATCTAGATGTATCAAACACTTTGTAACCCTACTTTATGACTTTGGCAAAACTAACCTAGACCTCTATTTTTACTTTTTAGGGAAAACATCCCTAAACTCAGTTATCTTATTTATGAGGGTGATCCATACTTCCATTTACCTATTTCACACTTCACATAGGTCTATCATGATCAAATCACATGATAAAATCCAAAATAAGGTTTTACCATGTTTTCTCATTTCTTATACAAGGATATTCAAAGCTCTGTAATGACACTTATAGGTGACTATTTTCACATACATGTAGTGAAAAAAACATGGGTAGTATGTAAGATGCATATGTTTATGATAAATTGAATGATTTCACCAAGTATTTAAATACACTCTTATCAACCTTAAAATATTGAAACACCTATCAAAATTATTATATCAGCATTGCATCATTAGGGAGACTCCTATAATTGTGCATGAGATGTACGTAGGTAGTGAAAAATGAAATGACCCATGTACCAAATAAAATTTCTTCATAATAAATTAATATATTCATAAAATTATCTACATAAAACATCATGATGTCTTAGATCTTGGGACAAGTTCATACATGTCACTTTTGATGTCTTCACCTCCTGTCGGCACCTGTAAGTGCACATATCTATCATATGCCTATGTGTGTGAATGAAGTATTATCACAGTCCCTTTTTATGAAAAGTGAATATTTTTACTTGATGTTACTTTTATGAGAGTATGTTCAACATCAATACATTCTCATCACATCTCCATGAATCCTGCTAAATAGGATCCATACGTAGATAGGATTACAAAGAAAATCAGTCAAGCATTAGTAAAAAAATCAAAGGAAAAATGCATAAGAGTAAGCCTAATTAAGCCCATCTATTCATGAGAGAATTTCAAGTAATAATAATAAACACTTGAAATAAAACAATGTCATATTACCTTTTCAACTGGATTCATCATCCAAGTGTGGCTCAAAATCATGTTCTCCCTTGATCAAGAGTTATTATCTTCATCAATAATGGTGGTAACTCATCCAATGTCTCAAGAATTCTTTGCATAACCTAGGCTTAAAGTAGATTAAATCTCTCATATAGCCTATCAAATGAAGCTTGATAATTAAAAACAATGGTAAAATGTAAAGGATTATGGAGATAATTTAGCATTATAACTTTGCACAAATTAAGATTAAAAATGATGTTCATGGCTCTTCTATTTAAAGATTTTCAAAATGATCTAGTATCAACCATGATCATCCATCTCAAGATTGAGATGTGTGGCCATGGACGAATCTAATATTTGGAGTTAAATCCATAAATATCCTCATAATCAGTTAGGATAAAGAGGAATGGGATGCATTAAAGAGGCATGGGAAACCCATAATCTTGATATTTTATGTATTTATGGCTTAATTAATGCCACCCCATATGATGATGTCACTAAGTGATGTAGATATCAATAATCAATTTTCATAAATCAAATATCCAAAAAGTTCCATGGAATTATTACTTAAGCTCTTAATTTGGATTAATTAGCTTTAAAAAGGTTAATCAAGTTTAGTGCAATTCTTTAGAAATTGGCCGTCAATTAATCAAAATGGTCAGAATGTCACATTACTAGGTTTTAATTTGACTGGAGAAGAATTAGAAGGTGATGTTAGACTCATTGGGATTGTATTCCTATTTAGGATGTTGCTGACACAAAATAACAAAGATACGTGATGTGTACTGATGAATTAGGAGAAAAGAGTGATCTAGAGCACAAAAAGGTGAAATCATAATTTTGACTTGAAATAAATTGATCAAAGTTAAGTATAACATAAAATACATTTCCACATTTAAGAATACATTAGCCTAAATTAACACTTGTAAATGATAAGCTCAAACCATTTAGTGTGTCTTATGGATTTTGACCTAAAATATGCATTTGAGTGCAATTTGAGTAAGATTGGCAATTTCAACACAAATGGTGTTAGGAATTGGATGTATACATTTTGAACCTATTTGAGGTGTAGTGAGACATTTAGGTGAAACAACATATTTTCAAAGAAAAGAGTTGTCAAGAATAAATTGGAATAGACCCATGATGCCCCCTTGAGAGGACATACTAAGATGGAAGAGAAGGATGGACTCTCGAAAGGAGAGAGAGGGGGGAGATTAACCCATATAATAGATCACATCTAGATGAGCTAATGATTTCATACATGATTACCATAAATGATTAAAATTTAATGAGAGGTATAATAGGCTCTAGTAGATGGGGGGAATAGGAAATATACAATCCATAAATTTAAGGGACACACTTTAAATGTACCTAATTTGAGAGTACACGATACACTCTTATGACATTGTTCAATCTTGAGACAAGTTGTATACTAAATATTACCATTTTGGTCATTAGTGTGAAGAGCTTAGAATTATAGGAAAAGAGAGAACATTCTACTTCAAGAAGGGAAGCACCACTAAAATTGGGTCTCCAAAGAGAAGATAATAAGAAGTGCCTTAGTAGAGCAAATTTGATTGTGATAAGATAGTTGTGCCCCAGTAGGGATAATTTTGATCATTGATAAAGAATAAATAATGGTTTACCCCTGTAGGGCTGATTTTATTCTGATGTGGTTCAGATGTTGTGCCCTAACATGGGTAATTGGTAATCAAAATAACTCAAGGATATAACTTAAAAGATAGGTTAAAGTGAGTGGGTGCAAACATACATGTGATGGTGTAATGGCTTAGAAAGCCTTATAAAAACTAGCATATGAGAATTGACAAAGTGATGAAAGAAATGAAAATAAGAATGAAATATATCCAAGTTTACCTTAATAGAAATTGAGCCCTGCCTACATAGTTCCATGGACTCATGTTCTAACATGAACTTCAAGTCAATGTAGTTCAACCAAGTTTGGGAGGGAATGGAATGAGGAATGATGAAAATTGACCAAGAAAATATTAGAATCATAATGTATGAGAAGATATACACATCTAGGCATAGAATTTAGTAGTAAATGCAATATACGTAGAAGCCTATTTTCATATTATGGGCCTAGATTATGCAAAGTGTTCTTGAGAATCATTCATCTGAGCTGATGCTAATGTTAAGACTTTGAAACCCAAGCAAAAAGTACTTGTTATATAAAAATAAATTAGGCATCATTAGTATGAATAACTTAGAATGATATAATATTCCAATTGTGCTAAGTTGGTTCAAATGTGAATACATATAACTAAGGATAATGGTCAAACAATGACCAAAATCAGAGTTATAGTTATTTACATTTAAATAAAAAAGAAAAGACAAAGAAAAAGAAAACAATACATCTTAACAACATGAGATCAAGATACGAATAATCAAGATCTATGTGGACTATAAAGATGTACTTGGAAAATAAAATAAAGAAGCAAGAACAAATAGGAAAATAAAGACTAACAAACAAACAACAATCAAACAAACAAACACAAAATGTTTTTGAGTTTTTGAATGTTTTATGAATGTTTTTGAAATTTTCTATTTATCTTAACTTGATTAAGGATTAAGAGATATAGAACGGTCCAACTCATGAAATGGCAAGAGTGCACCAACTTAAGATTCTTACAATAAAATTAAAGTGCATGATAAGAGGGATTGAGTTAACCTTGACATGAGCATGGCCCATATAAACCCAAAATAATCCCAATTCACAATAATTCTATCCACTTAAAAAGTGATGAAAAACTGACTAGGTCACAACAAGTTCACAAACAAAGGTAAATAACAAGACAAATTATAATAATAATGACCAGATGATGTGGCAATGCATGATAAAAAGGCATTGTACCTAATTTTTCCATAGGTGGTTATAATTATGAAACAACATCATAATGATTATTTACCCAAAGGTGCTTATGATCAAGGGTACCAAAACAATACTGACTTTCCCATAGGCAGTTATAATCATTGATACCAAATAAGATGATAGATGAAAGATAACTTGCCATATAAAATGTCACATTACTAACATAGACTGAATTGAACACAAAATTCTAAAATTATTAAAACTAGATCATAATCCCCCCACAAAAAGTGCAAGAGGAACCAAAGGAACCAAGATCAAAATGTGATAAGCAGGATGACTAAAAATAAGCCTTGTTTAATAGTAAAGAAATGGTATAATAAAAATGGTATAATGAATTGATCAAAATAAAATTGGATATAGTGGCAACAAAGTTGCCTCCAAGAGATGATTGTCTTAGATTGCTCACAAAATGGTGGGAACATTGTTTAGGTTGCTTGTAAAATTGTTAGAGCATTACTTAGGTTTCTCACAAAATGGCGAGTGTGTTCAAACTTAACAATTGCTCAAAAAATGGTGAAAGCATGGAAAAGGGGTGATCGAGCTGATCTCAATAGAAATTAAGCGCTGCCTACATAGTCCTAAATGACCTCAAGTCAATGTAGTTCAAACTATATATTTCATGGTTCACAATAGTATAATAATACTTATAATAAAATGGTCTATGGGGTTGCCCCTAAGAGACTAGACAAGGACAATGTTCAATGGGTAAATGGTAAATGAAAAATGGTTATATTGCTCTTGTTGACATGGAGATGCACGTCTTAGTTGATAAGTGAGATAACAAAAATGATCAGTTATAAAGTTTCTACCTAATTCATTTTTAGAACAACTACTCTATTAAGACCTTGCTGTAGATCTGGACCTCAATAATGTGTTTATGATCTTCATTGGCAATCAATTTTTCTTCTTGCAAACATCAAGACAAGATATCCTTGTAGCTTCTACAAAGGAAAGTGCTTATAGTGATAGTAAATAATGTTAGGATTAATGATATAAGTGGGTAATGAATATGTGGATGATAATTGAATGTATAATTAATGGGAAATAAATGAAGATCAAGACTTTCAGTCACATGTAATGTTGTATTCAACATAATTTTGGTTATGGTAGGGCTAAATATCTCTGAAGATGCTCTCAATAGGATCACTAGATTGTTTTTTTATTTGATCTTGAGAGTAGCTACCATCTGATTATGCCATATATTGAAAGCTATTTTTATTTGATCTTTAATAATATCTTCAATAAATAGTGAAGAACTTTTGTGCTCAACTATTAGTGCCTCAATGAGGTTTTTACCAATGAATTTGTTTTGATCATCACATATCACCTTCAAGAAGGTTTGATGAAGAGATGTTAAAATTTGACTTTGATTATCTTCTTGTGCTTTCAAAAAGGCTTCACTAAAAGATGTTGAGTTTGATCTTTGCTTATCCCTTAGTGCCTCTGAAAAGGTTTCACTAGGAGATTATTATTTTTTTGAATGAATGTGGTCTTGGTCCCCCTAATATTTTATAAATGGTATGTCACCATGGATGTAGTTTAACAAAGTGTGATTCTGTCAGTCTTAATCAACACTTGTGAGAGGTGGAATGTCAATATAATGGCTATGTTGGGCGGGAATAGTGGGATGATGAAAGACAACATAATTCTTATAGAATATATTAGGATAACTTGTATCAATGCTAAAGTAATCATCCTCAAAGACCATAAAAGGATCAAAAATATATTCAAATTTATCTATGAGGAAATTTTAACTAATTTTATAATAATCATGCCTATAATCTATTTTTGAATCTGATTTCAAAGCAAGGGAATCTAAATCCAATGTTACAACTGATGTTAATTTTATTTTTGATGCTAAATCTAATGTTAGTTAAAAAATAGAACCTGACTCTATTTCTAATTCTTCATCTGATGTGGTTATTTCTATAATGTTCTATTGAATGCTAAATGTTTGACAAGAAATGGCCTATGATGGCATAATGGGCTCAATAAAAATTGATTCATCTTAGAAGGGTTCAACATAGACTAGCTTAACTAAGTGAAGCCCCTCAAAGAGAGGGTACCACTAAAGGGATGTCTCAACAAAATCATGTTTATAAAAGTGAGACTCCTTAACAAGTGAAAAAAGATCAAGACACAACTCTATAGAGACTGGCTTATCAAGGAGATGAGGTTCTTTAAAAATAGGTAAAATATGAAGATGTTACTTATCACAGGTTGACTTGTCATAAATGGGTGTTTAAATAATAACATCATGATTTTGGTTCATAATTGGTTAAAAAATATCAACTTTGAACACATTTTGATCCTCATAAGATGGTTCTTGAAGAGGCAGTGGTTCTTGTTTTAGCTCAAAGATCAGCACAAAATTTCTAAAGTGGGGAACATTTGGTTCAGTAGGAATAATGGTTTGTGGTTCAATAATGGACTCTCCAAAGATTAGACTATTGAAGAAGGGATCAAACACAATTGGTTAATCAAATGTAGGTTCTTCAACAATAGGTTCATAAAAAATAGGTGATGGTCCAAGAATGGTAATAACTAGATGCTTCTTAGTTTGGTTGCTTATGCAAACCAAAGGAGGAGGTCCTAAAATGGTAATGACTAGATGCTTCATAGTTTAGTTGCTTATGAAAACCAAAGGAGTACATCCTAAAATGGTAACAACTAGACACTTCTTAGTTTGGTTTCTTGTGTAAACCAAAGGAAGAAGTCCTAAAATGGTAATGACTAGATGCTTCTTAATTTGGTTGCTTCTATAAACTAAAGGAGGAGGTCCTAAAAGGGTGATATTGGTATGTTGTGAAGCTTAATTACTCACACAAGATAAAACATCCAATCATTTTTGATAAAGCTAATCATTCCAGTCTTGAGTTGGATCATAAGTTAGATCTTGATGGTGTTCCCATGACTAATTTTTTTGAGGTGGATAGAATGCTATCTCAAAAACCATATTATCACCATTGGGGTCTTGACTAAAGTCATAAAAGTCATTTTGTGTGGCCATTATATCATAAGTTAGATTACCGATGACTCCACCATAAGTGTAATTAGACATATCCACATTTAATTAAGAAATCTTCGAAAACAAAAAGGCTAAGAGTTTTGTAAACTTTAAAAAGTGATGCCCGAAAGACAAAAGGTTCAACCTTGGTCGAAAGGGTGGATCTGTATCTTCAAAATGGTTTGTGCCAAGATTTGGCATAAAATAGCCTAACATCAAATGTCTAACATCAAAGAATTTTAGGGAAATATTGTGTTCTCCCGAATACAGGCACAAATAATGATGAGGATAGGCGTTTGAACAAACAAATAATTAATAATCTTCAAATTTGGGTAATCATTTAACCAAAGTTACACAACCCAAAAGAGAAAGATCTATGTATCAATGTCATGAATTGAGGCCTAGATAGAAATAAATCAATGTTTGGATCCAAGCTTGATAAGGTTAATTAAAAATGCAATGTTGAATACTAGGATTGGACCAAACAAGCTATATAAGAGTGGATAGCATGATGGAACATAAATGAGGTCCAAATGGCACACACAAACATGTTTACCAAAAAATATAAGGCACAAGTGTGGTGTAAAATGGACAACATAAAATCTCTTTAAATAAAAGAGTGCCATATAAAAAAAATGGTTTTAACATGGTTTATAAACAAATAAACAAGTTTTAGTATCAAAACATACCGAGCAAAAATGACCGAAATACACTAAGTATAATCATCGAAATCTTAGCAAGGGTATGGAAATGTAGGGTTGACTAAAACTAATAAATTTTCAAATTTTTCTAGGGGGATTAATTACATAATGACTTTCATGTCATGATGCAAATTAAAGTACATAATTCAGTGTCCATATCACTTGTCTTGTTGCAAAAAGGTCTCACCTTTTTTGCAACCACTATATCCATCACTTGCTCAGTGTAGTGTGATGTCTAAAGTGTAGATACATCCCATGTGAAAATACAATACTAGAAGGTGGTTTAATCTCTCAAACCTTTGATCTTAGTGGGAGTGGTTGAATTCAGTGATGGGAGATTAAACCTTGAGTCAAATCTTCCCTTTAAAATTTGTGGGAGGTAATCAAGTTGCCCTCACAAACCAAGATGCATTGAAATAAAAGACATAAGATAAAGACTTTAGGGTCATTTTAAGATCACCAAAACTATTTTGAGTTTTTGGGAATTGCTTTAGATGCCATTATTTTTATGTCTTAGACTAGGCATGTTTTTAATAAGGATGATGCTTTTGATTCCAAAAGTTTCCTAAAGGGGATGTATGGAAGATCATACATGCAACATCCCTCTTTTTTCCAATCAAATTATAATTAACAACTATTGAAGAAATTTTTTGATAATTGAAATAAATTTTAAGCCCCAAATGGTTTTCTTTTGACCCCTTGGTCTTAAGTTGTAACTTTGAATGAAAATCACAAAACTTGATCAAGAAAAATCACCTGAAAAAGTTTTCATAAACACCAAAATAAAGATTTTTAGTTCATTTTAAACATCTAAAAGAGGTATACAAATCATTATTTGAACAAATCTATAGATTGATACTACAAATAAAAATTTAGCATGTCCTTTATCTTTGAAGCTTATTTATCAAAATAAACAAGCCACCTTGAAGAGTAAAAAATCATGAAAAATAGAGTCTATAGGACCCCAAATCAAGCATTTGAAAATGGCCTATTAACTCTAGGGTTTATGTTTTTAAGAAAAAAATAGTGACCATCGGTGGTTATAATTAAAAAATTTAGATAGGATTAAAAATAAATTTATTCAAGCATTAGTCAAAAAATAATTAAAAATGCATTAAAGACATAACAAAATTTAGCCTATCTATTCATGTGGGAATTGCAAGTAATAATAAGAAACACTTGAAAGAAAACAATGTCATATTACCTTCTCAAGTGGATTCATCATACAAGTGTGGCTCAAAAACATTTTCTCCCTTGATCAAGAGTTCTTTTCTTCATAAAAAATGGTGGTAACTCTTCCAATGTCTCAAAAATTCTTTGCATAACCTAGGCTTAAAATAGATGAAATTTCTGATCTAGCCTATCAAATAAAGTTTGCTAATGAAAATCAATAGTCAAATGCAAAGGATTGTGGTGACAATTTAACATTATAAATTTGCAAAAATCAAGATTAAAAATTATGTTCATGGCTCTTATATTTATATATTTTCAAAATGGTCCAGGATCAACCATGACCTTCCATCTCAAGATTGAGATGTGTGGCCATGGATTAATCTATTATTTAGAATTAAATACATAAATATCCTCATAATTATTTAGGATAAATAGGAATTAAAGAGACATGAGAATAATTAAAAAGGCATGGGAGACCCATAATTCTGATATTTTATGCATTTATGGCTTAATGGATGCCACCCCATATGATGATGTCACTAGGTGATGTAGATATCAACAATCAATTTCCATAAATGAAATATCTAAAAAGTTCCATGGAATTATTACTGAAGATTTTAATTTGAAATAATTATCTCAAAAAAGATTAATCATTTTTAGTGTAGTTCTTTAGAAATTGGCCCTCAATTAATCAAAATGGTCAGAATGTCATATTACTAGGTCATAATTTGACTGGAGAAGAATTACAAGGTGATGTTAGATGTGTTGGAACCGTATTCCTATTTAAGATGTTGCCAACACAAAATAACAAAGGTACATGATGTGTACTAATGAATTAGGAGAAAAGAGTGATCCAAATCACAAAAAGGAAAAATTATCATTTTGACTCAAAATGAATTGATCAAAGTTAGGTATAACATAAAATGCATTGCCCCATTTAGGGATATATTAGCCTAAATCAATACTTGTAAATGATAATCTTGAACCATTTAGTGTGTTTTATGGATTTTGACCTAAAATGTGCATTTGAGTGCAATTCAATTAAGATTGACAATTTCAACATAGATTGTGTTAGAAATTGGATGTCTACACTATACACATGATTTCTTATGACTGCAAGTGAGAAGAAACAAGGAGTTCACTGTGAATAGCAAGAATGAAAGTTGATCAAAGCATGGTGTGATGAAACCAATAATTTAAGTATGAACATATTTTGGCATTAAAACGTGTGGAACATCATATTCCATCTACATGATACCTCTATAGAGAACCAACATTCTACAAATAAGGAGAACCTTGACTAAGACCTCACATGGCGGCACCTTCCTAAAACATGAGATGACTTGCTCGTAAAATAATATGAAACATGAAACTAAGCATGATGATCATTTTATAAGATATTCAAAATCATCTAGAGTCAACATCACCAATTATATTATACAAATCTATCCAAAATAGAGCAAAATGTATAGGGTGCAAGAAATAATGAGCAAAAAAGTACAGTCAAATTTTTAGAGATGGTTCAAAAATAATGGTTGACCAATCCTTAAAATCCTATTATTAAAATTAATCTCTTTTATTTTACTACCACTTCCCAAAGGCATTTGACTTGGAAACTCTTCTACTACCTATACCAAGCATAAACTTGTTAACTATTTATGTGTGTCTAGAGGGGTGACAAGGGAGAAAAATGATTTTTGACATTATTTAGGACTTCCAAAGCATTTCAAGTGATTAGATGAGGTTTATGAAGATTAAGATATGTTCCATGACCTTCTCCCATGTGTCACCTTCCCTCATGGACCATACAAGTGCTAAATTTCTTCTTTTTTAGTTGATTTTTTGATCTTCAGTTAGATAACATACAATTTTTAGATGAAATTGACATTATTGATATGAAATATAACTTATTGTACATTTTGAAGGAAATTATGACACTTAAACACCTTAAAAACCATGCCACTTGTATTTGTGACCCCTAAATGGCTATTAAATGACCTAAAATGACATAAATTAATTAGACCATGACTAAGGATAAAAAGATATAAAATTACATTATATCTACTATAACATACAATATGATGAAATATTAGACCCCTACAAAATCTTAAAAATAAGTTTTTACCCATAGGGGTCCCAATTGGACCTATAGAGTCAAGTTTGGTCAATAAATTGGTGACTCATAGGGTTAGTATGCCTACTATACTAAAGGTCAGTAGCCTTATCCTATCCATGGGATAATAGATTCAATTAATTATTGAATATAACTATAAATTAATTTCTTAAAACATGTATAAAAAAATCACAACACACCAAGCAAACACAAAATAAAGCAAGACACCAACAAGACTCACAGATGTGTATAAGCACTTTGGGAAAACAAGATAAATAATATCTATGTACAAGGAGAGAGGAGAAAATTAGTATCAATGTTTAATATATATCCCATTTATTGGGATATGAATCTCCTCTCCATCCAACTTTAAGAGTTGGAAATCATTGTGTTGTTTGCATTGAGTGATCATAAGGGCCACTCCATAAAACATCAAACTTTGTGTGTTTTCCAAGCTTAGCCCTATCTTCATCCCACTTTAGAATAATTTATCCTATTTATAAAGTTATTTTAATTGCTTTATTATCAAAATATATCTTTTTTTGATCTTGATGAGCCCTCATAGTGTGCATAGCTTGATCCCTTATTTCTTCAAGCTCCATCAACTCACATAATTTGACCTCCATGATTTCATTTTCCATCAAGTCTAGTTGGTAAAAGAGGAAAAAATATGGTAACAAAAGTGAAATAGGCAACCTAGCCTCTCTTCCATAAAAATGTGTATATGGTGAGTTTCCAATGGCTCTCTTGGGTGTGATTCTATCAGTCCAAAGCGCCGTCTTCAACTTAGAATACCAAGTTCTTTGGTTTTCCTCCATTATCCTCTTGATAATCCTAATTATATTATTATTAGTGGAATCAGCTATTCCATTCCCTTATAGATAATATTTGGATAAAGTACTAATATAAATACCATATTTCAAATCCTACTCATCTTAATTCCAAGGAAAGCCAATGCATTGTCTAAAATTATTGTTAAAAGAGCCCTAAATATTGTTATTATGCCTTCATATATGTCTAAAACTAAAATATATTTTTATTCCTTGAGATATACAACCTCCACCCATCTTGTAAAGTAATATGTGGAAGCTAACACCCACTTATGAGCAACACTAAAAGGTGGGTTGATTAGGCCTATGAAATCTAGACACCATTGCATAAAAGATTGGTCTACTTGTTTTGGATGAAGAGGTAAGATTGAAATATTTTACTTCCCATCAAATAGAGCATATTTATGACATTTAATTACCTAATCATTTGTATCTCTAAACAAACCAGGCCAAAAATAGCTAGCTATTATAATCTTGGTAGTTGTAGTTCTTGGAACAAAGTGACCACCTAATGGTCCATCATACAACTCAAAAAATATCTTCTCAAACTAATCTGATTCAAAAAATCTCAATAGTAAACCTAAGAAATATTTCCTAAACAATAATCCATCAACAAGTACATAAGGGATAGATTGTAATCTAAAGTACCTTCTTTTTGATCTATCTAGGCCTTGTGGACATTCATCACTTTAAAGAAAATGGATCATTTCTTGTGTCTAACTCCTCATTGGTGATAATGAATCTATCATATGATCATATTTAAGAGTTATAATATCTTATTTTTGTTCTTTCAATTCTAAATAAAGTTACTCATAGAGTCCTTTTGCTTTCACTAGTTTGGTTGTCTTGATTTCTACATCGTACTCAATTACTTTTGTAATCCAACCAACCCTTTTCTCGTTCAAATCTCTACTCATAAGGAAGTATTTTAAATTATTATTAGGTACCAATTTATTAATCTTTTTTTTAGATAACACATGCCTAAACTTAATTATACTTCTAACAACTAAAAATACTTGCTTCTCTACATAAGTGTATCTTACCTCATAGCTTTCCAATTCTTTACTAAAGAAGGCAATAGGTTGCTTCAAGTTTTCTTCATTTGATTGGGTGATCATGTAATATATTAATTATTTATTTCCAAAGGTATACAAGTTTAATTCCTTTTAGAAATTAGGAATTACAATAGTTGGAGCTTGAGAAATAGATTACTTGATCTCTTCAAAGCTCTCTTTCCTTCTTCTTGTCCAAGTAAACACTTCATCTTTCCTTAGTATATAGGTTAGAGGCTTGATTAATATAAAAATTAGGAATAAAAATCCTCATGAAATTTATTTTTGTAAAGAAACTTTTCAAACCTTTCTTGTGTTTGGGCAAAGTCAATGCCAAGATTGTACTCACCCTTTTAGGATCTATGGATAGACCTTTGTTTAAAACAATGTGTCCTAAGAGTTTGCCATCATAAAAAACAAACACACACTTTTTTTCATTGAGATATATTCTAAACTCTCTACATCTATTAAAAATATTCCTAAGATGAGTCAAATTATCCTTTACATCCTTAGAGAAAATTGTGATATCATCAAGATACACCAACACTATATCATTTATTAGACCTTGAAAAGCCATATCCATTTCACATTGAAAGGTTTCACCAACATTATAAAAACTAAAATTAATTTTCCTATAATCATATGTGCCCCATTTAGTAGTAAAGACTATCTTGTATTGATCTCTTTCCTTTACCAAAATCTGATTATACCTTGAATATCCATCAAGGAGTGAGAACCTTTCACTACCTATCATAACTTGGAAAATTTACTCCATGAAAGGAAGAGGATAATGGTCCTTCAAGAAGACTATAAATAAATATCTAAATTCAACACATAACCTTATCTCCCCATTCCTTTTCCTTATCAGGACTAAGTTTCCCAACCAAGAGGAATGCTTAATAGGAAAAATGATCTTAGACTCAATCAACTTTGTAAGCTCCCTTCTCATGAGAGGCTCAATATTGGGATTTATTGGCCTTTTATTTTGATTTATAGGATTATAATTATCATTTATCTCTATGTTGTGTTGAGCTAAGTTTGGATCAAATCCTTTTAAATGAATATATTCTCATGCAAAGACATAAAAAAACTCCTTGTATAATTCAATGAAAGCATATCTTTCTTCTCTAGTACATACCTTCCCAAGAGCAAGCAATTTATATTTAAAGATTTTTACTCTTTCATTATTTTCTTTCTTAGTAAAAATTCTTACTTTTTCCTTCTTCAACTGATCATCATCATTGAAAATAATCTCAAGTGTGACTAAGCACTTAATTTATCTTCAATTGTACAATCTATCCTCCATATTGCTACTATAGTTTGGAATAATTCTTTGAGGAAAACTCAAACTCTTATTATATAAAAAGATATATCTATTTTTCATTATAAAAAACTTTATAATTACTCATATTATCAAGTATATAGTGCCTTACAATTACTTTGATATGAGGCTAGTTCTTATCATCTCTTATCTCCTTTGGAATATCAAACTAATCTCCAATGGTTGCCAAATTATTATCATGTTTTTTATATTCTCTTAGTAGAGATTTAATGTTGAAATCTTAGAAATATTCTACAAGATTCCACAGTCTATGTTTATAAGCCTTAAGCAAAGAGTTCTTAGTCATATTTTGACCTCTCACTTGATTCAAAACTAACTCACTATCACCATAAACTTGTAACACCTTCACACCTCTCTTCCTCACCCACTCAAAACCATGAATGAGGGCCTCATATTATAATAAATTACAATTAAAACTAAATTAAAATATGAAAGTAGAGTAATAACTTTCCTTGGATAGAGAAACTAACATTACTTCACCACCTGACCCAACCTTGCTTTTTGATCTATCAAAGAATAGATTCCATAGACCATCCATAGTTTCATTTGAATTCATCAAGTTTGGAATGAAATATCCTTTTTCATGAAGGAAATACAATCCAAGACCAACTTCCTCTATTAATTTATAAGGATCATGTTAATAGTGTTTAGCTCCCCATTCATCTAGATGTATATCAACAAGTCCCTCAAGAGAAGTTAGATATTGATGCATGTGAAGCTCTTCCTAATCAAGAATAGCATAATTAACATTTAAAACCTTAGCTATGTATGTCTATAAATGACTATTTTAGATTAAGGTAAAATCAGGTTTTGAAGGGACCCTAAAACCCTTTAATAGAAATAAAAAAGATAAAGCAATTACGTCCGCCAGGAAGAACATTCCTAAAACCTACTAAAAAATAGCAACAAAATCAGGTTTTACAAGGACCTGACTGCTATGTATGTCTATTAATGATTTTTATTAATATGTTATGATTTAATATTCACCTTGGTACCATAATTTGTTCTATAAACCATATATGACCAATTTTCTACCAAGTATCCACCTATCTTGGCTGTAAACTCTCTTGACAAATAAAGAGAAAAGTTTGGGGATAAATATAAAACAACCACATCATGAAGGATGGAAAAATTATGAAAATAATGTAAAATCAAATTCAAATCCTTGACTACTCCCAAGGTCTTTACTGGTGACCCATCCAATTGTAGAATTCCCTTATCCATTAGTTCATACTTGAGGCCTAGTTTATCTGCTATTGACTTGGGTATAACTGAAGTAATAGCCCAACTATCTATGATAAAATTATGAAATAAAAAATTAACAATGATAAAGGATAAATAAAAAGGAGGATTATTATCATTTTTATTCACTTGTCTATCAATGGGCTGAGTTTCATTCACCAAAACAACAATTTTAGTCTTAATTGATCCAACTAGTTTACTTAGTCCAAGCAACTCCTTTTGAAGAATATCCTTTTCTCCTAGTATTTTAAATGAATATAATAATTAAATATTCATGTGTAACTTCTTAATTTGATCCACAACATTGATATAAGGATTTTTCATCTTGAATTGCTCTTTGGAAACACTAGTACCTTGTGGTGTAACATGTGAATATGGATGTGTAGGGGCTGGTCTTGAATTATGATATTTAAAATTTTATTACACCTTAGGATATGTATTAGAGCCACATACAATTTTTGGTGATTTAAGAGTCAAACAAAGTCGTTTATTTTTCCCTTGTGTCTCTTTAACAACCCTCTTCTTAGATCTAGTGTTAGAGGACACTCTAGCATTCACATTGTTTAAACTTCCCAACTGATTGATGGCACAAAAATC
This sequence comes from Torreya grandis, assembly GCA_037957365.1. Taxonomy (NCBI): domain Eukaryota; kingdom Viridiplantae; phylum Streptophyta; class Pinopsida; order Cupressales; family Taxaceae; genus Torreya; species Torreya grandis. Next base: position 226,262 of record JARHVA010005543.1, on the reverse strand, counting down.
TCCCTTTAGATGATTCATAAGAGTAGAATCAGGTTGTGTTTGTCTATTTTCCCTTTTATTTTACATTGGAACCTCAAAAATGGGAACTTTAGGTACTCGACTACCTTGCATTGTGATGGCTTGACTAGGCATTTCATTGGCATATGCAACTTGGCCCTAATTTTGGTCATGGGAAGGGTAGCATGGTTGTTCCTAAAAAAAAAAATTTAATTAGGAAAAATATATATAGAATATTATGGGGCATTAGGATTGAGAATTCGGTAAGGTCTAACTTGAGTCACTTAACCTTGTCCTTGAGCATTACCTTGAAGAGGAGGCCTACTTGCTTGTCTAAACTAATTATAAGGATGATAAAGCCTATAATTTTAGGCTTATTATCTTTTGAGAGAAAATAATTCATTAATAAAACTTTTAATCAAACTCTTGACTTCATGAATCTCATTGGTAGGGGGAAGGGTAGACTTCTCTTGACTATTAGGCAAAAGAGCCAAGGTAGGTAATGTAATTTGACTAGGAGGTTGCAAATCATGAAATAATGGGATTGGTGGTTTAGGAGAAATCTTCCCTAATTGAATAAGATAATTATCAGTATTAATAGATATTTCATAAGCACCAAATAGTTTATTCCCACCAATGGATTAGATCATCATGGATATATCAGTATTTAATGCTTTTGGGTAATATAAGAAGGCATAATTTAGAGTAGGTCTCACAAGGGCTGGGATCCTATCCCATGTTTTATGAAATATAAAGTTAAAATCTTTCATCAAATCTTGAGGAGCCCTCTTGATAGTATTCAATTACTCAAATAGTGAAAAATAATCACTCTTCTCTTCAAAACTCTTAGACAATAGATTTCCTAGTTCATCCCATGAAGCAATAAAAGTATGAGGTAGAGTTCCATAGCAATCTAAAGCTTTACCTTTGAAATACAATGCTAATATCTTGATGGATACATTATCTTGAGTGATATTATGGATGTTTTATAAGTTTTCCATGTTTCAAATGTGTTTAATGGGAGTAATAAGACATTATCCACTAAAATATGGAACATTTTTAAGGGCTGCTCTAGGAATTTGGTCATATTGGGAAAGATTCAAAGGAGATGATCTGATGAAGGTTAGAAAAGGAAGGTTTTTAGCAATATTGGAATTTATATTATGTGTATTAGGGGTTAAACTAATTATAAAATTTTAATTTTTAAAAACCAATTCCTTTGAATAAGGATGAGTATTCATAAATCTAAATCTTTTGATAGACTAATAAGGTAGTTGCAAAAACTCAAAAGTTATACCTTTATCAACAAACCTAGTGGTAACCATTGGCATGGAAAATAAGGATTTATTAGAAACCAAAGAGTTTAAAACTTAGTGGAGACACTAGGTACTAAATGTAGATGTTCTTACAACTACAAATATTCCAAGATCAACACCAATATTAGGCAATCTTCTAAGACTTAGAATCCCATCAAGCATGAAAAAAATTGTTATCACTTGTATTTTCACCCCTTAAGGAGATATATTTTCTCTCCTCATCCAAGTGTCACAATGGAAAAATCTCACTTGATGTAGGTAATCAAATTATGAGATTAATCTCTAGAAGGGCTAGTTCCCTTGATGCACTCTTTGAAACACTCTTTCACTTATCAAATTTGCATGAAAATGGTTAAGAAAAAAAACTAAAAAAGATAAAAGGTGATGCACCAATATTGAATTTCCTCCTCTTTATTGAACTTATACTACTTAGAATAAATCAAATCTTCTTTTACACATAACTCACAACTCAAGATAGATTGTTACATCAATGCTTTATATGCTAGGTTCAAGAGGTATATTGATGATTAGGATGGTAATGAATGATCCTTTAGAAAATATAGTCATAAAACACTTCCAAAAATCCCATACACTAAGAAGGAACACTAAAAAATACCTAAAATAATTACTCTTTTGTATATTTTGTGGATAATCAAAGACAACATGCTAGAAAAGACTATCTTTTACTAGATAAGATCAACAAGATTTTCAAAAAAACTCGGTTATGAAACATTTAAATAGGAAAATTCACTTTTTTATTGCTTCAAGAGACATTCAAATACAAAATTGGCCAAGTTTTCACCATTAACCAATGGAGGCTACTCAAAAGAGCACAAAAAGTCACTATATATAGCATTTAGGATAGGGACAAGACAAGGAAGTCCAAAGTTCACTTAGACACTTGTCATGCTAAGTGAAGGGGTTATATGTTCATAAGAAAAGGATGTTAAATTAACCATTCAAGGTTATAAAGTACAAGTGTCAATTCAAGGCATGATAATATTCAAAAGTGGCATGAAATTCCTTGTATTGGCTAAAAAAACTACATCATTCACCCCTATTAGAAAATCCCCAAACTAACTAGAGATAGATATAATGATTTGAACTAGAGGAAAGGGTTTCTTACATGATTCTCCATGCATTGGTTGTAGTATAAGTCATTCAAAAACTTTTAGAAGTGAGGCATCACCATCTATAGTCTAAGAAAATTATTATTTCACACACCTTTCACATTTTGCTTCCAAAATGGCTTAAATTTATCATGTAAATCCATACAATGGAGTATATGACACTTTTCAATACTTTCCATGGATATAAAAGCATCAGGCTCACCTTAAAAAGACTTCCACTTGAAGTTTTCACCCTTCTCACTATCATGTTCACTATGTTAGTACAAACTAGTTGAGATGAGAGCTCTGGTAGGCATAATTAAGATTTTTTTATAAAGAGTTAAATGAAAATATTGAGTTATTAAAAGTCTCTATATTTCTCCCAAAGTTGATTTTATCTATTGAGACCTCCTAAAACCTGTACAATGCACAAAATAATCAAGAAAATTAGTTTTATACCCTATTGTTATGGATTATGTACAACTCATACTAATTTTATGGAGCTTGAATAAGTATTCTACATCCTCTAATCATCATTTTGTTTAAACTATGCCATTTGGGTAGCTCACCATCTTCATTTCCTTCATCAAGTATTTATCCATGGTTTAGTAGGGTTTTAGGGCCACTTTGTGATTAATCTTTGTTCATAAAGCCTTGACATTGGAAATACCAAAAAATTACACAAACATGATGGTAAGGACCCTTGATAACCTTCCTAAATTACTTTGATACCCATTCAAAGTGTCAAGGGATATATGAGCTCTCTAAATTACCTTATCGAGCTTGTTTCTCCATTCCTTATTGGCTTGGACTATCTCTAAGCCAAAAATGGATTTCTCATGGTTTTATCTTCCCTAAAAGAGATTTATAACCTCTTTAGTGACCCCATAAACATGATACAATATGATATAATGACAACCTAATGTTATAATTGAAATTGACCCCCCATTTGGATATTGGGCTTAAACCTTGCCTGACAGGCCTGATTGTAGCTTTGAATCTCTAGACCAATTTACTAAGATTATCTATTATTTGATTGATTTATCATTTTTTTAATATGTAAACCAGCTTATAACAACCCATATTATGGTTAATATATCTCTTGGTTCATCTTATCATCCTCCTTCCTCAAGAATGTAGGGTTTGTGCATGAAGGGATTGCCCTTTATCTAAGAAAAAATAGAGGGAACTTACCATATTTTACCAGACAAAAAAAATATTTGAGGATATTATCCAAGTCTTATATACACTTTAAACAAAATATTATCCCTTGGTCAAGTCTCTAGACCCTCTAACTTTCCAAAAAACCAAAATAGACCCTTATTAAGGTAAACTGTGTAGGGTTTCTTGGTATGGACTATGTGTTGATTGTTTAGAAAATTACATATACTTTAATTTAAATATATATTTTTTAAAAAACCTAATTTAATCCTAATAAAATTTTTCAATCCATTTGAGTGTGCACTTAAGGTTATAAATGACCCTGACCCTCCATTTGGATTTTAGGCCTAAACCTTGCTTAATAGGCCTATATGTAACTTTGAGGATATAGACCTCCAATATGGGATTAATCATATTTAAGTTTATTAATATATTTTTATATGTTAATTATATTTCCAAACCTTATATAAAGGTTTATTGGCTCCTGTTCTATCCATTTAACACCCTTTCTCTAAAACTTGCCAATTTACACTCAAAGGGAGTGCCTTTTGTTTGAGACAAAATAGAGGGCACTTACCATATTATATCAAATAAAATTATTTTTTAATATGTTATATAAGGTAAAAATACACTCCATATAATTTTTTGTCCCTTGGTCATTTCATTTGACATTACAAAAGCACTAGAACCTAAGGTAGACTTAGAGAAGAGACTGTGTGCAAGATTTGACTATGTTTTGATCCAAGGCATTACATTTGTAGGTTTATTTTCATCATTTATATTGATAAATATATTTATAAACCTCCATATATTCCATTTTAATCATTTTACACCTATTTTGACACATTTTTTTCATCTTTATGCACTTCCCACACTCACAGTCTTCAAATTAGCTTACTACTGTCATAGTCAATCACAATGAACTATGTTGGAACGACTAAGGTCCAATAAGTGTTAATTTATCTTGGAAAATTTTATACATAACTATTAAATCTCATGAAACCTTTGAAATCATATTTAATTCACCAACCCCAGTGATTCCATGTTCAAGTTTCCATCTTAGATTGTCTGCTCCTACAGTTAGCTATAAGTGTGTATTTTACATAGTGGAATATATGTAGGTGCATGTTGGACTTTGGGACATCAAAAATCAACTCTTATTGATGATTTTTTAGCTTTTAATGATCAATTTCACTATTTATAACCATTCACATATGTTATCATGGTCTAGTTTTGCAATACTAGGTGAAAAGGGCTCTTTTAGGATCACACCTATAAATGATAATGACTGAGTTTAGTGCATAAATATGCAACTTTAAGATTTCCAATAACCACCCTCCATTATTCATCTTGACTCAATTATTTTCAAATATCTTCTCTTTCATGGAGACTACAAGATATAGTCATCTAGATGTATCAAACACTTTGTAACCCTATTGTATGACTTTGGCAAAACTGACCTAGACCTCTATTTTCACTTTTTAGGGAAAATGTCCCTTAACTCTGTCATATTATGTTTGATTGTGATCCATACTTAAATTTTATTATTTAAAAATTCACATATGTCTGTCATGATTAAATTACCTTCTAAACTCTAAAATAAGGTTTTACCATGTTTTCTAACTCCCTATACAAGGATCTTCAAAGCTCTATAATGTCACCTATAGGTGAGTATTTTCACATACAGGGAGTAAAAAAACTTGGGAAGTATACAAGATAAATATGTTTACTATCAAGTCAATTCATTCATAAAGTATCCAAATTCACTCTTATTAACCTTAAAATATTGAAACACCTATCAAAATTTTCATCTCAATATGACATCATCAAGGAGACTCATGTAGGTGTGTATGAGATGTATGCAGGTAGTGAATAATGAAATGATCCATGGACTAAAGAAACTACCTTCATAATTAATTGATATATTAATAAAATTATCTAAATTAAAAATAATGATGTCTCAAATCTTCTAACAAGTTCATACATCTCAATTTTAATGTCTTCACCTATTATAGGCACATGTAGGTGCACATTTCTATCATATGGCTATGTGTGATTGAGGTATTACAAAAATACCTTATTATGACAAGTGAAGGTTATTACTTGATGTTACTACTATGATAGTATTTTAAACATCATTATATTCTCATCACATCTCCATGAACCATGCTAAATAGGCTCGATACATGTGATTCCCTATGACTACAAGTGAGAAGAAACAAGGAGTTGACTATGAGTAGCAAGACTAAAATTTGATCAAAGCATCATGTGATGAGACAAATCATGAAAATAGGGAAATATTATGGAATTTATACATGTGTAACATCATATTAAATCTATATGAGACCTATACAGAGAACTAACATTATACAAACAAGGAAAACTTTGACTGAGACCTCACATGGTGACACGTTCCTACAACATGAGATGACTTGCTGATAAAAAATAAGTGAGACATGAAACCAAGCATGAAGATAATTTTAGAAGATAACTAACATAATTGATAGTTACCATCAGCAACTATATTATATGAACCTTTTTAAAATTGAGCAAAACCTATAGGGTGCAGTAAATAATGAGTAGAAAAAGACAATCAACTTATTAGATATGGTTTATAAAAGATGGTTAACTAATCCTTGGACTCTTATTATGGAAATTAATCTCTCTAAGTTTACTACCACTTCTCAAAGACGTTTGACTTGGAACCTCTTCTACTAGCCATACTAATCATAAACTTGTTGACCATTTTTGTGTGTCTAAAAGGGAGAGAACTAAGTATTATAGTTTTGGGACGTTTTTAGCACTTAAAAATAATGTAAAGCACTGAGATGAGGCTGAGGAAGATTAATATATGTTCCATAACCTCATTCCATGTGTCATCTTCCCTCATGGGTCATACAAGTGCTAAACTTCTCCTTCTTTAGTTGATTTTTTGATCTTCAATTAGATAAACTACAAATTTTAGATGGAACTAATAGTATTGATAGGTAATATAACTTATTTGACATTTGAAAGGAAATTAGGACATTTAAACACCTTGAAAACTATTCCGCTTACAATTATGACCCCTAAATGCCTATTAAATGACCCAACATGAAATATAGACTAATTATACCATGAATAAGGCTAAAAAGGCATTGAATTACATAAGATGAACTATAACATACCCGGTGACAAAATATTAGACCCCTAAAACATGTATAAATCAGGTTTTTACTTATAGGGGTCCCAATTTGACCTATAAAGTAAAATTTGGTAAAAAATAACCATATAAAAAATCATATTGATATAACCTCCATGACCTTAGGGTTATCATCAATTCAATTATATTTCACCATATAGGTTAGAAGACTTCAAACTTATCATTTCCATATGCTCATTTAGAATTGCAAATAGGCTTCAAAACTCAATCAAGAACCTTTGACTTTTCACACCTTCATGGGATTTTATCACTAAAAAAATAGATTAAAATGAACCTAAAAAACCTATATAATAACTTAATGTGCATTGTATTATTTATATATGTGAATAATGAATCAAAAACATCATTCTCACTAACACAAAGAAAACTGCCTGAATACTCCAAAACATAGTCATAGAAACCAAGACTTAAAACACCTGTGTGAACAATTTTATGAACTTAAAAAGGATTTATATGATACTTAATAATAATTATAAAATATTTTATTATATATATTATAACTTTAAATATCAATATTGTCCTTATAGACCAATCTCATGTCTTTACCCTATACAAACCTCACTATTTTAGACAGGTCACTTTGAGAGCAATTTTATGATTATATATGAACATATCTAAATATTATATTAAAATGGGATATGTGATATAGGTATTTAAAAATAAACCCATGCATTTTGATCCATCCCTAATCTAATGCAACCCATCCTTAATCTCATTCTCACTTCTACTTAGTTTTCTCACTATCTTCCTCGTTAGCCCTTTTTAGTGATATGCCAACTTTCATGACTATTTTAGCATATTTTAAGTCTTAAAATTGATTATAAAATTACATTATCATGAAATAAAAGTCTCACACATCATCCTCTAATCATTTTCATTATTTGACCTAGTCAACCCTACTTGCCACATCAAAAATCCAAGATATAAGGGGTTTCTTATAGCTTCCACTTACTCTTCTAATAGAAAAATTCCACTTGGAGGTACCTAAGAGAGTTTAATACAACCTAAAATTAACATACTAGGTTAAACAAACAATTATAATAACTTTTGAATCATATCTTCCATATCAGGTCATTATTAGGGTTTTAGAGAGGGTTTAGACTATCTTCCATTCTTAACAATCATTTTTAAAGATTAGGCCCTCAACCCAAAAAATATTTATAAGAGATTTAATATATTACCCTTACCCAAATATCATTAAATTATTTGATCCTAATTCAAAGGTTGCATGTGCCAACGAGGATAAGAAAATCCTTCTCGGGTATACTATACCTCATTTTGTGCACACATAAAACCTCAAAACCAAATTTCATATTTTCAACTTCAAAAATTTAACACATAATTTGTAAAAATAATTGAAAAACCATATCACATGTCTAAAAATTATTTCATGATATCTTGACACCTTTAAAATAAACTTGACCCCTCATTAGGTTAGAATCAGTTTCTTTACACATTAGGTATTAAACTACCAGTCACACTTAGACCTTGAACACACATTGAAACTTATTAAAATGGTATAAAAAAATCATAATAATTTCATATGACCTCATAAAATTCTAAAAAAATACCAATATTCTAATAAGAATCCTTAGACTGCTCACCTCAACATGCTACCAAGCCTATGCCTTCTCACTAGGTCTATTCATGCAAAGACTAAGTCAAGAACTGACCTATAAACCTCCTATAAAATATTATATAACTTATACACATGTTTACATAGTTTAAGAAATATTATTACATGATATTCCATTCATTTTCATCCTTTATATATCTTGATGACACCTTAAGACTCCTTATTAGGTTAGGCAGAGTCTAGGATGAGTCAGATTACATGCTTAGACTTAAAGTCTTACCCTAAAAGGTTTACCTTTAAAATTTATTAAGTATTTCAACATTTCATATGAAATATTGTATATACTTAAACATACACTAATACCTATGTGTATCCATCCTATGAGACCACCATATTTATACACATGCTCATGATGTGATAATGCTTGTTAAGACCATTACTCAAAAGTATGCTTACCTTATATCTTGAACTTAACCTAGACATGTCATCAACCTCAGATAAATTATTAGGTTACCTTAAATTTATCTCTTAACAAAGATACAATAGGTTTCCTTCAGATTCTCTCTTGTCATAATACTCCTTGTCACATACTACTTCACCATGCATGACATCAACTTTGACTTTGACATTAATGACATCCATCTTGACCTTAACATTAATGACAAACTTTATGCCATAAAAAAAACAATAGGAATTTACTTTATCAACTTGGTTAGATATGTTTAAGGATATATAAATGATAGGATGTAAGGGTGAATATCATATCTATAGTAGGCCAATTAATGTGCTACACTCAGATGTATCATATACTAAATTTATTAAACTGAGATAAGTTATAAATGAAAATTAAAAGTATGTAGATAAAAAAATTACATATAATAAGTTACTTATCTATATCTGATACTAGTAAATATCTATATTTAAAATAGGCTAAAATTAGATGGGAATTATATTCTAGGACAATCATCATATTTTAGATCTAGTGCCTCTAGTTCTCTAGATAGTTGCATTAGCATGGGATGGTTGCATCAATGATATTATCTAGGTTAGATTATAGTGTTCTATATATAATATTAACTAAAATAGGATGTAACCATTTATATGATTATATGTTTTTCTTCAATTTGGATCTTGTGCATTCAGATATGGGTCATGGACTATTGCTGCTAGTAAAATGGTAAAAACCTAGATTTCCATTTTCAATGTGACATTGGAAAAAAAATGGGTTAGTGAGCACATGGTGTAAATATGACCTTAAATGACTTCACTTTCAAATGTCACTACATATATATCCAATAATCTAGAAGAGGTCCTCATATTCATGTAGTTCTCCTATATGTGTGGAATTGTGTGTGAATCATGCAATGTGTGTAAAGTAAGTATAACAATGACCTAGCTTGTAACTTAGTAAATAAGACCCTGTGACTACTCATTTAGTAATTCATACCTTTATATGTGATATACCTATGATTGGTGTGGAAATATGGAATCTTTTGATCAATTGAATCCTTGATAGAGTGTTTTTGATAAGTGCCTTGGTCTCTTGGTCTGATTGTTAGGTGAATGAATGAGGGTTTTTATTATATTTAAATTTATCCCTTTGGAGTAATAACTTACATTAACTAACTTAGGCTAAACATTATAATACATTTCATTTTAAAATGAGATGAATTTAAAGCACTGGATAATTGTGTTAGGGTAGGACAATAATGTTGACACTACTATCTATCTCAGACGTTAGTGTTCAAGGAATAGTAAAATAGGCATAGAATAAAAACCTATAAAGGTGTAAGATAAATATATTTTAATCATTTTTAGAAAGATAGGATGTCTGTGTCATCAATATAAGATTAGTTAGACTAAGAGATATGCCAAGGTAAAAAAGATAGAGCAAATGCAAGGCTTTTAGAAGTACTCTAGGTGTAGAACTAAGAGGAACAAATAAGGTCTAAGTTTTCCAAGTGTACAAGATTGTGGTAATACATAATTAAAAAATATCATCTACATTTTACCAAACTTTAATCTAGTAATGAAATTACTAGTTTAAACTAAATGAATAAGTACATGGGTGTGTATGCACACCTTATCTTTTCTTGAGTTAAATTTGAGTGCCTTTTTGGTGACTAATTTGCAAACAAAAACATGTTATAGTGTAAAATCAGTGCATTTACTTTAGGTTAAAATTAATTGAAATATATTTAAATTAAAAGAGCAAGGTTTAGGAGTACACTTGTGTGTCAATGTAACTACCTTACCTATTGGCAAGTTATTTTTCAAAAGATGTATCATTGTAAAGATCTGAAATTGAGATTAGGATAAATATAAATGAATCTTTAAAGTTAATATATCCAAGGAGATAGAGAGAAAGAGGGATAGAGACAGATTGGAAGGAACATGCCCCCAAATTTGGAGAAAAAGTGAGTTTCTAGCTGACAGTTGAGATTATATCAACTATGCAACCCAATGATACTTATAACCTAGTGAGGTTAGATAATATAATTAGATCCAACTTAAACACTTAAAAATATTGAGTGATTTGATCACCTCAACCATACCAAATGTTGAACCAACTATTATAGTAGATTGGTTTGATAAATCTTGTAAAAGTTTGTGGGGTATCAATACATGCAATGGTTTTGTTATCTAAAATTGACTTTGAATTTTCTAATATTAGGTAATGTTACATATCATATGCACCTTAGATATGTATCATGTTAAAACTATGTATAAAAATGGTACCAATGTATATAATTATGCCACAATTATGAATTTGAATCATATAACTATGTGCTTTGGCCAATATAGATAATTGTGTAAGTGTGGAGGACATGATTTTAAAGCATTCCACCATTATAGATGAAAAATATGAAACTAAAATAAGTACCAGCGTGGAGGGAATGTTTAAAAAATATCCACCCACTATAAATTGGAGATGTTAAATATTGAATAGGTGTGGAAAACATTTTCTAAAGCATGAACCCATTGAATATGTGAATTGATATAAGTACCATACTAAATGAATTTTGAGATCATGATTCCAAATCATTCCCAGACTAAATATAATTTTTTTTAATGTGTGGAATCCATGTTTGTATGACATGCCCCCACTAAATCTAAAAACTGGTATAAGTACCAAATACTGAATGAATATGGAGAACATGCTTCTAAATCATGCCCTGACTAAATATAAAAAATATGAATGTGTGGAAAAAATGATTCCCAAGCATCCCCACTAATATGTACCTCCTTTTAGGTGAGTAAAAAATAGTAACTATAAGTTACCTCACCTCAGAAGGGTATTACAACTATAAAATTTCTAAATGTAACTAAATATCATATATAAGGAAATATGTCTAGATAAATGTATAATTAAAGTGCATAGAACCAATGTGATCACATGTAGGACTAAGATGCATTGTAAAAATCATGGTAATGTCTAGATAGTAATAGTACAATCTCAGCAAGTAAATAAGCACACACACAAGAGCACTCAAAAGCAATTCAAAAGGCAATGGTCCAAGGAGACTACAAACAAGGGGCATGTTCAAATGATACCAAATTGAATAGACATGACTTAATCAAATGTACACATATTAAGTAAAAACATATTCACATTTATATACAAAAATATGACATATTTAACTTTCCAAGAAGGTAAACATAGTCACATGGGCCACACATAATGAAGCATATTTAAATGATTGAACAAGCAAGACAATATCAATGTAAAACACTCAAGGAATTGTATAAAGGAAAAGCATAATAAACTAACATAAAAATGTCATAGTGGCCCATGGATAAAATGTGTTAGCAAAAAAGTCAAATGCACAACATATCAAGCACCATGTGAAAAATATAATCATAGAAGAGGCTTGTGTAAGTACATATGTAAGATAAAACATGATAATATAGAGTGATCATCAAATAATATAATATTTGTGTATTAAGATTGAAGAATTTGATACCCCCAATGTTCATGTGGCATGAGTAGAAGGAAAATCCAACATTATGGAGTAAATGTATCATGTATCTATTTATCCTTGTATATGTGTATTTAGGAGTAAATGATATTCAAGCCCTTAACATGGAACTAACACATATATGTCAAGGATCTAATAGAACATGTAGGTATTAAAAATGTTTTTTGGATTTTTGAATGTGTTTTTTCTGATATTTTTGAAATTTTTTGATGATGATGAAAGATCATACTATGATGTCATCCAATGGATGGTCATAGATATATCGCCCAATGTGAACCTTATAACCTTAATTGGATATTTTAGATTATTTTCATCATGATTCGATAGGTTGAAAAGGTACATAACATGTTCATCCTCATGTTTTTCATTTGTAGTATAATATGTAATTTTATCATTTAAAATATGTATTATCATGCTTTCATGAATAAAGGAAACACCTTTTTGATTTGAATCAACTTTTGATTCCATTTGGTATAGCCATAGAGTTATGAGTGTAAATGCATATGGAGATGTGGTTGGAATAACCCAAACCCATGTTTGGATTACTTTAGGACCATAAGGTATTGGTATTGTGATGTTTCCCAAAGAGTCCTTCCTAGTGACCTTTTGAAAGTCTTGTAAGTTAAAACTAACCCGTTGAAAATGGTCTATACTACAAGTTTTTTTAATTTATGTAGGATTAACATGGTTATGCCAAAAATAAACACCTCTCACATATAAGGTAATTGAGAAATCCTTGTTATGTACGTGATTTTTGATTTTGGGCACTTGAAGACCTGACATAAGATGAGGACCTTGTATGGGCCCTATATTAAGTAAGTTTTTCAAAGAACACATATAAATATTAGGAGCACCACATTTTTACTCGTTATTATCAATTGGTAATTTACCTCTATCCTTTATTTGAGGAATAAAACTTTCATAATTATAAAGAGAAAAATTCATTACGGAACCCTTTGGTAAGCTATAGAACTAATTGTGAACATAATCATAAATGCTCATATGGAATACCTTGAATAATAGTTTGTCATCATTTTCACATTGACTAAAATAATGTGCATAATTTATAATGTACTCAAGTGGATATTTATTGTGCCAAAACATAGATAAATGTGGTAATTCAAAACTGTGTGGATAAGGATATTTAAGTATACATTGTGAAATAGGTTGATTAGTGAATGAGGTAACATTTACATTAGCATTATGGAAAGCCACATACACTTGAAGTATAGAAACCTATTTTTGAGGATCCCTAATAATGCCTATCATAGATATAAGATAATTCATAGGAATGGTAGTGTTTGACATAGGTGTTATCATTTATTCTAAACAACCACCACTTTTGGATATAGGCATATGAGTATCATCATCATCATGGATAAAAAGTGTAAGTTCATAATCCCTAAATTTAGGAAGTTTTGGTAATGGTTCTTACTCTTGATGTGCATCTATGTGTACCTCAATAACTGGTACCTTATTTTCATCTTGATATGGAGGAGCCATTGTACTTGACTCACATATTTCATAATTGTGTATATGCTCAAGAGGAATGCATTTTTTATTTGGTATCACTATAGGAATGCCTTGAAAGGTTTATCATTGGTATGAATTATTAATAAATTCCCATCATGTATGAATTTTAAACATCTATGAAGTGTAGATGGGATGGCTTACATTGAATGTATCTAAGGTCTACCTATATGTATATTATAATATAATGATTGAGACACTACCTAAAAGTAGCTGAAATAGTTTTTGGTCCCAATGTCACATCCAATACAATTTAACCAATTGGAGGACTATGCAAATTATCAAACCCTTTCATATTAATAATCAAAATTTGAATTAGATTATTGTTAATTCCCATTGTGGTTAAAATTTTTCTACTAAAAATGTTTAGACCCGACCCATTATCAATGAGCACCCTTTTGATGCCCTTATTTTATATTATCACTTGTATGAACAAACTTAACTCTTGATTAATAATATATTTGGATTGTAAGTTAGTTGGATCAAAGGTAATAAGGTTGGAATTATTCTTGAGATCTTTCAACATATTTTCAAGATAAGTAGGTTCAATATAATTTAGAACTTGAGTTTCATGCAATGTCTCATATAGGATGTCTTTGTAAAAATGATATTGTTTTAGGAGATCAAGTATTGAAATTTTAGCATGCATATTGCTCAATTTTTCATGTTGGCATATAGATATTGGCTCTATAACATTACAATAGGAATTATGAAGAGATAAAAAAGGTTGTTTCCATTTTAAAACTCGCTCATTATACACATGTATTTGATTAAAAAAACTATAAGATAAGTAATGTAGTAAAACATTACAACTATCAAAAATTATAACACAATATGGGTGATGGAAACATCTATAGTGCACTAAATATATGACAATCAAGGGTCAACAATAGGAAAATAAATAAAAAAACATAGCTAGCATAGGGATTTGTGTTCAAAGATCAAGTTCACCATGTGTTTAACCGTAATTTGTATTAGGACCTTACTTAGGTAGATACAGTTAAGGATACAAAAATGATAGGGCATAAGGATGAATATCAGATCCACATTAAGCCAATTAATGTGCTAAACTTAGATGTACCATATACTAAATTTATTAAACTAAGTTATACATGGAAATTAAAATTATGATAGATATAGAAATGAAATAAAATAAAGTACTTAACTAGATTTGAATTTAATGTAGATCTAGATCTACAATATGTTGAAAGTAGGTAAGAAGTAAAATTTAAGACAATCATTAGATTCTAAATTTGGTGCCTCTGGTTCTCTGGATAATTGCATTAGCATGGGACAATTATGTCGATGATACTATTTGGGTTCAACGCTAGTGTCTTATATAAATATCAATTGAACCAAGATGAAACCACTTAGATGATAATGGGTTTGGCTTTGCCTTCACTCTGGTGCATTTAGATCTAGGTCATGAACTATCACTCTTGGTGAAATGGTAAAAACTTAGCTTTCTATATTTAATGTGACCTTGGAAAAAATGTGTTAGTGGGAACACAATATCAATTTTATCCATAATGACCTTGATATAAAAGGGTGATAACTACATAGCCAATACTCCAAAAGAGGGCCTCAAACTCACATAATTATCCCCTATATGTTCTATTGTGTGTGAATCATGCAATGTTTGTAAATAAAGTACAATAGTGACCTAGCTTGTTACTTGGAATATAAGACCTTATGATTAATCCTTTAGTACTTAAAACTTGTATATGTGTTGTACTTATGATTAGTGTGGAAATAGGGAAGATTCTATTCAATTGAATGCTTGATAGAGTGCTTTTGATAAGTGTCTTTGTATCTTGGTCTAATTTTTAGGTGAGGAATAAATGAGGGTTGATATTATATTTATATAAATCCCTTTGGAGTAATAAATCACATTAAAACACTTAGGATAACCATTGTAATATATTTAATTTGAAAATGGGATGAATTTAGGGCATTGGGCACTTACATCAGTGTATGAAAGTAACGTTGATGCTACTTTCAATCCTGAACATTAGTGTCATGGGAGTATTAAACTACGTATAGGATTAGAACATGTATAGGTATAATATAAGTACATATTAATCATTCTAAGTAAGATAGGATGTTTGTGTCACCAATATAATATTAGTTAGACTAAGAAATAGGCCAAGGGGCATAATATAATGTAGATGTGAGGCTTGTATAAGCAAGGCATATATTTAACTAAGAGGAATATCCAAGGTCTAAATTTACCAAGTGTATAAGACTAATGCGATATATAATCACAAAATATTATCTACAGGTTTAAGTTTGTTTAGATCTAACTCATGTATATGAGTATTAGTGATAAGGTTACATTCAAGTAGATTTTATAACAATATATGAGGAAGTGATGGTAATCTAGAAAATTTCATCTTTGGTGGAAATAAAAAATGAATCTAATTTATAAGTTATTATACTACATTATCTATCATCTTCACCTTATTTTTGTGAATTATCTTAACTAATAAAGTAAAAATTAGTGGTAAAATATAGTACTTAAAATGATAATTGTCTCTTAGATATGTATATAGATGTCCACCACATGTAAATGTTACACACATATGTAATGTAGATGGTATTAATTTCATAGTATGTATACAAGGTTGGTCCAAAAGTAGGTTATAATGTGTATCATGAAGTGTGACTTGAAATAAGGAATTCACACTTTTTTGTCCTATTGTCACATACATTGATATTGTGTCAAGTGGTGGCCATAGCCCATGATCTGATTTAGTGATAATGTGATCCACCATTTTCATATTTTTCATATCAACCCCTAATGCATACAAAAATGATATATTAAAAACATTTTTTGCTGATTTAACCTCAATAATGACTCAATTGATGAAATTATGTGATATTGATACCTCTATAAATATTGCATCATATTGGCCCATTGTATACTTGATACTTAATTTATTTTGTAATTATATAATGATGGAAGTATCATTAATACAGTAGTATTTTTGAATTCTAGAAATATGTGTATCATAAGAGTGAATCTGAGGTTTTTCTATTGATTTTAGTAAATTGTACACACCCTAATTTGGTAAAGTAGCGATAAGTACTATGTCTTTTATTTATCTTTCATGGGAAGGTCTTAGTGATGACTGTGAGACTTGTTGGTCATTTTGGGTATTTTTATATTTATTATGACTTGTTTTACCTATTTAGTATTACATGGTGGAGCCTAATTTTATTTTAAGGCCTAGTTACTGATAGGGTGGTGTGGGTGGGAAACACCCACCACTAGGGTTATCATGGGGGTCTAAGGGGTGAAAAATTCATTATAAAATATTGTAATTTCATAGTTAATCTAGAATATTAATATTATGTTTCAGATCTAATAGTAGATATTAAGTTAGTGCATTTTTTACCTAATTTATAACCCTCCTTTGATATGAGGTTATTTTAATCAAGTGGTAAAAAGAGAGAGAGATTGAAGAGGATATTGCACTAGATGTATTGCAAGTTTTCCCTTCATTTGTTGGACTGATTAATAAGAAGGGCTGGTAGTTTTTGTGTAGACATAGCCCATATTGGGTGAACCATGTTAAATCTATCTCTATTATATTATGTTTTCTAAATTTTAATTATATCTTTATTTTATAAATATTTATTTACATTCAATAATAATAATAAATGGTATCAAATCCAAAGGTTTATTTGGTAGATAAACTCATAGGAAATTAGGTTTCATGGTTCGAGTGGGAATAATGGTGGAAGAAGGCAAGTTTAAGGTTGAGAAGTTTAATAGCCAAAACTACTAGTTATAGAAGATGTAAATAGAGGAATATATATATCAAAAGGATATTTTCCTACCATTGGGTTAAAAATCAAAGAAGCTTATGACTATGAAGGATGAAGACTAGGAGGTTCTTGACAAAAAGGCACTAAGAACAATATGACTGTGCCTAGTAACATTGGTGGCCTTCAATATTTTAAAATAAAAGACAACAATGGATGTGATAAAGGAATTAGATAGAGTGTATGAAAAACCCTTAGCCTCAAAAAAGGTTTTTCTTATGAAGCATTTATTTAATCTAGAAATGTCAAATTGTGAGTCTATTGCTAACCATTTAAATGAATTTAACTTGGTCACAAATCAATTAAGCTCCATAGGAGTAAATTTTGATGATGAGGTTAGGGATCTTTTGATTTTGTGTTAATTTCCATAAATATGGAATGGATTGGTCATGGATGTGATCAATTGTATCTCTAGATCAAACACTTTAAAGTTTTATGATGTTATTGGTGTTATCTTTAGTGAGGAAATGTGATAAAAAAGCATAGGTGAGACACCAGGTAATGATTTGACTATGGAGAATAGGGGAAGATAAAAATATAGAGGAAAGGGCCTAGGTAATCATGAGAGGTCTAAGAAGGGTAGATCTAAATCTATAGGAATGTTGGTGTGCTATATATGTGGGAAGAAAGGACACCTGAAGAAAGATTGTTGGTTTCAAAAAGAAAAACAAGGAGATGGACAACAAGATAAAAAATAAGAAGCAAATGTAGTAGGTGATGTGTTACAAGATATTTTTGGTTGTGAATCATTTCTCCATATTGATAAATAAAATGGAACCAAGATTGAAGCAAAATCTAAGAAATGTCCTTTTATTGGATATGGAGTTAATGATTTTGGTTACCATTTATGGGATATTGAAAATCACAAAATCATTAAGAGTAGAGATGTGATATTTAATGAAAAGGTCGTGTATAGAGATCAGTTGGAATAAAAAAAATAGGAAAATTCAAATATAGAATATGTATTACTTGATGAAATTAATAGAAATGAAATTCTAAAAGTTTCAAAAAATTTGAATGTGCGACAACTAAAATAAGTACCTCAAACTCCTATAAGTGTAGTTAGAAGATCTAATAGAGTAAGTAAACTCCCTAAACAATACTCTCCTTCACTTTATTATTTATTATTGACTGATGGTGGTGAGATAGAAAGCTATGAAGAAGCAATGAAAGTAGAGACCAGAAAGAAGTGGGAGCAAGGCATGAAAGAGGAGAGGGACTCCTTGGTACACAACCAAACTTGGGATTTGGTTCAGTTGCTTGTAGGTAAAAGAGAATTAAAAAATAAATGGATTTATATGTTGAAGGAAAAATATGGAGGCAAAAAGAGGTATAAGGCCAGACTTATTGTAAAGGGTTTTGCACAAAAAAAAGGTATTAACTTTGATGAAATATTTTATCCAGTAGTTAAAATGACTTCTATGAGAACTATTTTAAGTTTGGTAGCAGTAGAATATTTTTACCTTGAATAGTTAGATGTGAAGACTACATTCCTTCATGATGATTTGGAGGAGGAAATATATATGGAGAAACCACAAGGATACAAAGTCAAAGGTAAGGATAAAATGGTGTGCATGTTGAAGAAGTCTTTGTATAGCCTAAAATAATCTCCAAGATAGTGGTATTTGAAATTTGACATGTTTATGATAGAATAAGGTTATAATATATTTCATTCTAGCCACAATGTTTGCTTTAAGAGATTAGATAATGGTAGCTATATTATCTTGTGATTGTATGTAGATGACATGCTTATTGTAGGGTTTAACGTGCATGATATAAATGAGATGAAAAGAAAAATAGTAGATTCATTTACAATGAAGGATTTGGGTGTTGCAAAGCAAATCCTCAATATGAGAATAAAAAGAGATAGGAAAAATAAGAAATTGACATTGTCTCAAGAAGAATACATCAAGTAGGTTTTATTCAGGTTCAATATGCAAGATGTAAAACCTATAAGTAAACCTTTGGGAGGTTACTTCAAATTAAGGAAGAAAAGTATCATTGAACATAAGAATAAATCAATTACATGACCAAAGTGCCAAATGCTTTAGAAATTAGAAGTTTAATGTATGCTATGGTGTGCATGAGACCATATATTTCTCCTGTATTAGGATTTTTTAGCAGGTTTATGGACAATATAGGAAAAGAGCATTAGGATGCAATCATGTAGATTCTCAGGTACTTGAGAGGTACCACTGATAGACATTTATGCTATGAAGGGTTAGATGTTACCTTACAAGGATATGTTGATGTAGAAATGGCTAGATATTTAGATGGCAGGAGGAGCACCACAATTTATATATTCACCGTTAGTGACACAATAATTAGTTGGATTTAAAAATTGTAGAAGATAGTTTCTTTGTCAACTACAAAGGTATAATATGTTGCAGCTATAGAAGCTAGCAAGGAAATGATATGGATGAAATGATTCATGGAAGAGTTAAGGAATAAGGAATAATATTATAGGTTGTAAAGTGATAGACAAAGTGATATTCATTTAGCAAAAAACTCAACATTACACTCAAGAACTAAACATATATAACTAAGGTATCACTTTATTCATTTAATTTTGGAGGATGGTCAATTGAAGTTGGAAAAGATCCATATGAGTCAAAATATTAAAAATATGCTAACAAAGGTAGTCACTAAAGATAAGCTAGAGAGTTGTTTAGATTCAATAGGTCTTCGAGGATAACAAGGAAAATGAGAAACATGCCAGGGTCAAAGTTAAAATAAAATTCCAAGTAAGAGTTGTAGCAATGGAGTTGTAACAATTAGTCTCCAAGTGGGAGATTTTTGGATGGTGGAGCTTGATATTATTTTAATGCCCAATTACTAATGGGGGGGGGGAGTGTGTGGTGGAACAATTCCCCCCCCCCTAATAGGGTCACCATGGGGGTCTAGGGAGTGAAAAATGCATTATAAAATATTGTAATTTTGTAGTTAATTTGGACCGTTTAGTATTAGGTTTTAGATATAATGCTAGAAATTAAGTTAGTGCATTTTTTCCTTAATTTTTAACCCTCCTTTGATATGAAGGCTTTGTAATCAGGTGGTAGAAGGAGAAAGAGATAGACATACTAAAGAGGATATTGTAGTGGATGTATTGTAGGTTTTTCCCTTCACTTGTTGGATTGAATAATAAGAAGGGCTGGTAGTTTTTGTGTGGATGTAGCCCATATTAGGTGAACCACATTAAATTTGTTTCTCTATTTTGTTGTGTTTTTTGAATTTTAATTCTATCTTTATTTCATTATTAGTGATCTACATTCAATATTCCTAATATTTACTACACTACCAATAGTCTTATGGCATCCCATCCTTGTCACAAAGGGGCTTGCTTTATTTTGTGTAGGTTTCACCTAGCTTTATTTTCTTAGGACACTAACACAATCCTAAACACTAGCATAGTGCACTATGTCTAGTTTAGCACTAGTGTCCAATGTTTTTTTTTCAATGTGTTTTGGGTCGTAACCCTTCCTTGATCCTTCTCTTATGATTTTATCTTTATTTGTGTATTATCAAGAAACATAAAATGGTATTATATTAAAATCAAAGTTTCTTATATATAAATAACCTCATAAGGCATTTTACATCAAGAAATGATTATTCTGACACATAGTTACATAAAATCTTCAGACCTAGATCTACATGCTTGATCAAACAAGGGCCTAAGTGAAAGTCACTCTAGCATAACATGCATGTTGATTATAAGTTTCCCTAAGATATAAATATATGTGATATGAGACCCATTTCATAAGGGTTAATGTAGGAAATAGTCATGACAATAGGGGTTCTATATCATGTGATCATAACATCCTAAAACCAAAGTTTTATCTTCTTGTCACATTTGATCTTATTTTTATTTCATATGTATAGGTTTTCATTAGCTTTTATATAAGATTAAACAAAATAGCGACATAAAAATTATCAAAATCCAAAAATTCCCATACAAGTCCTTGAAACCTTCTTACAACATCCCTAGAAGTCGTAGGTAGTTTATCCATAGAAGGACACTAGCACGAACCTTAGACACTAGCATAGTGTGATACTGTTATTCAAATTGTACTACTATCTAAAGGTAGTTTTCAACCTCAATTTTAGAATAGAATTCTAACAAATCTCCAAGCCTGTTTTAGATTTCTTGACATTTGAAAATTCTTGTTTCACTCTAGATAAGTAGATTTCTTCATTTGTGCTTATATTTTAGGTAAATAAGTTTGATATATCTATTTTTAATATTTATCAATATTTAACCTCTATACCCAACCACTTTAAAAATATAAGATTTACATTTCTAGGTCCTAAATATTTAAAACATTTGTTGAACCTAACTTACTTTGAATATTGCTTAAAAACATAGTTCCATCTTAGGGTTTACCTTCTCCATTTTTGTGTAATAAATCAGGGTTTTGATTTTTTCCTAATTTTTTCACAACTTAACTAATCCAAATAAGTCCCATAATAGGGTTTAATTAACTTAATACACTTTAAATTTTGTCTAAAAAACCTCAAATACCCTAGATCCGCATGCTAGGTCCCTATACATCCAAAGATTAACTCCTAGGGTTTCAAATAAAATTTTGATTTTTCTATACATTGGGCTAAATATTTAGCATATTTACAATTATACTTATGTTATGTTACATTCTACATATTATTTTTTTGTTTTTCAATATTTACATTCTCCTTTTTTGGAAAGTTTAAAAGGACTTCCAATAAGCCTCTTGCCCCTCACCCAGTTGATGAATTTCTAACATTTTCTCATAATTATAAGAATGAATGGACAAATTTTCAATATTTCACATTATCACATGATAATTATTTCATTTATAATGATGATGATTGTTATTGTAATGATGGATATGATGATTACTATTATCATAACAATGAAAGTGTTGATGAGGATAGATTAGATGCATCTTATTCTCTTTCCTCTCTCTCTTATCCTACTTATCAAAATCAAATTAACAGTATAATGAAAAAAGAACTTCTTGTTGGTATTATTTTATTCCAATGAGATCCTAGGCTTTCAAATACTTTTGATACCTCATTATTAAAATAAAAATAATATAATTGTAATAAATAAAATATACTTTTACATGATTTAAGCAATATAGAAAAGAGAAATGCATCTTATTTACCCTTCTCAATTAAAATTGAAAAAGATGTATAAATGATATTACACCTTTTACCATGCACATAAACTAAAGTGGATGGGATTATTTTATCATCTTATTTTACATTTCAATCTCAACACAATGATTCTATACAAAATGTAGATAATTGAAATATCTCTAACTCTTCTCTTATATACCATAATGTGCCAAATGAAAACATGATTTCTACTTATTTTACCCTTAACTCCTAAATTTCATGATCAAACATGCATTCCACTCATAGTTAGTGAGGATATGCATTGAATTTTACATACACATGATGATATATTGCATAGTAGTAAAAATTTAAGATCTTATTCTACTCTCTCTTAGTGAGCATGCAAATGATAATTCTTGTACTCTTACCTCTATGAGTAAATTTAACTCTAATTTCGATGATACTTAGAATAATGAGGATTCCTATGATTTTGGTGAAGAAGACATTGAGTCTAGTCCATATAGTTCTCTCCCTACTTCACCCATCTCTCATGTTTAATTTTATTGCTTATCAAATGATAATATGCCTTTAGATAAACACAAGAAAAATTATACTTATGTTGATAATTTACACAGTTTACATTCACATGATAATAATGTATCTTCTAGTCCATTAATAGGTGATACTTTATAAATTAAAAAAAAAGAGATACAAATTAATCTCCATCAACCCCCCATTTTTTAGTATAAATTATTTCTCATCCTAAACTCCATGAGGGTGATAACCCATTTCCCTCTCACCAGGTCCTAGTTATCACCCTTCCATAGGTTATGATGAGTAAAACCAAAGGTCCTTGATGTGGTGTTCAAATGGATAAAATTAATAATAAGATTCAATAATTAAATGAAAATCTTGATGATGTTAATATAAATTCATAAGAGGTAATATCTTTGATGCATGAAAGTACACCAACTCACATTGGAAAGTAAGCCATACTACGCTTGGGTCGATGATAATGTTATTCATGCCAATCCTATCCCACACATAATACTAAATATAAAGTTATGAAATTAGTTTTAGATACAAATATTACCAAAATTTAATGGATATGGAGACCAATAATTTCACCTTAAATATTATGAGAAAGTTATGGCATGTCACTAGTATTTTGATTCTCTTGTAGGTATATCCATAATCTTTAGAGGGTGAGGCATTAAATTGGTTTCATCATTCACTCCATAGAATTTCAATACATACATATGATAAGTTATAATAGGTATTTCTCATGAAATACATATAAAATAAGGGACCTTGACTCACATATGAGAGGTCATCTTCACTACACTAGGGTAAGTCAGAAACAGTGAGTGATTACATTATATGATGCAAAACATGCATGAAATAATTGATCTATTAGTCAATAGATTTAGAGGTACAATAAATTTTTTCTATAAGTCTCATCTTCCCTCTTAAGGAAAAATTAGTATATGATACACTCAAATATTTCTATCATCTATGTAAAATAACCACAATATTAGAGAAGAAGTAGGGACTAATTGATATAGATTCAGAGGCAGATTAGGATTTAGATCTCCCAAAACCATAATCATTGAATATGGTAAAATCACCTAATCCACCTATGAGTACGAAAAACATGGAACATTAAAAACCAATCAAGATACTTAATAAAGGAAAAGATACACTTTACACAACATCTTCTACAGTGGATAGAGCAAATGACACCCACAGTGGGGCTGTATAAATTTTAGACATAGATGGGCCTCATGGTATATTATTTACATTACTAGATCAAGGAATGATCACCCTTCCTCCCACTCATCATCATCTAACACATCATTTGAAGAACATAATAAATAAACCTTATTGAACTATCATAGAATCAATAGACAATGGGATAATAAATATTAAGAACTCAAATATTGTATTGACCAATGTGTTGATAGAGGCATTATATAATTCACACTAGGGGCATCAACATCTCCTTCTCCACACTCACCTATATCACACTCTTATATGAGTGAGTTATCCTAGGATGTTCATTTTAAGGAACCATTAATTACTCATCATACAAGCCATTTGGCTTTTAGGACACCTAATTATGTGAGATATCATGCAACATAGATTCAATAGAGATGATAGCCAATTCACATAGATTAACCTATTTATAATAGCATGGTAAAAAGATGGAAACTCACCCCACCACCAGTTTCAATTCAACCATTGATTAAGATATTTTTAAATAATCATGGAGATTAGATCATAATTTTAGTTTGACTAATGATCGAGATATTTAAAAATAATCATAGATATAAAATCATAGTTTTAGTTTGACCACCGATTAATATTTTTGAAAAAAATCATAGATATCAGAGTACAATCTTAGTTTGACCACCAATTAAGATATTTGGTAATAATCACAAATATCAAAGTAAAATTTCAATACAATAGCTGATTAAGCTATTTATTATAGAGTATACACATCTAACTACTAGTAGTTTAGAAATATCAGTTTTAGAGTCTACTTCTATTCTTACACATCATGAGTAGTATGGTCACTTGTCTACCATGTAGTCTAGATTTAGATACTATATATTATAGTTACATGATCCACACTCAGATATACTATGACACTTCTATAGAAATTATCATTCCTAATTTAATATACATATCTACTAAAGCATACATATATATGATCAATCAATGACAATTCCCTAGTAGAAAAAATACATCTCTATATAAATATATAAGCAATAAATACAACCAAAACTCTTACTCAAGTAAAAAATGCCACAAATTAAAATGCCAATGAATATAATACCCATGCATCAAAAAGTCCATATATATATGATATGAAAAAATTATTAATACAATAATTTATAATCATTAAATAATTAAAGTTTGGTCACCAAGACCACCCTCCTTACTCTCACTCTTAGACACATAAACACTAGAACTAAATACCCTTGTATCCTCTCTAGATCTTGATTGAGACCTATGTCTCCTCTCTTTATCTTGTAGTAATGTCACCTTGACCATTAATTATGCATGCTCTTGATGTAGATAAATGTAGTCATATATGATCCTACCATGTACCCCACCCATAATATTAAGTGGGGACATAGATCACATATGAAGTTCAACATGTACCTCATCTCTATTATAATTTACTCATGTATATGCCACAAATGGCCACTTGATCAAATAGATGCACATGAATGCCTATAACTCTTGTGCCTCTATACACTATTCCATCATCCATGATATCATCAGGGATATGCTAGTTAGATCTCATAGTGTAGAATTCATAATGTTCTCCTAGTACTCATCATATTTGAACTTACACATATCAACATAGTGAATTATATTTGTTTGTAGTAGCCTCTTATAACACTGTCTGTTGACCAGTAATGGGTAATCTTAGTATCTTCTAGATGTCCTCCAACATCACAATGATTTCCCTAATGGGAAACCAATATGTACAAGTATCAATGTTTCACCTCTCCCACAACACCATCATAATTTGGTAGTCCTAAAACATTAGATCAAGTGATTCCACATATCCCAAACCATTTCTATCAATCACTTCTTTCTCACCATATATTATGGGTAGTACACAAAAACACTCTATCATACTCCCTCATATGCACATTCACCTATAGAACATAGCTAAATATTAACATCTTTGAATGATAAATAAACATGCAATAGTAGTCACTAAACACAAATAGAAACAAAATTAGAAATTAGCTCTAGTCGACACTAGCACTATACCCAAGATAATAACATTGGATAGTAGCACTATACCCAGGATGGTCACATGGAAACCCAAGACACTATCTTAATCTTGGGGAAACTAGTGTGGTCTTCCTAAAAATGACCCTAAACTACAAAATTTTCACTAAAAATGATGAAAAATGCAATAAATATTTAAAAATTATGGAAAATGATAGGTTTCTTACCAAGATAACCTCCTCCCTAGCCTAGATGAGTGCCTCCACCTTCTTTTAGTGAGCCACTTTCACTCCTCATCTTCTCAAAATGTTTCTAAGTTTAGAGATTTTTTTTTATATCAAGTCAAGTGGTTCAAATTATTTATCAATCCAATCAACCAACCTATATAAGCTAGGTTTTAAAAATCACACCTGCCTAAGGTTGACCTTGAGTGTAAATTTTGCCAACTAATACCATATTATTCCAAACACAATATCTCATGAACCATATCTTTGATTTTTGATCTATTTCTTGTGCCTGAGACTTGATCATGATATCCCTGACACTATTTGGTTACACTACTATTCCACTCAAATTGACTCCATAAAGTGATAAAACCATTGCTTTCTTAACAAACTCACTATAGACCACAAGTATATATTGGCTTCAATTTCCAAAAATAACTATATTACAAACACTAAATAATAAATCCTATGTTCATATTAGCAATGATAACTATCACTAACATGATTATTGACATCACTTTTGGTTTGACACCCTTAACATAATCTAGACTCTCTCACCAAAAGGGGGCATACATACATTATTCACACTAATTCAAACACCTAGATTTCCTAACTTAGATACCCAATTATATAATGATTTATATACCCATATATAGATTGATTCAAATACCTAGATACATAAGATGAATCAAACATTTAGATACATAGATTGATTCAAATACAAAAATTAGTTTAAACACATAGATTGACTTAGATTGGTTTAGATTGACTCAAATATTTAGATACATATATTTTTTTAGATGTTAAAACATACAAGTTTACTAATATTTTTAGGATTCCATGATCTTATCGGATATTGGTTCACATTCTTAGATTTTATAAAAGGTTTCAAAATAGTTAGATTGATATTATGAATATGGGGGCATGTACATGATACACCATCCCTATACATATATAATTTTATACACAAGGCACACATTTACATTAATAAAAAATCAAGTTTGGGGACATGATGTAGAGTACATGTTCTTAATCTCATGTGATTCCACTAGGTTATATAGATTGAATGACACATTATACAATTCTATACATGTAAAATATTAGATAACACTCAAATTGTCACCAAGATTTCACCAATTTGGATCATGTAGCTAACTATATTAGATGATCCATATATTGTCACTAGACCCATATTATTAAGGTTAAGCAATAATATTGACCTCTAAGTAGATTAATTCTCAGATTTAGTTCATATACTAGAGTGGGAGAAAGCATGGCTTATTTTTCCACATTTATAGATACTTCTTACATTCAGTTCACATACCAGAGTGGGTGAAGGCAAGGATTTTTTCTCCACATTTACATATCACTTCTGAGATTCAACTCACATACCAAAGTGGGTGCAAGTAGAGCTTGTTTCTCCACAATTTTTTTTACCTCTCATGAGTCAGTTCACATATAAGGGTGGGAATAAAATAGGGTTTTGTTACTCATAATTTAGTTCATCATTTATATTAAGTACAAGGGGTATCAACGTTGTGTATTTAATCTTCTTAGATATCATTCCATCTCTTTTCCACTTATATGGCTAAGAGGTGGGAAATACCTAAAGCACATCCATCCTCCACATAGATTGATCACATAGGTATGTATAAATATGCATTTTCTTTTTCCTTTTACTTTAGCACTTCCATTTCATTACATTACTATAATAAAAGGGGGGAAAATGTACACACCCTATTTGGTTAAGTAACCATAATTACTATGTCTTTTTTTTCTTTTTCACAAGAAGGTATTAGTGATGAATGTGAGTCTTATTCACATGGTGATTTTGGGTCTTTTGATCTTTCTTATGACTTTTTTGCCTATTTTATTCACCCTTAGTGGTCCTATGTCATCCCATCCCAATCACAGGACCCTTGGTCTATTTTTCACACTCTTCGCCCAATTTTTTGTTTCCAAGACACTAGCATAGTCAAGGACATTAGTGTAGTGTCCTAGTGTCCAATTTAGTGTTGGTGTCCAACGATCACTTTTTAATGTGTCTTGGGTCCTAACCCTTTATTGAGCCTTTTTTTATGATTTTATCTTTCTTTTACATCTTTTTATCCAATGAAAAAGGGTCTTACATTCAAATAAGAGTTATTTCTATATACATATCCTCACAAGGAATTTTACATCTAGAAATTACTATTTTGGCACATAATTACATAAAATCAATCAATAATTTATCTCAACACACTGCATATTACTCAACGATCACACCTAGATCTACATGTTTGATCAAATAAGGGCCTAAGCAAAATCCATTCGAGCATACTATGAATATTGATTATGCACATCCCTAAAGGAGAACTACATTGGATTTGAGACCCTTATCATTAGGGTTAATGTAGGTAGTGATAATGATAGTACGGGTTTTGTATCACATGAGTTTTACATCCCATAAACCAATTTTTATCATCCATTTTCATTTGATCTTTTTATTTTTTAATGTTTATAGGTGTTCATTAGGTTTTGGAAAATATTCAAAAAAATAGTGACATAGCTAAATGATAAAAAGCTCAAAACTCACCTACAAGTCCATAAAACCCTTTTGCAACATCCCTAGAAGTCTCACACATTTTATCCACAGAAGGACACTAGAATGGTACATTGGACACTAGCATAATGTACCACCATAATTCTAACCATACTACTATTTTAAGGCAATTTCCAACCATATTGCTAGAATGAAGGACTGTTAAATAATCTCTAAGTCTTTTCTAGCGTTCTTGACATCCAACAATGCTTGTTTCACCTTAGATAAGTGGATGTATTTATTTGTGCTTATGTTTTGGGTAAATAAGTTTGATATATCTATTTTAAATATTTATCAATATTTACCCTCTGTACCCAACCCCTCTAAAAACTTAGGATTTACTTAGCTATGTCTTGAACAATTAAAATAAAAATGTATATGAGTATGTGTCTTTGAATTTTTAATTCAATTATTAGTTTTTAGTATAGTGTGTATCCAAGGCACCCCCACATTTTTACTAAAATAGGTGCTATAATATCTTGTTCATATCTACCTAATCCTTTTCCTATGTATCTCAATTTATATAAACATCTAAATCTAAAATTGTGTTGGGTTAAATTTGTGTCATTGGTTCTACAAGTGATTTTATTACCAAGAGTTTGAATATTAAGAGTCTAATATTTAATATTATTTTTAAGATATTGAATTTAAACTTGCATAACCATGTTAGATATATTATTACTCAAATCATGGTCCTCCAAAAGATGCCCCTACCTTTTCGGCAGGGAAAACTTTAGTGGCTATTTATAGCCAAATTGTTATAAGTGGGTTTTTTTTTTTAATTTTGAAAATGGCTAAGTCTATGAAAATATACATAGGTCAAAAAACCTCAAATTTATATAATTTCATAGTTTGTGATATAGATTCTCCTTATATATTATACTCAATCCTATTTTAGGACACATATTTTCTATAGTTACTATACATGCATGGTTCTAATTCACTAATAAATTATATGAGATATGTAAAGGTTAGTCTAGAATCATCAAGTACATATATGTGTGTGTGCACATGAATGCATGCATGTATATAAATAATAAGGATCACCTAGAACACAAAAATATTGTTAGGAACCCGTGGAAGCACAATTGATTACCATATACAAGCAACTTAAGATGCAGAATTAACCAGATATAACAAGTAACTAGAAACCAAAAACAACATAGAATATGAGAGACAATACACAATTTTATTAATACTCATCCAGAAAAGAATACAATAAATAAGATGCCACTTCTTCTTCACACCTCTCAGAGGCTTCCCACACCTCAAGTGTACAATACTTCTTTCCTCAAAGCTCTCTCTCTTACAGTCCCAACACACAACTCAAACACAGAGCTGGTGTTCACCTCCAACCAGTCAGTATCCACTACTGCCAGTACCCAAGTGCTCCACGCACTCCACAAGTGCTCCACGCACTCCACAAGTGCTCCACGCACTCCAAGTAGATCTCCCCTAAATTGCAACAACCTACAACCCAAATGATCTTACTTCTGGAAAGAACTTCCTTGCCTTCCTCTCTTGCTTTATAACTGAGTACACAATGTACTCCAAGTAGATCTCTCTTGATCTTGCTCCCTGTTGTGTTACTATCCTCCCTGATCTTGCACACTTTTAAATCAATCTAGTTATGCACACCTACAAACCTAGATCATGCACACACATACACCTATAGATCAATGATCTTACTTACCAAGTAGATCTCCTAATGTAGCCATGCACACCTACTAACCAAGATCTTACACACCTAGAGAACCCTTCTGATTCTCCAAAACCAGCACCCACACTTGGCACTATTGTGGAACTAAGAGGAACACCCTTACTCACTTCACACATAGAAGGAGCTAACTTTGCTCAACTCAAACTAGAACAAATTACAATACAGCCCATGAGTCTCTTAAATAGATCTCATGCAAACAATAATTAGACATCTAATTACAATAATTAGATCCATAGCTTCAAGTCTAAAATTGGCTCTTGACATGCAAACACTTGATTCATTAACTAACTGTCCATAACACTCGTAGTTTTAAACCACATAGGTGACTGATGTTGGTCCCTGTCTACCTAGAGGTGACCAACATCGACCGATCCTTGACCGACGTTAGTTGTTTCTCTTCACTAATCTGACTGATGTCGGTTGATCAGACCAATGCTGATTGCTCTACAACTCAATAACCTCTCAGCAACCTCCTCCCCTATTTACATTTGTGAAGCTTTTAGCTCCACAACCTAACAATCTCCCACTTGGAGATAAATAGCTACACTGTACCTATACCTATACCCCATTTAATCTGTATCTTGGCTTGTATCCCTCTTCAAGCTCAACCTTGAAGACCAACCACCACACAACCTGTGGTGTAAACCCTATCATCTAAGTAGCCTACCACATCTACATCTAAAAACACATGTAGAAAATAACTTCACCCTGCATAGCATGTCGACCTACTGTTGGTCCCTCTCAAATACCTAAGAATCCACTGAACTGCCCTCCAGTGCTTCTTTCCTGGATCGGCTCCAAATTTTTTGACAGCACCCACTGCTTGGGCAAACTTAGGTCTATACCAGACCTCATGTGATTTTAGACACTAAACTATCTAGCCCTTGGTGTGCTCTAGTTCTACACCCTGAACCTCACCAAAACCTGATTCACATCAGCTCCCACTAGAGACAAAATCAACCTATGATCTTCCATGTCTCTCATGCCAAAGAATTTTGCTGCTCCAAATTCTTCATGGCAAACCACTAAACTAATCTTACCCTTAGCTCAGCAAAACCCTGTATGTACAAACCTAATAGCAAACCATCCACATATAGTAACAAGATAATGTTATGACCATCATCCACCTGGTAAGACAAACACAATGGTTACACTGACATTGACTAAAGCCCTGCTTTGTCATCCACCTATCAAAACCTTTACCACTATCCTGCAGCTTCCTCAAGACCATATGACTTGGCCTTCCATCTCACGTGTCCATTCTCTCTATTCTTTAACCAAGGTATCCATTCATCTCAGTGCTTTCATACCGGCTAGCAACCCTACCAAATCTCTCGTTCAGTCTTGCATCCTGTTCATGCCATGCTCCTACTGTTTCCTGGATCCTTCCTACTCTGCAGTCAGCAACTAGTATAAAGAAGAGGAACAATGAATTTGAGGCCTACTTACACTTTCATTCCTCCCCATGGGCATTTGAGACTCCTTGATAGCTTGCTATTTGCCCAAAATTTGTCTCAATGACCGACCTCAATCACTACACAGTCTGCATCCAACTGACATCAGTTCCCATGTGATTGTCCTTTTTGCCGACACTAGTTTTATGACCAACGTCAATCTTACCTAGTTGTTGACATCAGTTCCCTGACTGACACTGGTAGCCACACTACTTGACAACGCTGGATCTGGTCTACACATGATCAACATTAGCACCTTTCTATTTGACACCGATTCCTCTTGACTGATGCCAGTAATTGTGTTCACCTGTGAGTGATGACTTTTTACCCATGATCTCCTTTAAATCAATCCCATGTCCAAACTACCTTGCTCAGAAGTATCCAATCCCATCCACTGGTCTCTGTCTGTCATCTCCTCGAAGAACACCAAGGCTTTCCAGTTCTTAAGTTTATCAAATACATCAGTTTTCCTTTTCCTATAATAAATCCAATCCTTTCTTGTAGCATCCCACTACTCACAAAAATCTTGGTCTATGCTCTCCGAAGCTGATCTCTTACAATTTGACTTAAGAACATCCATTCCCTTCTCACTTATGTGACCAAGCCTACAAAGCCACACCTGTGTAACAGAAGTGGAATCAATAATACAAGCAAGTAGATAAAGAGTACCTACTTTTTTACCACCTACTAATTCAAGTGCATCTGCTATGAGAGTTTCTGTGCATCTCTCATCACCCAACTTTCTTGAAGCAATTAGCCGTATCTCCAAGACTGGGACCTACATGACCTTCTTCAACACCCATGTGTTGGCCGCCTATAATTTCAACAACACTTCCCCTTTGCCAACAATTTGACAAGGCTCACCAACCCCTCTACTTGGGGCTGCATGGAAAGAGGCAACATAATCTATTAACCAAGATTCAACTTTATCTAGAGCATCCTATGTACCAACACCTGCAACATCTGCTTCTTCAGTTCCTTCATGCTAATCTGTAACCAATCAACAATCTTTCTTTTCTTTCTCTTTCTTTCCATAACACCGTAAGTGACCATTCATGCTATTCAATTTCTCCATTCATAGCTTACTTTCTTCTACCATTGCTATACTCCTACTCAATCAAAAACCCTTGAGAGTGACTTGTAACCAAACACAAACCCTGCTCCCTGCAACCTTAGCTCTGATACCAACTGTTAGTGGTATCAAGCTATGAGCCAACAACCTTGCTCTGATACCAACTGTTAGGAACCCGTGGAAGCACAATTGATTACCATATACAAGCAACTTAAGATGTAGAATTAACCAAAAGTAACAAGTAACTAGAAACTAGAAACAACATAGAATATGAGAGACAATACACAATTGTATTAATACTCATCCAGAAAAGAATACAATAAAGAAGATGCCACTTCTTCACACCTCTCAGAGGCTTCCCACACCTCAAGTGTACAGTACTTCTTTCCTCAAAGCTCTCTCTCTTATGGTCCCAACACACAACTCAAACATAGAGTTGGTGTTCACCTCCAACCAATTAGTATCCACTACTACCAGTACCCAAGTGCTCCACACACTCCACAAGTGCTCCATGCACTCTAAGTAGATCTCCCTTGAACTGCAACAACCTATAACCTAAATGATCTTACTTTTAGAAAGAACTTCCTTGCCTTCCTCTCTTGATCTATAACTGAGTACACACTATACTCCAAGTAGATCTCTCCTAATCTTGTTCCCTGTTGTGTTGTTGTCCTTCCTAATCTTGGACACCTGCAAATCAATCTAGTTCTGCACACCTGTAAGCTTGGATCATGTACACACATACACCTACAGATCAGTGATCTTACTTACCATGTAGATCTCCTAAATTAGCCATGCACACTTGCTGACCAAGATCCTATACACCTGAAGAACCCTTCTAATTCTCTAAAACTAACACCCACACTTGGTACTGCTGTGGAACTAGGAGGAACACCCTTGCTCACTTCACACATAGAAGGAGCTAACTTTGCTCAACTCAAACTAGAACAAATTACAATACAACCCATGGGTCTCTTAAATAGATCTCATGTAAACAATAATTAGACATCTAATTACAATAATTAGATCCATAGCTTTAAGTCTAAAATTGGCTCTTGACATGTAAACACTCAGTTCGTTAACTAACTGTCTATAACACTCACAATTCTGAACCACATAGGTGACCGGCGTCGGTCCCTATCTACCTGGAGGTGACCGACATCGGTCGATCCCTAACTGACGTCAGTTGCTTCTCTTCACTAATCTGACCAATGTCGGTTGATCAGACCGATGCCAGTTGCTCTGCAACTCAGCAACCTCTCAGCAACCTCCTCCCCTGTTTGTATTAGTGAAGTTTGTAGCTCCATAACCTAACAAATATTAAGGTAATAATTATATTTATTCTATGAAAATGTTTTGAATATTATTTGGTGAGATTATTTTCCTTCTATATGGTTCTAATAATTAAAAAAATTAATAATAAATAAATTTCAAACCTAATGTTTATTTTATTTCTAACATTAAATGTGGTGCATGTTGAGTTAAAGCGATGGGGATCGAGGTTAGATCTCACCCCATTATTTAGTGAATTGGTGTTGGCATATTGAGGGCCCCAAGTGAAACATTAATGTTGGTCCAACATGTTACCCATGGGATTAATGGAAGTTTCTTTAATACATATGTGATAGTTTCTCATTTTTTCTTGTCATTTATTACAAGAGCTTAATGAAAGTGAAGATCTGTAGTCAAAATTTTTTGATGAGAGGTTGGAAACAAAGGTGAAAACAATTTCTAAACTAGTTTCCTTATGATTGTAACTACAATGTATACATTTGTGTTTCTTTTATTCTAAATATTGAGAGAAGTTGTTTGCATACACAATAATTTATCTTAAAATGAATACATATAAGGATAAGTTACTTGAAAAACATTTATTCAAATATATTTGATGATGGCTTCTAAAATTTTCTAGTCATTAATGCAAGATATTGGTGGAAACAAAGCTCTAGTAGTTGAAATATTAGGATGAGAGGTTATAAATGAAGGTGAGGATAATTTCTACGATGGTTTCCTTGTGATTAAAATTTCAAGGTACAAATTTGTGTTTATTTGTTCTAAAGACTGAGAGTAGTTATTTGCATGCATAAAAATCTATATTGAAATGAATAAATATAATGATAATTTCCTTGAAAATCATTTATTTAAAGATATTTATTGGTGGTTTCTCAAAATTTTATAGTCATTTATGCAAACTATTGCTAGAAGTGAAACTCTAGTATTCAAAAGATTGGGATTAGGTGTAGACAATTTCCAACCTGGTTTTCTTGTGATATTAACTACAAGGTATGGATTTATGTTTATTTTATTATAAATACTAAGAGTAGTTGTTTACACACATAATAATATATTTTGAAATTAATAAATATAAGGATAATTCCTTAACCATATCCATAATCATTAATGGTAAGGTCTACCAAAACAATTTAACCATAACCATATTTAATATTGGCCTTTCAATTTTTTTTTTTAAATTTCAATCAATAAACCATGCCAACCAAAATATAATTATTACCTTAAGATTATTATGTACTAAGTCACAAGTGGTCCTTAACACATTTATAAAAATGAGTAAAAAAAATGTTCTTCCTTCTATATGGTTTTAATGACTAAAAAACTCAATAATAAATAATTTTAAAACCTATTATGTATTTTATTTCTAGCAACGAATACAGTGCAAATTTAATTTTGGTCTAACACATCACTTTTGGGATTAATGAAAGTTGATCATGGTCTGGTTTTCTCAAAATTTCTAGTCATTTATGGAAGCTATTAGTAGAAGTGAAGTTGTTGGTCTAATATAGATACTTATAGTTGATTACACTATATATACCTCAAATATGTTTGGTATAAAATAACAAGGGAACACCACAATATACTTATGCATCTCTATAATAGAGTTTGCAACTATTATAGACATGTTCTCTTAATAAAAAATAACACAAAAATACATCTACTTGGTATAAAATAACAAGGGAACACCAAAATATACTTATGCATCTCTATAATAGAGTTTAAAACTATTATAAACACTTTTTATTAATCAAATAAAAACAAAAATACAAAAATTACCTCTTAATATTTTATATACTCTACATTATCTTCAACAAGATTTCTCAAAACCTTAATAAAATAAATATCAAAATTGATCACAATTTATTTTATCCTTCCTTTATCAACCTCATATTTTTATGCCTAAATTTCAAATTTCAACATGTCAATTTTCTTCATTTTGATCCTAATAATTGTTATTTGCATTATGTCTAAAATTTGTTGGACTCAGATCTAGTATTGTAGAACTGTAATGTGTTTGAAGAATTATTAGTCAATTCTCTTCTTTTATATGTTGATTGCGAAATATCTAAAGCTCTATCAAATGAAAAATTGAGGACATTGTATCTAGTTGTATAGAGCCTCAATCAAGTCTATAATTTTTGTCAATCTTGTTTCTTAATTTTAAATTTAAAAATGATAATGCACTAAAAATTCTCTCATCTTCCATTGAGCCCAAAATCATTCTTTGGCATAAATGATTAAGATTAAAATATTTTTAGATACCAGATCACATTGTATTTCACACAAACTTAAGTTAGTCCATAGTCTAGTGATCGATCCATATTCAAAATCATGGTCCAAAACTTGTTGTGGAAAACAAAAAAAAATTGCTCCCTTAGCTTTGAAAAATCTAAAATTCCTTCAATTTGTTCACAATTCAATTCTACACTCTTACAAAAATATTGGGCCAAGGTTTTTATTTTATTCTAAAAATATGATGAGCTATCATTTTACCAATATTGAGGGTACATCACAACCATGGATTCTAGTAGTTCATCTCAAGAAAAATGATATCTAATATCTAAAGAGAAATATTTTGTAATTTCCTTCAAGGTGCAACTTATAGAGGATAAAACCTCCAAGAGTTGAACCCTTGTAATAGGAACTTATTTGAGTCTATTAGATCAACCAACTATGTCAAAAGTGTGAGTTATGGTTTGTAATCAATTTATACTAAGTACTGCACATGATCTTACTATTTTTTACTGCATAAAAAGAGTCTTAGAGCCTCATGATCATATTGTATTTTATTTTTAAATGTTTAAGGTAAAAATTATATTCTGGTTGGCATGATTTATTGATTAAAATAAAAAAATATTTGAAAGGCCAATATGGATGTGGTTAAGACATTTTGGTAGACCTTATTATATATTTTATAATTTTAAAACCATGAAAATGTTTTGAATATATTTTTTAGTTATGTCATCCTCACTTTTCATAGTTGTCTTACCCTATGACCTCATAGTTGGTTTATACTCTATAATCTGATTTTTTGTCTCTCTTTTCTCTATACTTAGTTTATTATATTATCTAGTTGGTTTTTACCACATACCTATTTTAAATAAATGGGAAATTTATTTCCTCTAATAAATAATGACATGCACGATACTTATTTTAAACAATGCACAAATAACAAATTGAATAAACATAATAGAGCTTCATGATCATACTATATTTTATTTTTAAATATTTAAGGTAATAATTATATTCTGATTAGTATGGTTTGTTAATTGAAATAAACAATATTTGAAAGGCCATTATTGATTATGGATATGGTTAAGACATTTTGTCAGTCCTTATCATTATTGATTATGGATATGGTTAAGACATTTGAAATATAATGTTTTGAGCAAATATCTTCTTTGTTCATTTATTCATTATATTTTTGTTATACTCAGTTGATTATATTATCAAGTTGGTCTTTACCATATAATTATTTTAAACAAACAAGAAATTGATTTCATTTGAGAAATAATGACATGCAAGATAGTTATTTTAAACAATACACCAAACAAATTGAATAGATGCAATAGAGCCTCATGATCATACTATATTTTGTTTTTTAATGTTTAAGCTAATAATTATATTTTGGCTAGCATGGTTTGTTAATTGAAATAAATAAATATTTGAAAGGCTAATATGGATGTGGTCAAGACATTTTGGAAGACCTTATTATATGATTTATAATTTTAAAACTATGAAAATGTTTTGAATGTTTTTGTTAGTTATGTCATCCCCACTTTTCATAGTTATCTTTACCTATGGCCCCATAGTTGGTTTATATGCTATACTCTAAATTTTTGTCATAGTTTTTGCTATACTAAATTCATCATATTATCTAGTTGGGATTTTGAGAGACTTAAAGAGGTCTATACTCAATTTATACATACTCATATGGCCATCAAATTTAGCACTTAAAAATGAAAAATTTAATCATTAAAAGGAAGGAATCTTAAATAAGATCTTGACTTTAGACTTCTCATATTTTAATCTTTTTCTCTATTAGTTTTTTCACCATTATTTCTTGATTTGAATGTGACACTTGATTCAACAAATATTTATAAGTTTTTTTGAAAGAGCTAATATAAATCACCAGTCAATTTATACTAGCATGGTGATTTTTCCAAAGATTGGCTAATAGAATTATACCTAAAATCAAGGATTTATCAAGACTTTATAATAAGATTTTATAGGTCCCTTGTTAATATTATCCTTGATTTTGTGATATTAGTAGTATTGACCTCTTTAGATGGAAAGCAACTATCACCACCTTGATGAAAGGTGGAATAAAAAATATAAAAATCCATAGTGGGAGAGTGGTTAGGGTTTTAGGGATTAGGCATATATAATTCACAAAACCTTATACTTTTGATGAATACAAGTATAATTATGACCCTTAAAATCAAAGGGAACATATATGAATATAATTTACATCTAAGAAATCCTAGGGCTGATATTTTAAACCTTAAAAAATAAATCCATGAGGGAGACCTAGGGTTTTACATGGTTTGAGAAATGTATGATTTCACCAAGATGTTTTACCATAATTTTGTTTTAGAAACAATTATAAGAGAGATAATTGTATGTTTTTTTAATATAAAATTGGATTATTGAAAAATAATCACTTTAAATTAGATAGAAACTAATAAAATATAATTGACTATGAGTTGATAAAATACACAAAAAAATTAAAAAGAAGTATTTAACATGCAAGTTTGAAAATTGTAATGAACAAATGTAAGAGGGTAAAGAAAGACTTGTTGGATTCAATTTATGACCCAAAACATAAATAACTATTGGATTAACTTATCTGATAGGACAAATGGAGATAAAAATACTTGGGATAACTGTCCCCTTATTTTTGTAATTTAGCTAGTTAAATCCAAGGGCCGATAAATTTCCAATCATGTAGTTGGGTGATCACTAGGAACTAACCACCATAAATTCCATAAATTCCATATTATTTGAGAATTATTGATGATGTTTGATTAAGTCCTTTTAATTCCTAATTTACATGGGGGTAATTATTATAATATGATAGGTATAATATTCATCACAAAAAGGATTAAAAAATAGGAAGAGTAGGGTAGGAAACTAAGTGGTTCCTTGACTGAAACATGATTGTTAATGCTGAAAGTTAAAATCATGCATAATCATAATTATACCATTATGTACTAGGCCTAACCATAGCAAAAACCAAAGTAGCTCAATGTGAAGGATTTTAAGGAATTAACTAAACATATTTATATAAAATTATATTAAATAAAGGCATATGAAGGTCTTATATCTACTACACATAATGGTTTGACACAACTTAAAATTAAACAAAACATAAATTCAGAGCCAATTAGACTAGCTATTGCTCAACATAACTACATATTCATTAGTAAATGAGCATTAAAATCTCTTCTTAACATTAATTAAATTTATTTCATCAAAAGGTGAAGGACATTACTAAATAAAAACATGAATTTCAAACTAGAAAAATATATACTTCAATATTATTACAAATACATTTAGTTGTGCCCTTGAAAAAGACAATCACAAGCCAAAATAAGAGAAAAAGGAGAAATCTTAACCTATCAAAATTTATATAGAGTTTTGGTGTATACAATTGTACACCTTTAAAAAAAGAACATGAAATGTATTATCTAGAGGTATAATGGGACTCAATCCCTCTTAACATAAGGCTCCCATCTTTTGTCATGATGGTCGCTCAAGGCTATTACAACTACATCCAATTAGAATATTCCCTTCCACTCTCACAAAAGGTTAAATTCTATTTTAATATTTTTTCCATGGTTTTGACACCTATTTAACTAAAATGATCCCATCACTTCTCCCTTTTGAATTAATTATTTTGAATGTTTCTTCTATATGGCCTACTTGATAGAATATGTTGGTCAAGAAGTCATGATCTCACTCCATGTATCTCCCTTGACCAGTTACCCCTAAAAACTAGATTGATTGATCATTCTATTATTTTACCTAGTTTAGGCCATTCTAACATCTTGATGGGTCATTAAATTTAGGCATGTGATTTTTATGATGATTTTATTAGTTGACATGATTCAAGTCCACCTTTTTTTGGTCATCACCTTTCTATATTTGATTTTCCTAACCTTGACTTTAATTTCCCCTTCATTTTATGACTTTAGGTTCACTTATAACACTTGACACTCATCCGTAGTCTCCTAGGCATATTACTTGACCACATGGACTGATTATAGGCCTTCATATGTATTCTTTAGATTCCCTAGGCCTCATTTTATGACATGGTAGGCATATATTCTTTGATGGATATTTTATCCTTGTTATGTTCACCATAATTTCATGAGATGATTCCATGTGGGAGCATCTCAATGAGTCAAATCTTCAAGATCCTCTTGGTTATATAGTCCCATCCTTAGGGTCGTAGGTGAATGAGATTATGCCACATGGCATTACCCTAACCACCTAGGGCCTTAAGTATTCCTGATAGTTCTATTTAGTCTCTTAGGCCTTTGCTTCCCTAGGATTATGACACATGGTGTTATCTTAGGGACTAGAAGCTCAGGGACATTTTATCGTCAACACTATCTCCTAGGTCACTGAGTCCCCAAGATCACACCACTTTGAAAAATCTTAGGGCCTCAATTACCCATGGCCTTTAGATTGTCCCCCTATGAATTCTAATCTCTAGGTATATGGGATCATACCACATGTTGTGATTTTAAGATCCCCAAAACTTGAATTGTTTTCAATTAAAAACTAAGTATTTTGATCGACTAGGCTCCTCAATTAATGAGATGATGCCACATGACATCATATTATTTAACTAAGGGGTTGGGAAATAAAATCTATAAGAAAATCTAAGGGAAATAAATTCATTAGTAAGTTAGCCAAAAAAAATCCACTAAGACATAAAATAAAGACTCAAATTTACTATAGAATACAAATGTAGAAAGCACATGAAAAGTCATTTATAATGTAACTTTAGCCAAATAAAGGATACATAAGAAGATTTTAGGATAATATCGAATAAACTAATTTTTAAAAAGAATATATAATATAAAATAACATAATAAAACTTGGGAACCCTGAATATTTAAATCCAAGGACAATGAAAACTAGTCATTTTAAAGGTCCACGTAGACTTGATACTCATATTATGATGGAGGAAACAATAATCAAAGTCCATAGCATTAAAAATGGACTAATAGTTTAGGATTAGACATCATAAACATTTAGTCATTAAATAATCCACATTATAGACCAAATATACTGAGGGGAAGCTATCTAGATCTCTAAAGAAAGTTAGATTATTCACCTAAGAGCTTAAGTCATTATTCCAAAATATGAAGTTTCAAAGTATTTTAAAATGTTATTTTAAAATGACCAAGACTCTTTCAAGATTAGGAAAATTCAAATATTAATATCAAGGTCTAGTCATAGATGTGTTATTGAGACCAAGTATTTTTAATGAGGACTTGTTATGAAGACTTGGTGAAATCAATGAGGCAATCAAAAAATAGAATCTTACATCTAAGAACCTAAAAAATAGAGACCATATTGAAATAAGAGGGTATCTATATGAAAATTTGGATATGGGGTGTTTTGGGGACACAAAAAATGGTGCATTCCATGGGGATAATTCTAAAAACTCATTTAGAATCCAAAAACTATGGTTAAACAAATTTTAAAGTCAAGCTACAAATATTCACACCTGATCACAAGCATAAACTAAAAATAATTTCTTAGACAAAAATATAAAATATAAAAGAACTAAAGTCTACTTCAAATGTGGCAAACTAAGTTCTAATTCAACCTTATACCATTAGTGTGTGCAAAATGATTAATTATTTGTAGCTTATTTAAATTCACATGAACATTTTTTAGACATGCCTAAACAATTGAAACTTCTGAGAGGGAAAATATTTGGCTAAACGGCTTGGGGAAATGGCATGGGCATTGTTCTGCTACAAATAAAGTGTATATATACCTAAAAGAGATGCTTATTGTCCCACTCAAGGACTTAATCCACTCTTATCTAGGACAACAAGCATGTGGTGGAGATTACCTGAATCACCCTTTCAAGGAAGAATTGGATTTTGTATTTAGATTCAATTTCCTTTGATATTTTCTTATGAAAAGATTTTGAAGTTATATCCATTGAGGGTTAGGAACCAAGTCATGTGTATAATTATATACTTATAATTTAGATTAATAAGACAAATTTAAACTAAATCAGTGCTTTTATTTGCTTTATATGTTTAATTAAGTGTAATTAATGGTTTAGATAAGAAAAATAAACTATTTTAAATCCACAACTTAGTTTTTAACCCATTAGAATTTAAAATTCTAAAAATGTAAAAAATAATTACTTCTAATTTATGGAGTTATTTAAGAATGACTAATTATTTTATAAATTATGAAATTTGAATGGTTCCCATGCACCTACTCACCATTTGAAATGACCAACCCAAAAGAATATAAGACCACCTCAACT
This sequence comes from Torreya grandis, assembly GCA_037957365.1. NCBI lineage: Eukaryota > Viridiplantae > Streptophyta > Pinopsida > Cupressales > Taxaceae > Torreya > Torreya grandis. Next base: position 182,842 of record JARHVA010005543.1, on the reverse strand, counting down.
TCAATATACTGTTATTTTGTTTTCCACTTCTTATTAGACCTAGTTTTAATACAATGCTAGTTGTGAGCAAGATTTATTTTTTAAAAAATAATTAAATAAATTATATGTAATGGAAGGTATAAAATAACAATTCTAAAATGCCACATCCAACATAATTAATTGTTCATTATATGGAAAGTGGTTAGTCTCAACTAGTTTTATTTTTGAGTCTAAGTTGAGTTTGTGGCAGATAATCTTTTGAAATTTTGATTAAAGCTATGGAAAGGTGGTTTTGTGGAAGTATTGGGTGTTTTTGGGGGTTTAGGTGTGGTTTGGTGTCCTTTTTTTGTACAAGTGACTTCCATTGGGGATGTGCCCAGAATTGGTAACTCTGCCAAATGGTTAGTTACATCTTTGATTTAAAATTTATTTTGGTAAATGTTTATGGTCCGTCTATGCCTCATAATATTTAGATGGGGGGAATAAATATAAAGATCAAATCAAATAAAATGGTAGAAAGCAAACCCAAACTATTTAAACTTGAAATAAACTATTTAATATATAATTGTATCAAACCTCATGATTCTCATTATGAAATGACATTGGGTGGAGTAGCTGAGAAGTAATGCTTTAGAAATTTCATGTTGATAGGTAGCTTTAGGTAATTCCCTTATAGATATTTCAATATAAAATCATTCTATCCTAGAAATTATGCAACTTGATAAGGACCAATCTAAAGAGGACTTGACTTATAAAGCTAACCTTTTTTCTCATTAGCTTTGTTCTATAATAAAATCAAGTCTAAAATATGAAAGATTTCATTTATGATTTTCTACAAAATCATATTTTCATTTTTGCTTGGTTCTTGATAAAATTATACAAATATTCACTCTTATATTATCCATATGAATTAGGTTTAATAGCCTGGATTGACCCATTTCATTTTCTTCAATATAGTCTTTGATGAATTGATACATAGGTATTTTGAGTGTCATTAAAAATATTGGTTCCATGCCATAAACAATCATGAAAGGGGATCTCTAGAGACTCTTCTTTTTCCTTGTTCTATCAACCCATGAAGCATACTTGAGCAATATATGCCAACTACATGGGTTCTCTTATACTAATTTTTTAATGACACTCAACAATTTTCTTATTTTTATTCAACCAAACCATTTCCCTACATGTAATATTTTGAAGAGAATTTTAATGAAATTCTATTTTGATATGCCCAACTCAATAAATAAACTAATTGGAAGGCAATTATATTGTCACACACAGTTGATAAAGGGGTGCCAAATCTGGTTGTAATATACTCTTCAAGGAATATAATCACCTTCTTAGTAGTTCTATTCATTTGTGCTTTTACTTCAACCCACCTTGTGTAATAGTCATTTATTTTAATAATGAAGATTTGGTTCACTGAAGAGTTTATATTTATGACACTGATGAAGTTTAGGCCTCACTAAGAAAATGTATGCTCCTTAATTATTGGTTGAAGAGGCATAACAACATGAGTTTTTAATTTTGTAAATGTTTGACATAGATGACAAGATATCACATGAGTATGGGCAAACTTGAGTAATGTTAGCCAATACTAACTAACCCATAAGATGTTATGGGATATTAAACACCAAAAAGATGGATGCTACCTAATTTATCATGGAAATAAGTCATGACATCTACTTCTTCCTCTTATATTAAGCATCTTAAGGAAATACCTTCATGATATCTTTGGTACATAACACCCTTAGTTAGCATGTAGTGGGAAGCCTTTATCCATGATGCACTCTTTTACATCTTATCTAAGCCATTTGGTGGGACACCATACAACAAGTAATTAATAATATAGTCATACCATGAGTTGTTCTTCAATTCATACTTATTCACTTGGAAAAAAGCAATACTAAGATTAATTTTAGAGATTAATTATGATAGACCTTGACCTTAAACTAGCTTCATAGGACAAACTTCAATGTCATATTATTGGATTTTTGTTATCCAATGATCCCTTCTTTCTCAAGGTTAATTATGCCCCAACATAATTTTGATATCAAGATCCATAACCATAACATAAACTTTGTTCCTTATAATATAATGTCTAAATTTATTTGTTGCATTTACTAGTGCATAGGCTTGCTTGTCTAAAATGAGGTATTTTAATTAAGATCCCTTAAAATTAGTGCTCATGAAAGTGATGGAATAATCTCCATATTATAGTTTATAATTAAGGATGACAATAATGGTATGACTAGATGCAAATTAATACAAGTAGAAATATTTTGCATAATCTGAGCATACCAAAATAGGGACTTGAATTATGGCATCCTTAATTTATTGAAAGTCTTTATTTGAGGTAGGTGTTAACTCAAATTTAAATACCTATTTTAACATGGTATTCAATGATTTAGTTATCTTAGAAAAACCTGAAATTAATTTTCATACAAAATTAATTTTACCAAAAGAAAATTTAGATCCTTTTTATCGTTTGGTAATTGAATTTTGGAGATATTCAAAGATATTATGTAAGTGTTTTAAACAGTTTGTTATGCATTAATAAAAAGAATGCTAATTCATTTGTGTACAAAATAATGCACTTATAGATAACACCTTCAAATTTTATGTCCATGTCTCTTTGGAAAGTGGTTCCAACATTAATTATACTAAAGGTTATTTTATTATAAGTGAACACACCCCACATTATAGTGAAGGTTATCTTAGATCGATCTTCCTTGTCAACCAAAATTTGATTGTCACTTGAGAATCCATATAAAAAATACATCATCTTAGATATGCTGACCTTTTAAATGAATTCATATATGGATGGTAGTGGACAATTATCCTTGTGTGAAGCTTGATTCAAATTTCTAAAGTCAATGCAAAGATGAATTTCTCCATTTTTATATTTTACTATCACTAAATTAGCTACCTAAGTTAAATGTCTCACTAGAAAAATTATACCTATTAATAGTATTTTATAAACTTATTTCAAGATGAGGGGATTAAGAACAAGAATAACTATACTTTGGCATTATCTAAATGGTTTATTATAAAGATTCAAAATAATGGTGTGTGTCATATAACTAGGGTTAAACACTTTTAAGTAGGCATACATACAAATATTGACATATTTATAGTAGATAAACATTATTTTCAACATTTCCATCTATTCATCAGTTCACTTAGGTCCCACACTAATGTTTTTAGGTTGATCAGATGTTCCCATGGCGATAATTCATAATTTCTAATTTTAATGAATATCTCTTTTAGGCCTAGATGCAAACCTTTGTAAGTAGAATAACCTTTCTAAATATACCATTCCATTTAGAATCATATTGTCATTAAGATTAATAAATCCATCAACATCATAATGTTATTATTTCATGTCACTCCTCTCATCCTTATCAACCATCTATGCATCAAAAACATTGAAATTATAAAAAAAATCTAGAACGTGTCTGCTGTCATCAAACACTTGAAAGTTCTTCACATTATTTGGCACAAATGAACATGAAACTAATTCAATGTTTTTTTTTGAAAATAATTGTTTTCTAAAGGTGTAAGGTTAACAACATAATTATATAGTGATTCTATCATGGCATTGTAAATTATAGGAATGGTAACCATGTTAAATACATCAAATGATTCCATCAAACCCCCAACATGATGCTTATACTTCTCAAAATGAGAAATATTGAATTAGAATTTACTATTTAATTGATGAATAATTTAGAATCATAGTATACCTTTAATAATAGACCTCATACCTATCTAAAAAATGTAATCCCAAGATTAACACCTCATATTTTACTATATTATTAGTATAGTAGAACTACAATCTATATGAAACTATATGTTTTTAACCACATGTATCAATAAGTATAATAACTTCTAATGATCCTTATATAGATTATGCTCCATTAAAATACAAAGAACACATAACTAAATTTTGGTCTTGGATGAGTTTGTTTTTGGTTGCTGGTCTGGTAGTCACAGTATAAATGCCCAAATTAGTGGATGTAAAATTAACTTATTCATTGACTGCATTATACTCTATGATCATTAGATGCATGGATGAATATTTATAAATCCTTATTTGATTCACCAGTCCTTTCCATGGCAACTATATATGGTATAAGTTTGTTTTTATATAACCATTCAAAGATTTGGACCAATCTCTACTAACCAACATTACATATGCCTGTAGGATTTCAACCACTTGTATGTATATTAACTATTGTATTATTATATCAACACAAAATTATATATGAAAATTTAATAATTACCCTACCACTTTGTATAATTTTATAAGGACCAAACCTAATTTTAGATAAATTTTAGAAATCATGATATATGCCATGGTGCTTGAATCAACCAAATAATTGTGGAAATTATTAACAAAGATTTAGACTGTGAATAAGAAGGGTGGAACCTTAGTTTTGTATTTATGTATTATAATGTTGGAATTATCATTAAATTTATGTTTGGACTAAATATTATTATTTGTATGAGACTAAGGAGTAAATCCCTCTATTTAGAAATTTGGGTCAATTCATGGAGGGTTATGTTGTCCCTTGTCATATTTTTCATTATGTTGTATCTTGTATTGTTAATGGTGGGTTCACTGTCACCTAATTTTAGTGGGGGTGGATCATTCCTATCCCTTGGATCAAGAGGTGTAGTAACATTATTGGGTGGTGTTGAGGTTATCAAGGGTCAGTGTGTCTTATTATTAAGGGTGTAATTTCCCTTATGGTTTTGTTGGATAGCCTGAATGTCACTGGTATTTTACTCTAGTACATTGTCTCCTTCACTAGGGAAGTCTATGGTCTCTAAAACCACGGATGTATTAGTTGATTTTTATAAACTTAAATAAGCATGGTGACCCATAATATGTTGGTTATTCTAAACAACCTCAATTCATCAATCTCATTTTGTAAGATCTCGAAGGCATTAAAAAACTCAACACAGTTAATTTCCCCATGCTAGGATATGTTATGCACATAAAACTAGTTGGGTAGGGTGATCTCCATGATGTTTATTTTAGGTTTATATTATATGGAGGCTCAAATTACTTGCCTTGCCTCTTATTAGGCCTATAATCACATTGATAAATGAAATTCAAGGCACAATTTACATTGATTAAACTACCTACTTATTTTTTAAAGTTAAAGAAATCATTTATTAGCTTATAAACCATCCTTTGGATTGAGTTTAATTTAGGTTTGGATGATTATTGAATGAAATTTTGGGTCTTATTAATTGCAATTGATATTATTATTTAGAGGTGGAATTGGATACAATTGCCAATATGTTTAGGAGGATGTTAGGAATAAGGGGTGGTATTTGCCCTTATGGGTTGAGCTTTTATTCACTTTTATTGCCTCTACATAGGTAAGAGGTAAATTGGTGATAGTTGGATCCCTATTTAACATGGTTTTCCATAGGTCCAAATAATTCTTAAAAATTTCCAATTATAACTAATCCTTTGGTCTATATAGGGTTGCCACCCTACTGTATACCTTTTGAAAATGTGTATTAAAATTATGTATAGGTTCATTGGGATCCCTTTTTGTACAAGAAAACTACTGATATAAAACACTTGGGTCTAATACCTAAATAAAATATTCTAAAATATATATACTCAATTGATCTTATATTATATTTGAATACTTAGGTAGGTTGAGAAACCAGTCATAGGTTGCATTAAGAAAGATGAAAGGGAATAGCCTACAAGCTACATCTTCATGTGAAATGTTGAGTAACCTAAGTGAAGTTTTGAAGGACATGACATTCTCTTTGCCATTACTCCTAGTACTTCAGGTGAACCTTAGAATATACCTCTCAGAGCTCTTAGGTAGGTCATGCATGTCCCTTAAAACATTGATTACAGGTCGTACTAACAAAGCCATGGTTTCAACAATAGGTGTAGTCATGTTCTAGGAATATTGAGAGGATGAATTTATAGGGGTGGATAAAGGTCTTGGTATCCTTATATTAGTTCATACTTTCCTAAATATTTGAAATGGGGACAAATTTAATCTACCTTTGATTGTTTGGGATTTAGTAATTCACTCAATAGGCTCTAGATTGTCTAAGATATCAAATATGGGTTTGAGATATTCAGATCAATAAAAATAAATCAATGAAACATGAAATATAGAGAATTTGAAAGCTCAAATGGATAATGAATCATAACATAAAATATCTAGTAATTTCAAGCCAGTAAAAAATTATTGATGCCTTCCTTTAAATACCAATTTTTATTATATGTTTCTAAACTCTTAATCAAAATTGGAAAGGAAAGAGGTGGGGACACTAGACTCAACAAATTACAAATTCCAATAATGTTCTAATAATTACTTCTTCACTAACCAATCTCAAACAAATTCCATATCTAGAGTTTTAAGATCTCCTTCTAACATTAGTTTCTCTTGGCCTCAATTTATGACCCACAACACAAATAATTATTGGATTAACCAATCTGATGGGACAAAGGGAGATAATAACACATAGAACAAATGCACCCTCATTTAAATGATTCATCTTGTTAAATGTAAGTATGGAGAAATTTTTAATCATTTAGATGGGTGAGTAATGAAAATTAGCTATAGAAATTTGTTGTTCCCAAAATCAGCTATGCTCATTTTGTGGACAACCCCTACGAAACTTGTCCATTTCGTAATCTACACTCTAAGTTCGTCATTCAAGATAAGATTTTCTTGATCTCAAGTGAAGTTGTCTAACCTCCTAGGAAAGTTTATGACATTCCCTCACCATAATTTCTCAAAAATAATGAATCTTATTGAAGTCTTTAACTGATCAAAATTTCAATTTTGATCATTTTTAAGGTGTTAGTGAATTTTGATTTTGCTTGTGTAGGGTCAATGAAATTTTCTGCCCTTACATGGATTTTGTTTTTTACATGCATCAGAGGCACTTTTTACTACCATTACATGTTCTTGTTGTTGGCATGTGTCAAGGTGGCAAAAATTACCACCCGAGCAAAGATATTCAAAATATTAAACTTTGAGTGGCATTAATGGCCATGCGCACCAAGTTTTAAAGCTTGTTTCCAAAGCTTTTAAATGCATTTTTTCATTTGATTTTTCCTATCATTTATTTTTTTGAGTTTCCTCAACCCCTTTTAGTGACCGCTTGATTGTGGTAATAGAGGAAGATTGCAAATTCACCACCACCAAGATTAGAGTTTCAAACTCACTGGGTAAGTTGTCTTCAACTTCTAAAGTTCCATTTTTTGAGTGATTTCTACTTTTTAGAGTTTTTTTCTTTTCTCTTTTCTTTGTCTTGTGTGTCACCAACCTTATTTCCATTTTTCCTTAGTGATCCTTATCAATGAAATTTTACAAACCCTCATGTGTGCCCTAGGTTCTCGTGCATATCATCGGTGGTTTGACCCAACCTAGGTTTACCCTCCATCTGGTTGAAAACCATTTTCTAAATAACTTGGTGATGATAGCTTTAATGAGCTAATCTCAAACTTCTTGTTGTGAACAAGTCAAATGCAAAGATGACATTTTTTGTCACTTAATTATTTTGACATGTTTTTAAGTGAAAGTGTATGGGTGGAAAAATCCACCACCTTTACATGAAAAACCTCCACCTCCTACCCTATGCATTTTCAAAAAAATTTGCCACTCAGACACCCAAAAATTTCTCTTGTTACTTAAAGTAGTGGAAATTTTTTCTACCAATGCATAAACACTTGAATTTACCCCTACATGTAATGGTGGTAAATTTTACCACTCGTGAAAATAGTAAATATCCCTCACATGTCATGGTGGTAAATTTCACCACCCATGCAAACATTCTCTTAAATTTTCTTGATTTTAGGATATTTTTAATTTTGTTTTTCTGAGCTTAATTTCCTCTAGTTTTTAGGCCTACTTGCACTTTAGCCCTTACAAGTGCATCCCCATAGTCATGATCATAGACATGTAGTTTTACCAAATTACTAGTATTTTCTCTAATTGCATGATCATGAATTTTTGTTGTAGTTTATTCTATAGATCTTCCTTCTTTATTGATATCCTTCTGGTAATAGCTCGTTCAGATGACTGAGTTGTCTCCCAAGAAGTTGAAAGTGATGAATTACAAATATCAAGGTGTTTTTCCAATCACCTCAGTTACTTCTAATGTCAATGACATTAGAGATATAGAGATTGGTCATGTGGACATGGCTAAGGTTGTGGAGAGAACCAAGTCAAGTACTCCTAGAGCTGAAATGAAGAAGATAATTAACAGTAATATTCATTTGGTATCTTGTTTCCCAGTGGTAGCTCACAACACAAATTTTGTCCTTCAGTGTGCTTAGTTTTATAACAAAGATATTAGGGTTGTGTTGGATGCTAGTGGCAATGTGATAATCAGACTAGATCCTAAATTCATTGATAAGGCGTTTATGTGCCCTCCTACAATAAAAGTGATAAAGCTTAATTTTTTTGAAGCACAAAAATAATATGATAAAAATCTTGAAAAATCAAAGGTAATCAATAATAAATGGCTCAAGACGTCAAGGGCAAACTTATCAAGGTGGCCACAAAATTTTCATAGAAGTGACTTTATAGAAGAAGTTGGTGATCTGATAAATATTCTTAGTAGGATAAGAGGTTTGTCCTCTTCCTCATAGTTTCATGAATGGATGTATCTCTTCATCAAGGTAATACTCCAAGGCAAACAAACCATCTTCTAGGGAGAACAAATCAACAATGCTTTACATGAATAATTGATGAAGGTATCCACTACCTTCAAGTTTTATACGACTTCTTATCTAGTGTATATTGCAGCTTCAATGAGAATATTTCTAGGTCTAATATCAAAAGGAGATAAGAGAGTAATCGCAGTGTATTAATACTACTCTCGATTAACATTGATGATAAGAGAGTAATCCCAATGTATTAATACTACTCTTAATTAACATTGAGGGGTTTTATTCATCATTTTAGGAGAGTAAATGATGATTTATTTATAGTATTCTTATGTATTTTTTATCTTCAACTAGAACAAATAAGAGTGTCAGATGAGGCTTGGATAGTGGTAAATGATTTTGGATGCATGTTCTTATAGTTTCCTTTTCTCTCATACATGAGGGTTGGCTTTTTCCAAGGTAATCCTTATATGCCTCCAAGATTCCCTTAAGACAAACTAGTGTTAATGGCATTATGCAAACAAATGACCATCATGCATAATAAATAAATAGATCTCAAGAAGCCTAGTTTTAGATTCCTAATTGAAATTGGTAGGTATTTAGTATTAACTACTGTGAGGGCTAGAGTCATGGAAACTGAGATGCAGCTTGTAACCATGAAGTAATTCAAGAGAAGACCAAACTTTGACTATAAGGGCATGAAAGACATAATCAAAAGGAAAACTCAATTCCATGAACCTATGATAGAAGATGTTTGGGTAGATTTGAGAACAAAAGAAGATATCAGGAAAATAGACTACAATAAGTTATCTCTTGATTAGATTGAATATCTAGGACTTGATATTTTTGAGAATATAGTGGATAATGGAGATTTTATTAATGATAGATATAATTCTAAATATATTGCTAATGTCCCTTTCCCTCCAATCCAATGGCCCCAAAAAAAGCTAACCTCTTTGAGGAAATGATTTGAACCTATGTTGGCAAACACCAATAATTAGCTAGCAAACAAGGGAATTACTTTGAAAGAATTCTTCATAAGATTAGAAGCTAAGATTAAAAAGGAAGCAAGAAAAAAGGTAGAGAATAAGATGAAGAATAAAAGTGATGTTCCTTCTTCCTCCAAGCCACATAATCCTAAGATCATATTTGTGATGAAGTCAAAAGTTATAGAAAAAGAATCTAAAATAGAAGATATGGAAGTTGAGAAATAGAGCATTGAATAACCAGTGATGAAAGATATGGAAATTGAAGATAGGCCTACTTATCAAAAGAGAAGGAAACCTTGTCCCTACAAGAGAATGTGAAACAAGAAATGGGATTCTCTTCTCCCCTATTTGACACACCTATTATACCTCCATCTATTTCTCCTATTAATGTTCCATCTTCTAAATCTCCCTCTCCTTCTAAAATAATTTTTGATAACCCTCAAAACACTTTTGAAGATATTCTCCATTCCTTAAGGTATATTCCTAGTTTTTCCTTCCCATCTTTTGATATTGGAGATACTTCTATTTTTGATCACTTAGTAAAAGGTGTAGTTTTTGCTGACAGTCCACCTATTATTTCCACTACCTTTGCAAGTACAACTCTAGTGACACCAACAATGGTGACAAATCCTAATGTGAGTACTTCTATGCTTCCACCATGGTTTTCAGCTTATACACCAAAAAGGAAAAAATAAGCCATCTCTCTAAATGACTTTGATTTTAATAAGCTAGTGTCTATAAAAGCCAAGACCCCAAAGAAGCCAAAGATTCTTTCAAAAATACTTGGGGACAAGGGACAAATTTCTAGATATTGCAAGACCTCCATAGGATGCAACCATGGATACTTTTAATATAAATGATTGCTCTATCTCTAGAGTTGAGTTAGGCAAGATAACTCATGAAAGTGCAAAGAATGATATGTAGTTAGCCATGGACATCTTGATTCAAAAATTTGATAGGGAGAAAGAAATGAAGGATCACTACAAAGCAATGGTGGAATATTTGAATATAGTGGTAAGGAAAATCACTTTGAGTTTAGAAGAAGTAACTCTTGAGGCCATTTCTATAGAAGACCCCATTATTTAGAAAGTACAAAAGACTTATCTTCAAGGAAAAGTACTTGAAGAGTACTTAAATAGGATGTGTGCACAAAGAGTTTCCCTACTTATAGAGCTATCTAAGAAAATAGATAAAATGAGGAAAATAAGAGTAGAACTTGATGATATTATTGATGTTGTTTCTCAAGATATTGATATCATAGATAATAATCATGATAAATGGGTGGAGATGAGAAAACTAAAAATAAGCACTCTAATATGGATTCTTATATTGAAACTAAAGATGCATTGACATATAAGAGCCATTGCTTAAATATTTGATCAATGCCCTAGAATTTACAAGGGAAATTAGTGAACAAAGTGATTTAAATATTTTGCATAAATTGGAGGAGTTACCTTGAAAGATTACATCATAACATAATCAATTTCTCTCTACAGAAGAAACGACTTGAGAATTTCAGGATATGTTCCAAAAAGAATTTGAAGATAAAACATTTTCTATAGCATCTGTGGACAATATCCTAGACAATTAGTTTGTTGGTTGAATATTTTGTTGATCAGCATACTAATAAACAAAATAGGTTTGATCAGCCAAAGTAACAAGATTAGTCATCCAAATGTGTAGGTTTACCACATCAAAAGGGGATTGATCTCTCCTCTCATCAAGGGGAGGTTCCCTATAGATAGGCTATATATATAAAAATAGAAAATAATACTCAAGGGTAGGACAAACCATCCATCTCTCTTTCTTCAGAGATGATGTGTGTGAATCAAAGGAGAAACTCAAGGAAAATGATAGAAAACACTCCTCTTCTTTTATAAGTACTATTCAACAAGCCACAAGAATCTCCAGGTAGTAACAACAAAATGTAACAAAAGGTGTAATAACTAGCAAATCGAGATGCAGCACAAAGTCTACGCCTGAATTGCTCAAGAGTAAGATACGAAGGACAATGAGGGCACAAAGTCACCCTAAGGTCCTTTACATAGAAATGAAAATAAAACACACTAAAGGCAATTATGGGGGCACAAATTCTCTCCACAGTTGACTCTTCAGGACACCTTCTTGACTATTGTCACTAATTCTGCTTGTTAAATTAAAGGAACATAAGATATATTAAAGAAAAAGACATAAGAACAGTTTCCTCAACAACAAAGACATTACAACACAAAGTCTGAAAAACCACTTGCTTTCTTATTCCAATAACAAAATATGATAAACAAACTAAGCTCAAAGTCTCATAAGTGTCTTTCAATTTGGGCAGAGTTTTGTTTTGATTGTCAAAAAAAAGATATCCATTTAAAATAGAAGATAGTCCCTTATATAGCCTCTTCAAGAAGGACTCAAGAACAGTAACACATCATGTTGCATAGGAATCTATTAAGAAGATAGGCTAGAACTTAGGGGTGCTTACCCATTTGATTTTATCAATGCAGAGAAATAAGTCATGCTATTGAAAGTTTGCAACTTTCAATGTCCACTTGGTGATCTGGTCCTACCTTCATCATTCTTCCTTTTTTGGTTAATTGAATCGGGTATGAGATTCAATTTGCTGTTCTATTCCTTCCTCATTTTCCATTGGTCTTGGCCTTGAAGTTTGTGAATGCATTTGGGTATGTAGATTCAAAGGATCAATGGCTATTTTATGAGGTTTAAAATTGACGTTTGCATGCCTATCACTATGTTTTCAATGGCTAGTTCACTATCTTGAATTTGACGTCTTCGAGCACATCACCCCTTGGTCCTTCTTTGGATTTTCTATTTGGCACTTTTCTAGAAAGAAACTTCCCTTTTGGGCCTTAAGAAATGATATTTGAATGTCCTTCGGGCTTCTTGTTTTAATCTTCTTGAAGGGAATTTGACCCTTTAGCTTCAGGGAAGTGTCCTTCTATTCAGTAGCTAGGAGTCCCCCACAAGGGCACCTACCCTTCAGGGTCCTTCGGTGGCCTTTCATAGGTTTCCTACAGGCATTTTCCCTAGACAAATTCCTACAAATAGAAAGTTTGCAGAAATTTTCTTATCACTTTTGTCTTGGTTATTTCTTCAAGATTTTTGCCCGCAGTTATTCTTGAATTCTTACAGACTTTTTGTCAAAAGGAATTCTTTCAGAAAAAAGTCTGAAATAATTATAACTATCTACCTTAAACAAATTTTTTGAAGAAACTTACCTTTGTGGCCTTCTTAAAAAATGACCCTTCTAAAGGGTGTTTTTATCGACTAAGTGCCCTCCACAAGGGCACTTATCCTTCAGGAGGCTCTTTAAACTTTTACATTGGATTGCTTCTTTAAACCAAGATGTTGAACCACTTTGTTGAACCAAGGTGTTGAACTACTTGGTTGAACCAAACATTGAATTAAGCTGATGAACCAAGCCTTGAACCAAAATGGTTCAAGATGATGGTTGAATTGAATGAACCAAGTCAATGAACCTCTCCATTAAACCACAAGACATTGAACTTCTTCATTGAACCAAGGCTTTGAACCAAAATGGTTCAAGATGATGGTTCATTTGATTAAACTGAAGTGATGAACTAACTGTTGAACCAAAAGACATTAAACCAACCATTAAACCAAGTTTTGGTTCAATGGTTCAAACAAAGCTTTGAACCGACTGATAAACCATTTGACATTGAACCAACCGTTGAACCAAATGCATTAAACCTGTTGTTGATGCTTGCTGATGGAGATTTTTGTTTGAACCAAGGCACTGAACCAATCTCAAAAATGACCAAGTGTTAGAAATTGAATCTTTTGATTGAACCCACCTATAAAAGCCTTTGAACTTGTAGAATTGAACCTGCCTGTAGAGTTCATAGAAACCAAGTCCATAGTTTTCTCTAATCTTGAAAGGGTCTATAGATTTTCTCTTCCTACTGAGTCTGTAGATTCAAGCCTATAGAGTTCATAGATTCAAGCCTGCAAAGTTCATAGATTCAAGCCTGCAGAGTTCATAGATTTCTGAGAAGCTTGAAAACTGAGGAATTTAAATGCCCAAGACAAATTTTGGAAAGGAAAGAGACAATTATGGTCTATAAGACCAAAATAGTTTAAATGTTGTCCCAAAAATGAGTGATATTTTTGGGGGACAATAGCTGGCTCCAGTTGGGGAACTTTTATCAATTAAAAAATGAATTGAAAGGATTATAATCCAGAATCTCTAGTGTCTTCATGTGTACCATTGGGTTATGGAGTCATGCTACCCAAAAATGAAAGGCTCAAAAATATGAAAACAAATAAAACAAAAAAGAATTAAAAACTATACAAATATACATATGTATAGATGATATGATCTGATACTTCAAGAGTTGAAGTGTTTTAGATGCTACTTCTTGAGAGATAATAAAAATAGTGATTTATCCTGGTAAATGAGTAGGAAACCATTTTACCCCTAGAAATGGTGATGGGTGAATGGATCTCTCCACCAAGAAACCAATTTTTTGTGTTTTCCCCTTAGCTTTTTCTTCTTGTTGTTCCAAGGTAGGATGTGGTCTTCAAACTAGAAACCATAACTTCTTGCTCTCTTGGTGAAGGGTTCCTTTGCCTAATTTTGATTTGTAGTAGCATGGTCCATTACAATAATTGATTATTCTTCTAGTTTAGTCCAACATATAATTGGATTGTGCACATCAAAATCCTAAAAAACTATCAGCTTAACATCTCCTTTGATGTGAAGGAGTTTGACTTCATCTTGAGCAATCTTCAATCCAAGCAATAGAGATTCACATCCAACTATGTTATGGGTGTTGCTAACTCACAAATTGTATGAAGGAAGAATATATCCTTGAGGAGATATCAACACAGTCCCAACTTCATCATTGGTGGAAGAATTGCTGTCATCATCAAAAGTTGATCTCCTATCAAATTTCTCTTCATTAGAGATGGAAGATCCTTCCTTACTTGTATTGTGTCCCACCAATTCTCCTAAAGTCTTATTTGGATCAGTTCCTAGATTCTCAACTATAGGATTTTCATCCATAGAAACATGAACATCCTTTATGGTAAAGAAATAATTACCCTTGCCTAAACACTCAAATAGAATTTGTGCTGCAGGGGCTGATGTTTGGATGACCACATATTTTGCCTCTTTTTCAGGGAGCAATATCTTCATCACGCCTTGGATAGGGATCCTTGCTTTAGATAGGTCCATGCTTAGTTCTCCTTCCACGTCCTTGAAAAAATTTCATCCAAGTAAAATTCCATAAGATGCTATGATGTCAGCCACCAAGATAGTCATCTTGATTCTCTTATCTGGAAAGGGTCCCAGTGCAAATTAGGCATCTTTAATTTGCCCTAGCAATGGTACTTGCATGTTCTCCATGGAAAAACATCTCCCAAATGTATTATTTAGTGTGAGACCCAGAGAATCAACTACTTTAGTAGGCATAACATTATCAGATGCCCCAGAATCAATGATGCAATTATTGAGCTGATAACCATTTATTAACAGGGAAACATAGAAAGGTTCTATTTTCCCAGGGGCAGCTGGAGGAGTAATAACAAGATTATTCAAAATGGGCATGTTCTTTGGAGAATCAAGAATTATCTTTTTAGCTTTTTGCCCTATAGGGATGGTTTAGTTCTTGATACATTGGGCTAACTTATTCAATTGATCAGGATTGGACTGCAAGTATTCAAATTTAAACATTTGTATTTTGGTCTTTTTGACATGATCAATTATGTCAAATGGCTGAATTGGAATAGGAACAGAGGAAAGCATTTCAACCTTTTTGGTTTTAAGAGGGATGGGAGGAGGGCTTGTTTGTGAAATGGGAGTAGAAGGTGAAGGGGAATTGATGTACTTAAATTTTGAGTAATCACCAGTTCCTTTGACTAAAAAGGAAGAAGGGTTCCATGCTTAGCAATTGTAACTGCTAGTTAAGATTGCTCCTTTGTCTTCCCTTTATCAACTTGTTAGACTAATTGGTTCTTGGATATGGTAAAAACTATATATAATCAATTAATAGCTTCTCCTTTGCTTGCAGGTTCATCCTGGTAGTTTGGGAGACCAATGTGGGAGTCACTAGCTAATTCTTCTTGATTGTCTTCAAGGAGATTAGTGTCATTTTCTTGATTCAATTCAAGTTGGAAAGAGAACTTTGATTCTGTTTCAAGATATCCCATTGCTAAATTGGTTGGAGGAGCTTCCAGGGCAAGTTTTCCTTATGGAGGAGGAAGGTGATTCTGTTGCCCTTGATTCTTGACAGCATTACCCTAATATGACTAATTTGGAAATGTCCTTGGCATATCTTTGTATGAAGGAGCAGAAGGCATTCCTTATGCCATTTGCTTTTTCAAGGCTAGCACTTCATTTGCTAGTTTTTACACCATTAGATCAGTGGTGTCTGTAGATGCATATTTAGAAAATGATGAAGATCTATTTCTATTTATATCTCTTCTTATCTTCCTTGCTAAGTTTAGATCATCTTCTACCTCAATGGCCAAAATTTAAGCTACAACAAGATCTATTTAGCTAGCATGTCTCAAGAGAAAACTGACTTTAAGTAATTGAGAACTAATGAAAAAGCATTTGAGATTCTTAGCTATAGGTTGAGCAATTATAGGAACTTTGTTCCTTAGTTTGTCAAATTTGGCTATAAAACCCCTCATAGGCTCATGAGGCTCTTTCTTCATCTGTGTAATTTGAGCTAGAAGTGCATGTGCATCTTCTATAGGTTTGAATTTGGCTTCAAACTTATCTTTGAGAGTATTCCAATCCAGTTACTGACCAAGCCTGTAGATGATAAAACCAATCTGTAACAACACCTTATAGTGTCTTTACAAAAATCCTGACTTCTACATCTTCAAATTCTACTCTGATTACTCCACAAGCTATGCTAAAAGCTGTAATGTGCTCATCAAAGTGAACTTTCCCATCACCATAGAATTTGGGAAAGTTCTTTAAACTGTGTGAAAGCTCATGTAGAGGTGGATTAAGATTGAGAGGACCAAAAGCATTACCCCAAGGGCCTTGAACTGCCATTATAGGATTATGAAAAGGAGGGATAACAAATCTCAGAGGGGTAATTAATGGCAAAGCTTTATCAATAGTATAAGTAGATACTTCATCCAGCAATGGAGATCTAACTTTAGTAGGAGGAAAACTCTTGGTTCATTGGAGATGAGATTGTGAAGGAAACAGATCAAAATCACTTTGCTATACTAACTCAAATATAGGGTCAACAATACCTTTAGCCCTTTGGCTTCGTGTATACCTTGAATCTACCAGATTGTGAAGCAAAAATGGAAAAGAATTGACCTTGCTTCAGTTAAAGCTTAAGACTTTAAACTATGCATTCTTTTCCGATTAGTGTGGAGGTGAATGGATAGATTGTAAATGGATAATGGATTTTATATCCCCAACAGAGTCACCAAAAATTGTTGGTTGAATATTTTGTCGATCATCATACTGATAAACAAAAGAGGTCTGATCAACCAAAGTAAGAAGATTAGTCATCCAAATGTGTAGGTTTACCACATCAGAAGGGGACTAATCTCTCCTCTCATCAAGGGGAGGTTCCCTATAGATAGGCTATATATATATAAATATATATAATAGAAAATAATAGTCAAGTGTAGGACAAACCATCCATCTGTCTTTCCTCAGAGATGATGTGTGTGGATAAAAGGAGAAACTCAAGGAAAATGATAGAAAGTACTCTTCTTTCATAAGTACTATTCAATAAGCCACAAGAATACTCTAGGTAGTAACAACAAAAAGGTAACAAAATATGTAATAACCAGTAAATCGAGATGCAGCACAAAGTCTACACCTAAATTTCTCAAGAGTAAGATATGAAGGACAATGAGGGCACAAAGTCACCCTAAGGTCCTTTACACAAAAATGAAAAGAAAACACACTAAAGGAAATTATGGGGGCACAAAGTCTCTCCATAGTTGACTCTTCAGGACACCTTCTTGACTGTTGTCACTAATTTTGCTTGTTGAATTAAAGGAACAAAAGATATATTAAGGAAAAAGACATAAGAACAGTTTCCTCAACAACAAAGATATTACAACACAAAGTATAAAAAACCACTTGCTTTCTTATTCCAATAACAAAATATGATAAACAAACTAAGCTCAAAGTCTCAAAAGTGTCTTTCAATTTGGGCAGAGTTTCATTTTGATTGTCAAAAAAAAGATATCCATTTACAATAAAAGAGAGTCCCTTATATAGCCTCTTCAAGAAGGACTCGAGAATAGTAAAACATCATGTTGCATTGGAATCTATTAAGAAGATAGGCTGGAACTTAGGGGCATTTACCCATTTTATTTTATCAATGCAGAGAAACAAGTCATGCTATTGAAAGTTTACAACTTTCAATGTCCACTTGGCAATCTGATCCTACCTTTATCATTCCTCCCTTTCTGGTTAACTAAATCAGGTCCTAGATTTAATTTGATATTTTGTTCCTTACTCACTTTCTATTGGTCTTGGCCTTGAAGTCTATGAATGCAATCAGGTCTATAGATTCAAAGGATCAATGGCTATTTTATGAGCTTTAAAATTAACGTTCGTGTGCTCATCACTATGTTTTCAAGGGCTAGTTCACTGTCTTGAATTTGATGTCTTCAGGCATGTCACCCCTTGGTACTTCTTCAACTTTTTTTTTTGGCACTTTTTTGGAAAGAAACTACCCTTTTGGGCCTTAAGAAATGATCTTTGAATGGCCTTCGAGCTTCTTGTTTTACATCTTCCTGAAGGGAAGGTGATCGTTCAGCTTCAGGGAAGTGTCCTTCTATTTGGCAACTGAGAGTCCCCCGCAAGGGCTCCTACCCTTCGAGGTCCTTCCATGGCCTTTCACAGGTTTCTTGTAGGCATTTTCCCCAGACAAATTCCCACAAACAAAAAGTCCACAAAATTTTTCTTATCACTTTTGTGTTGGTTATTTTTCAGTCTTTTTGCCTATAGCCACTTCTTGAATTCTTTCAAAATTTTTGTTTGAAGGAATTCAAGAAGTGGCTATAGGCAAAAAGACTAAAAAATAACCAACACAAAAGTGATAATAAAATTTTTGTGGACTTTTTGTCTGTGGGAATTCCTTCAGACAAAAGTTTGAAAGAATTATGACTGTCTACCTTAAACAAATTTTTTGAAGGAATTTACCTTTGTGGCCTTGTTAAAAAATGACCCTTTTGAAGGGTGTTTTTGTCGACCAAGTGCCCTCTGCAAGGGCACTTGTCCTTCAAGAGGCTCTTTGAACTTTTACATTGGATCACTCCTTTGAACCAAGCTGTTGAACAACTCTGTTGAACCAAGGCATTGAACTGCTTGGTTGAACCAAACATTGAACGAAGCTGATGAACCAAGCTTTGAACCAAAATGGTTCAAGCCGATGGTTCAATTGAATGAACCAAGATGATGAACCACTCCATTGAACCACAAGATGTTGAACCTATTTGTTGAACCATGGCTTTGAACCAAAATGGTTCAAGTCGATGGTTCATTTGATTGAACTGAAGCGATGAACTAGCCGTTGAACCAAAAGACATTGAACCAACTGTTGAGCCAAGTTTTGGTTCAACAGTTTAAACAAAGCCTTGAACTGACTGACAAACCATTTGACGTTGAACCAACCATTGAACCAAATGCATTAAACCTACTATTGATGCTTGCCGATGGAGATTTGTGTTTGAACCAAGGTATTGAACCAATCTAATAAATGACCAAGTGTTAGAAACTAATTCTTTTGATAGAACCCACCTACAAAAGCCATTAAACCTATAGAATTGAACCTACCTACAGAATCCATAGAAACCAAGTCCGTAGTTTTCTCTAACCTTGAAAGAGTCCATAGATTTTCTCTTCCTACTGAATCTGTAAATTCAAGCTTGCAGAGTCCATAGATTAAAGCCTACATAGTCCGTAGATTTAAGCCTACAGAGTTCATAGATTTTTGAGAAGCTTGAAAACTAAGGAATTTGAATGCCTGTGACAAATTTCAAAAAGGGGAGAGACAATTTTGGTCTGTAAGACCAAAATAGTTCAAATGTTGTTCCAAAAATGAGTGATATTTTTGGGGGAAAATAGCTGGCTCTAGCTGGGGAACTTCTGTCAATTACAAAATGAATTGAAAGGAGTAGAATCCATAATCTCCAGTGTCTTCATGTGTACCATTGGGTTACAAATTCATGCTACACAGAAATGAAAGGCTCCAAAAAATGAAAACAAACAAAATAAAAAAGAATTAAAAATTATACAAATATACATATGTACATATGATATGATCTGATACTTCAAGAGTTGAAGTGTTTCAGATGCTACTTCTTGAGAGAGTAAAAATAGTGCTTTATCCTGGTAAACTAGTAGGAAACCATTTTACCCCCAGAAATGGTGATGGGCGAATGGATCTCTCCACCAAGAAATCAATTTTTTGTGTCTTCCCCTTGGCTTTTTCTTCTTCTTGTTCCAAGGCAGGATGTGGTCTTCAAACTGGAAACCATAACTCCTTGCTCTCTTGGTGAAGGGTTCCTTTGCCTGATTTTGATTTGTAATAGCATGGTCCATTACCATAATTGATTGTTCTTATAGTTTAGTCTAGCATATGATTGGATTGTCCACATTAAACTCCTAATAAACTATCAGCTTAGCATCTCCTTTGATGTGAAGGAGTTTGACTTCTTTATCTTGAGCAATCTTCAATCCAAGCAACAGAGATTCACATCTAGTTGTGTTGTTGGTGTTGCTGACTTGCAAATTGTATGAAGGAAGAATATCTCCTTAAGGAGATATCAACATAGTCCCAACTTCATCATTGGTGGAAGAATTGTTGTCATCATCAAAAGTTGATCTCCTATCAAATTTCTCTTCATTAGAGACGGAAGATCCTTCCTTACTTGTACTATGTCCCACCAATTCTCCTAAAGTCTTGTTTGGATCAATTATTGGATTCTCAGCTATAGGACTTTCATCTATAGAAACATGAACATCCTCTATGGTAAAGAAATAATTGCCCCTACCTGAAGACTCAAACAAAATTTGTGTTGTCGGGGCTGATGTTTGGATGACCACATATTTTGCCTCTTTTTCAGGGAGCAATCTCTTCATCACACCTTGGATAGGGATCCTTGCTTCAGACAGGTCCATGCTTAATTCTCCTCTCACTTGCAAAAATTTCATCCAAGAAAAATGCCATAAGATGCTGTGATGTCAGCCACTAAGACAGTCATCTTGATTCTCTTATCTAGAAAGGCTTCTAGTGAAAATTGGGCATCTTTAATTTTCCCTAGCAGTGGTACTTAGTTGTTCTCCATGGAGAAACATATCCCAAATGTCTTGGTTAGTGTGAGACCTAGAGACTTAGCTACTTTAGCAGGGATGAAATTTTTAGATGCCCCAAAATCAATAATGTAATTATTGAGTTGCTAATCATTTATTAACAGGGAAACATAGAAAGGTTCTATTTTCCCAGGGGAAGCTAGAGGAGTAATAACAAGATTATTCAGAATGGGCATGTTCTTTGGAGAATCAAGAATTATCTTTTTAGCTTTTGGCCTTGTAGGGATGGTTTGGTTCTTGATACATTGGACCAAATTATCCAATTGATTAGGATTAGACTGCAAGTATTCAAATTCAGACATTTGTATTTTGGTCTTTTTGACATGATCAATTATGTCAAATGGCTGAATTTGACTAGGAACAAAGGAAAGCATTCCAACCTTTTGGGTTTTAGGAGGGATGGGAGGAGGGCTGGTTTGTGAAATGGGAGTAGAAGGTGAAGGTGAATTTGATGTACTTACATTTTGAGTGATCACCGGATCCTTTGACTAAAAAGGAAGAGGGGTTCCATGCTTAGCAATCATAACTGCTGGTTGAGGTTGCTCCTCTATCTTCCCTTTATCATCTTGTTGGACTGATTAGTTCTTAGATCTGGTAAACACTACATATGATCCATCAATAACTTCTCCTTTGCTTTTAGGTTCATCCTAGTAGTTCAGAAAACTAATGTAGGAGTTGCCAGCTGATTCTTCTTGATTGTCTTCAAGGAGATCAACGTCATCTTCTTGATTCAATTCAGGCTGGAAAGAGAAATCTGATTCTATTTCAAGCTATCCCATTGCTAAATTGGTTGGAGTAGCTTCCACGGCAAGTTTCCCTTATGGAGGAGGAAGGCAATTTTGTTTCCCTTGATTCTTTGTAGCATTACCTTGATATGACTAATTTGGAAATGTCCTTCTTGGCATATATCTATATGAAGGAGTAGAAGACATTCCTTGCACCATTTGCTTTTTCAAGGTTAACACTTCATTTTCTAGCTTTTGCACCATTAGATCAGTGGTGCTTGTAGATGCATATTCAAAAAATGATGAGGATTTATTTCTATTTGGATATCTTCTTATCTTCCTCGCTAAGATGAGATCATCTTCTACCTCAGTGGCCAAAAGTTGATCTAAAGTAAGATCTATTTGGCCAGCACGTTTCAAGAGAAAATTGACTTTAGGTAATTGAGAATTAATGAAAAAGCATTTTAGATTCTCAGTTGTAGGTTGAGAAATTATAGAAATTCTATTCCTCAGTTTGTCAAATTTGGCTATAAAATCCCTCATAGGCTCATGAGGCTCTTTCTTCATCTGTGTAAGTTGAGCTAGAAGTGCATGTGCATCTTCTGTAGGTTTGAATCTAGCTTCAAACTTATCTTTGAGAGTATTCCAATTGGTTACTGACCGAGCTTGTAGATGATAAAAAAAATCTATAGCAGTACCTTGTAGTGTCTCTACAAAAAGCCTAACTACTACATCTTCAAATTCTACTCTGATTACTCCACAAGCTATGCTGAAAACTGTAATGTGCTCATTAGGGTGAACTTTCCCATCACCATAGAATTTGGTGAAGTTTTTCCTTGAACTACGTGGAAGCTCATGTAGAGGTGGAGTAAGATTGAGAGGACCAAAAGCATTACCCCAAGGGCCTTGAACTACCATTGTAAGCTTATGAAAAAGAGGGATAACAGATATCAGAGGTGTAATTATTGGCAAAGCTTTATCAACAATAGAAGTAGATACATCATCTGGCAATGGAGATCTAACTTTAGTAGGAGGAAAACTCTTGGTTCATTAGTGATGAGATGGTGAAGGAAACTTATCAAAATCACTTTGTTATACCAACTCGAATATAAGGTCAATGATACCTTTAGCCCTCTGGGTTTGTGTATACCTTGAATCTACCAGATTGTGAAAAAAAATGGAAAAGAATTGACCTTGCTTCAGTTAAAGCTTGAGGCTTTAAACTGTGCATTGTTTCCCAATTAGTGTGGAGGTGAATGGATAGATTATAAATGGATGATGGATTTTATATCCATAGAAGAGTCACCAAAAATTATTGGTTGAATATTTTGTCGATCAACGTACTGATAAACAAAATAGGTCTGATAAGCCAAAGTAGGAAGATTAGTCATCCAAATGTGTAGGTTTACCACATCAGAAGGGTACTGATCTCTCCTCTCATCAAGGGGAGGTTCCCTATAGATAGGCTATATATATATATATATATATATATATATGTATATATAAATAGAAAATAATACTCAAGGGTAGGACAAACCATCCATCTCTCTTTCTTCAGAGATGATGTGTGCGGATCAAAGGAAAAACTCAAGGAAAATGATAGAAAGTACTCCTCTTCTTTGAGAAGTACTATTTAGCAAGCCACAAGAATACTCCAGGTAGTAACAACAAAATGTAACAAAAGATGTAATAACCAGTAAATCAAGATGCAACACAAAGTCTATGCTTGAATTGCTCAAGAGTAAGATATGAAGGAAAATGAGGGCACAAAGTCACCCCAAGGTCCTTTACACAGAAATGAAAAGAAAACACACTAAAGGCAATTATGGGGGCACAAATTCTCTCCACAATTGACTCTTTAGGACACCTTCGTGACTGCCATTACTAATTTTGCTTGTTGTATTAAAGGAACATAAGATATATTAACAAAAAAGACATAAGAAAAATTTCCTCAACAACAAAGATATTACTCACAAAGTCTTAAAAACCACTTTTTTTCTTATTCCAATAACAAAATATGATAAACAAATTGAACTCAAAGTCTTAGAAGTGTCTTTCAATTTGGGCAAAGTTTCATTCTGATTGTCAAAAAAAGATATCCATTTACAATAGAAGAGAGTCCCTTATATAGCCTCTTCAAGAAGGACTCAGGAATAGTAACACATCATGTTGCATTGGAATCTGTTAAGAAGATAGGCTAGAACTTAGGGGCATTTACGCATTTGATTTTATCAATGTAGAGAAACAAGTCACACTGTTGAAAGTTTGCAACTTTCAGTGTCCACTTGGCGATTTGATCCTACCTTCATTGTTTCTCCTTTTTTGGTTAATTGAATCAGGTCCTGGATTCTATTTGTTATTCTATTCCTTCCTTGCTTTCTACTAGTCTTGGCCTTGAAGTCTATGAATGCATTTGCTTTTATAGATTCAAAGGATCAATAGCTATTTTATGAGCTTTAAAATTGATGTTTGCGTACCCGTCACTATGTTTTCAATGGCTAGTTTGCTGTCTTAAATTTGACGTCTTTAGGCACGTCACCTCTTGGTCCTTCTTTATATTTTCTATTTGGCACTTTTTTATAAATAAACTCCCCTTTTGGCCTTAAGAAATGATCTTTGAATGGCCTTTGGGATTCTTGTTTTACATCTTCCCAAAGGGAAGGTGACCCTTCGACTTTGGGGAAGTGTCCTATTCGGCAGCTGAGAGTCCCCCACAAGGGCACCTACCCTCCGGGGTCCTTCAGTGGCCTTTCATGGGTTTCCTATAGGCATTTTCCCCAGACAAATTCCCATAGACAAAAAGTCCATGAAAATTTTCTTATCGCTTTTGTCTTGGTTATTTAGTTGGGCATTTTGCCTGCATCCACTTCTTGAATTCTTTCAGACTTTTTGTTTGAAGGAATTCCTTTAGACAAAAGTCTGAAAGAATTATGACTGTCTACCTTAAACAAAATTTTTGAAGGATTTTACCTTTATCGCCTTCTTAAAAAATGACCCTTTCAAAGGGTGTTTTTGTTGACCAAGTACCCTCCACAAGGGCACTTATCCTTCGAGAGGCTCTTTGAACTTTTACATTGGATTGCTCCTTTGGACTAAGGTATTGAACCACTCTGTTGAACCAAGGCATTAAACTACTTGGTTGAACCAAATGTTGAACCAAGCTGATGAACCAAGCTTTAAACCAAAATGGCTCAAGCTGATGGTTCAATTGAATGAACCAAGTCGATGAACCGCTCCATTAAACCACAAGACGTTGAACCTATTCATTGAACCAAGGCTTTGAACCAAAATGGTTCAAGCCGATGGTTCATTTGATTGAATTGAAGGGATGAACTAACCATTGAACCAAGTTTTGGTTCAACGGTTCAAATAAAGCCTTGAACCGACTGATGAATCATTTGATGTTGAACCAACTGTTGAACCAAATGCATTGAACCTGATGCTGATGCTTGCTAATGGAGATTTTTGTTTGAACCAAGGCACTGAACCAATCCCAAAAATGACCAAGTGTTAGAAATTGATTCTTTTGATTGAACCCACCTGTAGAATCCTTTGAACCTATAGAATTAAACCTGCCTGCAAGTTCATAGAAACCAAGTCCATAGTTTTCTCTAACCATAAAAGAGTCCGTAGATTTTCTCTTCCTACTGAGTCCTTAGATTCAAGCTTGTAGAGTCTATATATTTCTAAGAAGCTTGAAAATTGAGGAATTTGAATGCCCAGGATAAATTTTAGAAAGAGAAGAGACAATTTTGGTCTGTAAGACCAAAATAATTCAAATGTTGTCCCAAAAATGAGTGATATTTCTGGGGGACAACACAGTTGACTCTAGATAATTTGAAAACCAAGTTAACCAATCATGCAAAATTAGTCACCATAGTAAGAGATGCCATAGTTAGAGCCAAGATGATTTTCAATAACACTGTTAGTCTAGATAGTATCGGGATGCAACTTTCACTATGTATGATGCTCACATGAAGAAAGATGGTGATATAAATTAAAGCAATTTTATCCCTTGGTTTATTTTCCATTTTTTTAATGTACTTCTGAAATAACTTTGGACATTTTTACATGTACTATTTTCATATGTAATTACATGAAAAAACATATGAAGTCCTAAGTCAATAAGGACTCCTATTTTTGAATAGGTCAAAGTAGTTAGGTTTTTAATAAATTTTCTCAAGGCCTCTCCCTATAAATAAAGAGGGCCTCTTTTGTAAAAAATATCTTTTAGTTATTGAAAAAAAACTCTACCAAAATTGAAAGGCATTTTGAGACTTTGAACTCAAATTGTAAATCAAATATTATCAAGTGAATGAGAAAACAAGCGATCTTTCAAACTTTGTGTTGAAATAACTTGTGTTGTATTAGAAATTATTCTTATGTCCTTTTCCTAATACAATCTTATCTATTTGATTAAATAAGTAGTGTGAGTGAAAATAATCTGGGAGATGCTCTAAATTTAATTGTGGAGACTTTGTGATACAACAATTATCTTTAGTTTGTGATTTAGTGTTTTAAAGTAAAGGCTATTGGAATGGATTTGAACTAATATTATCTTTTGTGATCATTTATTTTATTGTAGTTTTTAGTGAAGCCTTTGAGCTACTCCTCATTCTACTATGTTCTAAGTTAAAAACTAGTAAAAGAAGTAATGATATACTTTGAGCTCTCGTGTTTTCTTGGTTTTTTAGTTAAAATCAAGAAAGTGTTATTTTATTGTTAGGATGTGGAGCTAAAAGCTTCAACTAGTGCAAATAGGGAGGAGGTTGCTGAGTTCTAGGGAGACCAGCATCGGTAGGGTGCAGTGCACAGGGAAATCGACGATGGCAGAGTGGATAGGAAGGAAACCAACATTGGTAGTATGTCAACCGATGACAGTCACCTCCAAGCAGATAGGGACCGATGTTGGTCACTTGTGGTAGTTTCAGAACTACTTGTTCCATGGACAGTTAGTTTGTTGAACTGAGTGTTTACATGCAAAGGCTATTTTTGGTCTTGAGTTGCGTGTCTAATTATTATAATTAGGTTAGTCTAATTATTATATGCATGAGATCTATATATGGACTCATAGGCTATAGTGTAAATTGGTAGCTAGTGAGTAAGAGAGCAATATGCTCCTTCAGAGAGAAGAGAGTAATGGTGCGTTCCTCCTAGTGCCATAGTACCAAGGTGGGTACTAGATTAGAGAATCAGAAGGGTTCTTCATGTGTGTATGATCTTAGTCAGCATGTGGGCATGACTTTCTATAGGAGATCTACAATGGTGAGTAAGGTCTAGTTATTTGCAGGTAGCAGTAGAGAGTAGGAGATCTACTTGGAGTACGGTTGTGTACTTGGTGAACTGGCAGCGTGTTACTGACTAGTTGGAGAGGTGAACATCAATTCTGTATTGGAGTTGATTCTTGTGACCAAGAGAGAGAGGGAAGAAGGTCTTGAGGTGTGGTGAACCTTTGAGGTGGAAGAAGAAGTGGCATCTTCTTTATTGTATATTCTTCTAAGTGATTATTAATATAATTGTGTATTGTCTCTCAATTCCTCTGTTGTTTCATATTTCTAGTTACTTATTGATTCTGGTTAAATTCTGTGTTTAGTTGCTAATATGAGAAGTAACCATATGTGCTCTAATTGGTAGAGCAAGATCCTGACTAAGTAGGGATCAGAGCATGTTTATTATTCTGTAGGTTCCCTTGACAAGTGGTATCAGAGCCTTGGTTGTAGGTTCAAGAGCTGATACCAACAAGTGGTATCAGAGCTTTTGGTTGGCTTGACTAATAGGTGGTTTCAGATCTGGTAGTGTTTTTGATTACAGGTCACTCACAGGGGTTTCAGATTGAGTGGGAGTATAGCAATGGCAGAAGAAAGTAAGCTATAAATGGAGAAACTGAATAGCACGAATGGTCTGATTGATGGAAAGAAGGAGTAGGTGAAAAGAGATTGTTGGTCGGTAGAAGATCAGCTTGTGGAAGCATATGTTGCAGGTAATATTGCATAAGATGTTCTGGATAAAGTGGAATCTTTGTTTATAGATTCTTTTGCCTCTTTCCATGCAGCCTGAAATAGAGCATCTTTTCATGGGTATGTCTTTGGAGACTTTGGAGAGATTTATTTAGGGGTTGGAGAGCCTTGTCAGATGATTGACGAAGGGGAAGTGAAGCTAAAATTATAGACAGATGACACACAGTGGTTGAAGGAACTCATGCAGGTACCAGTCTTAGAGATAAGTCTAATTTCTTCAGGAAATTTGGGTGATGAGAGATGCACTGTAACTCTCATAGTGGATACACTTGAATTAGATGGTGGTAAGAAAGTAGGTATCCTTTATCAATCTACTTATATTGTTGATTCACCTTCTATTGCAGAGATGTGGGTTCATAGGCTTAGTCACATATGTAGAAGGAGAATGCAGGTTTTGAAGTAGAAGTCAGATGTTTTTGACAAGCTAAAGAACTAGAAAGCCTTGGTGTTCATGGAGGAGATGATGGATAGAGATCAGGTGAGGAAATTGAATTATTCTGAGTAGAGCAGGGTTGATTTGATTAGGATTTTGATCCATGGAAAGCTCGTGGGTAAAAAGTTATCACTCACAGATGAACACAGGTACCAACATCGATCATACAGTAATCGATGTTGGTAGAATAAAGACTAACGTTGGTCATAAGGACCAACATCGGTAGGAGGGACACCGGCGTCAGCCAGGGAAACGACGTCGATAGTCAGGTTCAGTATAAGGAGCCGACATTGGTCGGGAACAGACTGGGAGATGGCTGAGATCGATCACTGGTATGGATAGTGGGTGGACAACAAGTCTCAAACACTCATGTCGAGGTCAGAAAGGGTAAGTGAACCTCATATTCATTGTTCACCTTTTTTATATTGCTTTTTTGATAGTCAAGAACCAGGAAGATGGAAGAGGCAATGCAGGTAGAGTCTAGATATAGTGGGAGCTTGGAATGGATGAGGAGTGTGAGTCCTTGGAGAAGAACCAAACAGGTATTTGTTGGTAGATTTGTCAGTTAGATTCCCAAGTTAAAGAAGAGAGTGGACAGATACATGAGACAAAAGGCCAAGGCATATGGTCTTGAGGAAGCTACAGGATAGTGGTACAGGTTTGATAGGTGGATGACTAAGCATGGCTTCAATCAATGTCAGTGTAACTATTGTGGTTTTGTCTTACCAGGTGGATGATGAGTCATGACATTATCTAGTTACTATATGTGGGTAATTTGCTAGCAGGTTTTGTAAATACAGGGATTTGCTGAGCTAAGGGTAAGGTTAGTTTAGAGGTGTGTCAAGAAGAATTTGGAGTAATGAAATTCTTTAGCATAATAGACATGGAGATTTTATCTCCAGTAGGAGCTGATGTGAAGATGGTGTTGGCAGGGTTCATGATGTAGGATGCAAAATTAGAAAGCACACCAAGGGCTGGATAGTTCAAGCTTAGCTTGAAAGAGGGATTGAAATCACACGAGGTCTAGTATAGACCTGAGTTTTCCCAAGTAGTGGGAGGTGTCAGAAAGTATGGAGCCAATTTGAGGAAGAGGTACTGAAGGGCAGTTTAGTGGATTCTTACAGGGATCAATGGTAGGTTGACATGGTATGTAGGGTCAAGTTATTTTCTACATAGGTTTGTAGATGTAGATTCGATAGGTTACTTGGATGACAAAGGCATAAAGGTTAGAGCATCATAAGGTGTGGTGGTTAGTCTTCAGGATTGATCTTGAAGAGGGATACAAGCCAGGGTACAATTAGATAGAGTACATGTATAAGTATAGTTGCAATTATTTATCTCCAAGTGGGAGATTGTTAGGATGTGGAGCTAAAAGCTTTAACTGGTGCAAACAGGGAGGAGGTTGCTGAGTTCTAGGGAGATCGATGTCGGTAGGGTGCAGTGCACAGGGAAACTGATGACGACAGAGTGGACAGGAAGGAAACCAACATCGATAGTATGCCAACCATCGACGGTCACCTCTAGGCAGACAGGGACCGACGTCGGTTGCCTTTGGCAGTTTGAGAACTGCTTGTTCCATGGACAGTTAGTTCATTGAACTGAGTGTTTGCATGCAAAGGCTATTTTTGGTCTTGAGTTGTGTGTCTAATTATTGTAATTAGGTTAGTCTAATTATTGTATGCATGAGATCTATATATGGTCTCATAGGCTATAGTGTAAACTGGTAGCTAGTGAGTAAGAGAGCAATATGCTCCTTCAGAGAGGAGAGTAATGGTGCATTCCTCCTAGTGCCAAAGTACCAAGGTGGGTACTGGATTGGAGAATCAGAAGGGTTCTTCGTGTGTGTATGATCTTGGTCAGCATGTGGGCATGACTTTCTATAGGAGATCTACAATGGTGAGTAAGGTCTAGTTATTTGCAGGTAGCAACAAAGAGCAAGAGATCTACTTGGAGTACGGTTGTGTACTTGGTGAACTGGTAGCATGTTATTGACTGGTTGGAGAGGTGAACATCAATTCTATATTGGAGTTGATTGTTGTGACCAAGAGAGAGAGGGAAGAAGGTCTTGAGGTGTGGCGAACCTTTGAGGTGGAAGAAGAACTGGCATCTTCTTTATTATATATTCTTCTGAGTGATTATTAATACAATTGTGTATTGTCTCTCAATTCCTGTGTTGTTTCATATTTCTAGTTACTTATTGATTATGGTTAAACTCCGTGTTTAGTTGCTAATACGAGAAGTAACCATATGTGCTCTAATTGGTAGAGCAAGATCCTGACTAAGTAGGGATCAGAGCATGTTTTTAGTGAAGCCTTTGAGCTACTCCTCATTCTACTATGTTCTAAGTTAAAAATTAGTAAAAGAAGTAATGATATACTTTGAGCTCTCATGTTTTCTTGGTTTTTTAGTTAAAATCAAGAAAGTGTTATTTTATTTTGTAAAAATCATTTTTGAAAAATGAGAAATGGATGATGTGGTCTCACTCCTGAATTAATATTTAGTTTAGATGAGTTTGTGATAGTTTATAAGGAACCTCCCCTTGTTGATAGGAGAGATTTATCTCATTACATTATGGCTGATATAACCATTTTACCTTCAGTTAGTTGATGACAAAATATTCATCCAAAAGTTTTTGTCAACTCCATTAGGGAAAGAATATGCAATTTAAAACCTCATGCTCTGAGTTGAAGCATTTCTAGTTCTTTTCCATTCTACATTCTGGTAGATTCATAGTATACAAGAATTCAGAGAGCTCAAGGTATTATTGATCCTGTATTTGAGTTGATACAACAAAATAATTTTGATTTCTTGCCTTTATGATCTCACCTTTAGTGAACCAGTAGTTTTCCTCTTAGCAATGCTAGGTCTCTAATACCAGGTGAGGCTTCTAGTTCTAGTGCTAGTAGAGTTTTATCTATTCATACTTCATAAAGGATTATTATCCCACCTTTTAATCAATAGATCATGGCAGCCCAAGGCCCTTGGGGTAACACTTTTGGTCCTCTAAATTTAACCCCACCTTTACATGAACTAACTCATAGTTCAAAAAAGATTTTTCCAAAGTTCTATGGTGACAGGGAAGTTCACTCTAATGAACACATTACAACGTTTTACATACCCTATGGTGTGATAGGTTTTGAACATGAAGATGTAGTAGTAAGTATTTTTGTAGAAACATTGCAAGGTGCTATCATAGATTGGTTTTATCATCTTCAAGCTCAGACTATAACTAGTTGGAACACTCTCAAGACCAAGTTTGAGGCTAGGTTCAAACCTGTAGAAGATGTACACACCTTATTAACTCGCTTACACAAATGAAGAAAGAGCCTCATAATCCTTATAGGACTTCATCGCTAAATTCAATAAGCTGAGAAATTGAATTCCTACAATCACTTAGCCAACACCTAAGAATATTAAGTGTTTCTTTATCAATTCTCAACTTATTGAAGTGAGTGTTATGTCAAGATGGGCTAGCCCAATATATCTTCCTAAAACTCAGATTTTGGCTACTGAAGTCAAAGATGATCTTATCCTTGTAGGTAAGATAAGAAGAGATTTCAACAAAAGTAGATTTTCTTCTTCTGCTAAAAATTCTTCCACTAGCACCACTGACCTTATTGTGTAAAAGTTAGAAAATTAATTATTAGATCTAAAAAGGAAAATGTCCCAAGGTATGTCTACTCCCCCTTATTGAGATATACCAAGGAGGACATTTCACAACAATTTGTATCAAGGCAAAACTGCTAAAAATCAAGGGCAACCTAATCATCTTCCTCCTACACAAGGGAATCTTACCATTAAAGCAGTGCTAGTCAACTCAGTAGTTGGTTATTATGAAGCCAAACATGATCATTCTTTCGAACCTAAGTTGGATCAAGAGAATGATGCTCATCTCTTTGTAGAAAGAGAAGAAGAATTAGCTAGCAACTCCACCATTAGTTTTTTGAATTACCAAGATGAAGGTAAAAAAACAAGTGTATGATAGAACATATGCTATTTTTATTAGGTCCCAAAACTAGTCAACTTAGCGAGTTAGTAATGTAAAATCAAGAGAAGAACCTCAACCAGTGATCTCAATCACTAAATGGGGAACTTCACTACCTTTCCAATCAAAGAATCTAGTGGGTAATAAACAAGTAAGTACATCTAACAATCATGTATCTTCTACTTCTATCCATCAGACCAGTACCACATCAAATAAAAATTAGAATGATGGATTTCCTTCCTCTATTTCTATTTCATTCTAGTTATTCAACATAATAGATCATGCTAGGAAGACCAAGATCCAAATGTATGAAGTTGAGTACTTACAAGCTAATCCTGAACAGTTTGATAGGTTGGCTAAATACACCAAAAACAAAACCATCCCTATAGGACAAGATTTTATAAAAGTGACTCATGATTACTCAAAGAACAAATCTACCCAAAATAATATTGTCACTACTCCCCTTGTTTCCTCTGGAAAAATATAACCTTTCTATGTTTCTTTATTGGTAAAGAGTCATAAGTT
Source organism: Torreya grandis (assembly GCA_037957365.1). Lineage (NCBI taxonomy): Eukaryota > Viridiplantae > Streptophyta > Pinopsida > Cupressales > Taxaceae > Torreya > Torreya grandis. The sequence goes on along the minus strand of JARHVA010005543.1, from coordinate 150,183 downwards.
GAGTAATTGCATAATAGATTATGGAGCTTCTAATACTATTATGCCCACCAATGTAGTATAATCTCTTAGTATCACCTTAACTAAGACTTTTGGGAGATTTTTATTCATGGAAAATAAGAAAGTACCATTTTTGGGTCAAATCAAGGATGCCCAATTTGCATTTGTAACTTTTCTAGATAAGAGGATTAAGATGACAGTCTTAGTGGCTGATGTTCCAACTTCTTATGGCATTCTACTTGGATGTAATTTTTTCAAGGATGTATGTGGGGAGTTGAACATGGATCTATCTGAAGTAAAGATACCTGTTAAAGGCATCATGCAAAAGTTGCTTCCTGAGAAAGAGGCAAAATATATTTTTACCCAAATGGCAAATCTTGAAGCTCAAATTTTATTTGAGTCTTCAAGAATGGGTAATTATTTCCTATCCATTGAAGATGTTTATAATCCATTAGATGAAAGTTCATCAAGTGAGAATTTGGATAATTTAGATAGAGAATCAGAATATTTTTTAGAGGAAAGTTCAGGTAAATAGGAATGTTCCCTCACTAATGAAGATGAATCTTTTGATCAATGAAATTCAAGAAAATCAAATTCTAATGAGGTCTAGGTTTTAGAGTTTGATGGTAGTTGTTCCTCTATCAATTCTAGATCTAGAATTATTTTAATATCCCCATAAGGTGATATCTTCCCTTTCTCATACAGGTTACAATTTGAAAATACTAATAACATCACTGAATATGAGTCATTGTTACTTGGATTGAAAGTTGCTTATGCTAGAGGTGTTAAGATTCTTCATTCTCAAGGAGATTCTAAATTAGTGGTTTGTAAAGTGAGAAATTTGTATCAAACCAAAAATGAAATATTGAGACATTATCGCAATCGCATATGGGATTGCATTGAAAGTTTTGATGCTTTCAATATCTCCACACTCTTATGGTTCGTCATAAATATTTTGAAGGAATCAAGTATACCATTGATTTGGTATTTTGACAAAGTGTACCTAATAATGCTAACCATTAGTAAGTGTTCAATGGTGATCATCAAATTATTTATTTCTTGGAAAAGATGGATAGTTTTGATGAGCTCTATTTCAAAGATAGTGAATCTCCACCATGGGAATACATTTCCAAAATAGATTCAAAAATTGGTGAAGAGTTTCTTCAATTGAAAGGGAATAAAATTCCAAAAGGTTTAGTTTCTCTTGAAAATCTATTTGATAAGCATGACAGATATATAAAGCAACAACAACAACTGAATTCAAGTTCTATGGAATTTGAGCAAGTAAATTTGAGTTCGGAGGTAGATCCCAAAATGGTCAACATTGGGAAATATTTCACTACTGATGAAAAATTCAAATTCATTACTCTTTTTCATCATTACATTGATGTTTTGGCATATTCTTATGATGATCTAAAGTCCTTTAGGCCTAAGGAAATTTAGCATGAAATTCTTAAAGTTGGGTCATTACGTCATAAGTAAAAACAAAGGTAATACAACACCAAAATATCAGGTACTATCCTTTATAAGGTTCAAAAGATGTTTAATACAAGAATAATTTTTACAAATCATCATTCGACCTGGATTGTGAACATAGTTCCTGTAAGGAAGAAGAACAGATAATTTTATATTTGTGTTGATTTTAGGAAACTCAATCAATCTTCTCTAAAGTATAACTACCCCCTACTCATCATGGACCAAGTATTGAAAATCGTAACTGGTTCAAAAATGTTGTCTATGTTAGATGGTTTTTTGGGGTATAATCAAGTGGAAGTTAATAAAATAGATCAATATAAAACTACTTTCACTACACCTTGGGGCACATTTGCATATCATAGAATGCCTTTTAGTTTGATCAATGTTGGCTCCACATTCCAAATAGAAATGGACCTTGCCTTCAGAGATGAGATAGGTAAGTTCATTATGGTGTATCTTGATGACTTGAATATTTTTTCTAAACATCATCCTGATCATGTGCATCATTTATGACAAGTGCTGGAATGTTATCAACAAAATGGTATTTCTCTCAATCCTAAGAAGTCAATTTTTGGGGTTATAGAAGGTAAACTTCTAAATCACATTGTATCTTGAGAAGGCACTAAAATTGACTTAGAAAGAATTCAAAGTCTTACTATGCCTACTAGTAAGACTACAATTCATTATTTCTTTGGAAAGGTGAATTTTCTATGAAGGTTTATTCCTAAATTTGTAGAGAAAACCCATCACATCATTAACATGATGAAGGGTAATGATACTTTCCTTTAGACTAAAGAAGGAAAAGTATCATTTGAAGATATCAATAAGGCTATTTCTCATGCTCTAATCCTTTTTTGTCTGGACTATACCAAAGATTTCATAGTATACAGTTATGCTTCTAAACATACACTTTCAACCATTTTGGTTCAGTAGAATGAAGAAGGTGTGGAATCTCCCATATCATTTATGAGTTGTCCTCTCAAATCACCTGAATTGAAATATTCAAGCATGGAGAAGAATACTTATGCCATGGTTAAGGTGGTAATGTATTTCTGATTCTATATCTTAAATTCACATAATGTTGTTTTGGTGCCTGACACAACAGTAAAGTCTATCCTAACTCAACAAGAGTTTATCACTAAAAGGGGAAATTAGATTGATAAGATCCAAGAGTTTGATATTGATATCAAACCTACTAAGCTTGTGCATGGAATAGGCTTATGTTAATTGATTTTTTATAATGTACCAAAAGAGAAAGGGGATGAAGAAGCATAAGTTAAAGATAAGCCACCAGTTTTTTTTTTCACTACTACTAATGAGTGGTATTTAAATATCACTCATTTACTTACCTATGGTGAGTGTCCTACCCATATGTCTTATAAGTAAAAAGAACTATTAAGTTTAAGGCTACTAAATATGTCTTATGGGATAATGGTTTGTATAAAAGAAGCCTTGATGGAGTATTTATTCGTTGCATGGATAAAACATAACAAAGTAAAATTTTAGAGGTTTTTTACAATTTGGCTTATGGAGGACATTTTTCTACACCCGTGACAACTCACAAGATTCTACGAGCTAGATACTATTAGCCTACACTATTTCAAGATGCAAATAATTGGGTATGTAGGTAAGAGTTGTGTCAATAGTTCATTGGGAAACCTAAGCTAGCTGCATTACCTCTCAAGCCTATGGTGATTGAAAAACCTTTTTAGTAATGGGGTATCAACATCATTGGCACTGTGAACCCACCCTCAAGTGTGAGACATGACTATGTTGTCACCATGATAAACTATTTTACCAAGTGGGTGGAAGCCATCCCAATTAAGCATGTTACTTTGTAAGTGGTATGCAATTTCATTAAGGAAAATATTATTTTCTAGTTTGGAGTTCCAAACAAGATTGTTGTAGACAATGATACTTATTTCTCTTCTCATGAGATTACTAACTTTTTATACAAGCACAAGATCATTCTTTCCCACTCCTTAGACTATTTTTTGCAAGGAAATGACCAAGAAGAATCAAGTAACAAGAATTTGGTAGATGAAAATCAAAGAAATTGGCATTAGTATTTTTTTATGCTTTATAGGTAGGTCACCAATTTAGCTTCTGTATGGTCTCAATGCAGAGATACCAATTACCTTGGAACTATTGGCACTAAAGTTGGCAAAGGCAGTGGAAGATCAAACTTTTGAAATTTCTATTGATAAAAGGATCATGTACTTAGTTGAACTAGAGGAGTAATGAACTATGGTAGTGGACTATATCAATGAGCATCAAAGTTAGGTAAAGAAACTCTTTGACAAGAAAGCAAGGATTCATGAGTTTTAGATTGGAGATCAAGTCTTGTTATGGGATAAGAGGAGAGAACCAAAAGGAATGCATGGAAAGTTTGATTCCTTATGGAGAGGTCCATTCACCATTCATCAATTCTATGGTGGAAATAGCTTCTTTCTAGAATATTAGGATATAACACCATTCTTTCTACCTCACAGTGGGAAACATATAAAACACTTCAATCCTTAAAGTATCAGATAAGTTCATTTATACATTTGTATAGTTTTTATGTTTTTATTTTTGAGTTTTCATTTATTATTTTATGTCTTTTTATTTTTGGTAGCTCGACTCCATAGCCCAATGGCATGGATGAAGGTACTTAGAGATTGGATTCTTCTCCCTTTGATTATTTTAAAATTTGATCAATGGAAGTTCCACAACTGGAGCTAGCTATTGTTCCCAAAATTAGCGATGCTCATTTTGTGGACAACCCCTATGAAACTTGCCCATTTCATAATCTACACTCTAACTTCATCATTTGAGAAAAGATTCTCTTGATCTCAAGTGAATTTATCTGACCTCCTACGAATGTTTGTGACATTCCCTCACCATGATTTATCAAAAATAATGAAACGTGTTGAAGTCTTTAACTAATCAAAATGTTAATTTTGATCATTTTGAAGGTGTTAGTAAATTTTGATTTTACTTGTGGAGGGTCGGCAAAATTTTCTACCCTTACATGGATTTTTTTACATGCATCAGTGGCACTTTTTACCACCATTGCATGTTCTTGTCACTAGCAAAGATCTTCAAAATCTTAAACTTTGAGTGGCATTAATGGACACACACACCGATTTTTAAAGTGTGTTTCTAAAGCTTTTAAATTCACTTTTTCATTTGATTTTTCCTATCATTTATTTTTTTGAGTTTCCTCAACCCCTTTTAGTGACCACTTGATCATGGTGATAGAGGAAGATTTAAAATTCACTGCCACCAAGCTTAGGGTTTTGAACTCACTGAGTAAGTTGTCTTTAACTTCTAGGGTTCTATTTTTTGAGAGATTTCTACTTTCCATATTTTTTTATTTTCTTTTTGCTTTATCTTATGTGTTTCCACCCTTATTTCCATTTTTCCCTAGTGATCCTTATCGATGAAATTTCCAAACCCTCATTCATGCCCTAGGTTCTTGTGCATATCATCAGTGGTTTGAACTGACCTAGGTTTACCCTCTATCTAGTTGAAAACCATTTTTTAAATAACTTGGTGATGATGGTTTTAATGAGCCACTCTCACACTTCCTGTCATGAACAAGTCAAATGCAAAGATGAATTTTTTTGTTGATTAAGTATTTTTACATGTTTTTAAGTGAAAGTGTATGGGCAGTGAAATATGCCATCCTTACATGAAAAACCTCCACCTCCTATCATATGCATTGTCAGCAAAATTTGCTGCTCAGACACCCAAACATTGCTCTCATTACTTGAAGTAGCGGCAAATTTTTCCACCAACGCATAAACACTTGAATTTTATGCTACATGAAATGGTGGTAAATTTCACCACTGATGGAAATAGTAAATATCCCTCACGTGTCATGGTGGCAAATTTTGCCACCCATGCAAACATTCTCTTAAATTTTCCTGATTTTGGAATATTTTCAATTTTATTTTTCTAAGCCTACTTTCCTCTATTTTTTGGCTTGTTGACACTTTAGCCCTTTCAAGTGCATCCGTATATTAATGATCATCAACATGCAAGTTTCCTAGATTTCTAATATTTTCCCTAATTACATGATCATGAATTTTTGTTGCAATTTATTTTATGGATCTTCATTCTTTATCAACATCCTTCTAGTAGCAGCTCATTTAGATGACTGAGTTGTCTCCCAAAAAGTCAAAATCAATGAAGTACAAATATTAAGGTGTTTTTCTAATCACCTTAGTTACTTCTAATGTTGATGACATTAGAGATACATAGATTGGTCATATGGACATGGCTGAGTTTGTGGAGAGAACTAAGTCAAGCAATCCTAGCTCTAAAATGAAGAAGAAAATTGACAATAATATTCATTTGGTATCTTCTTTCCCATTGGTAGCTTAAAACATATAATTTGTCCTTCAGTGTGCTCACTTTTATAATAAAGATACTAGGGTTGTGTTGGATGCTAGTGGTAATGTGATAATCATACTAGATCCTAAATTCATTGATAAGGTGTTTATGTGCGCTCCTGCTATAGAAGTGATAAATCTTGATTTTGTTAAAGCACAAAAAGAGTATGACAAAAATTCTAAAAAAGCAAAGAAGGTAATAAATAATAAATGGCTCATGATGTCAAGGGCAAACTTGTCAAGGTGGCCACAGAGTTTTCCTAGAAGTGACTTTATAGAAGAAGTTAGTGATCTGATAACTCTTCTCAGTAGGATAAGAGGTTTTCCCTCTTCCTCATAGTTTCATGAATGGATGTATCCCTTCATCAAGGTAATACTCTAAGGTAAAAAAACCATCTTCTAGGGAGAATAAATTAGTAATTCTTTGCATGAACAATTGATGAAGGTATCAGCTACCTTCAAGTTTTATATGACTTCTTATCTGGTGTATATTACAACTTCAATGAGAATCTTTCTAGGTCTAAGATCAGAAAGAGATAGGAGAGTAATCCCAGTGTATCAATACTACTCTCAATTAAAATTAAAGGGTTTTATTCATCATTTTAGGAGCGTAAATGATGTATTATTTGTAGTATTCTTATGTCTTTTTGATCCTCAACTAGAACAAAGAAGAGTGTGAGATGAGGCTTAGATAGTGGTAAATGATTTTGGATGCATATTCTTATAGTTTCTTTCTTTCTCATACCTAACGGTTGGCTTTTTCCATGTTTGTCCTTATATACTTCCAAGAATCCCCTTAGAAAAACTAGTATTAATGGAGTTATGTAAACAAATGATTATCATGCATAATAAATAAATGGAGCTCAAGAATCCCAATTTTAGATTCCCAATTGAAATTGGTAGGTATTCAGTATTAACTATTGTGAGGGCTATTGTCATAGAAACTGAGATGCAACTTGTAACCATGAAGCAATTCAATAGAAAACCAAACTTTGAATATAGGGGCATGAAAAACATAATCAATAGGAAAACCTAATTCCATGAACCTATAATAGAAGATGTTTGGGTAGATTTGAGAACATAATAAGATGTCAAGAAAATAGACTATATCAAATTATCTCTTGAGCAGATTGAATATTTGGGACTTGTTGATATTCTTGAGAATCTAGTGGATGATGGAGAGTTGATTAATGATAGATACAATATTGAATAAATTGCTAATGCCCCTCTCCCTCCAATCTAATGGTCCCAAAAAGAGCTGACCTATTTGAGGAAAAGATTTGAACCTATATTGGCAAACACCAATAATTAGCTAGCAAATAGGGGAATTGATTTGAAAGAATTCTTCATAGGATTAGAAGCTGAGATTCAAAATGAGTTCATATTTGTGATGAAGGAGTCAAAAGTTATGGAAAAAGAATCTAAAATAAAAGATATGGAAGTTAAGAAATAGAACACTAAAGAACTAGCAATGGAAGAGATGGAGATTGAAGATAGGCCTACAAATCAATAAGAGGATAAAACCTTGTCCCCATAAGATAATGTATAACAAGAAATGGGAGTCTCTTCTCCTCTATCTGACACACCTATTAAAGCTCCTTCGTATGTTTCTCCCATTAATGTTCCCTCTCCTTCCAAAATAATTTTTGATAACCATCAAAACACTTTTTAAGATATTCTCCATTCTTCAAGGTCTATTCTTAGTTTGTCCTCCCCATATTTTGATATTAGAGATACTTCTATTTTTGATCACTTAGTAAAAGGTGTAATTTTTATTGACACTCCACCTATTGTTTCCACTACCTATGCAAGTGCAGCTTCGGTGATGCCAACAATGGAGACAAATCCTAATTTGAGTAATTTTGTGCTTCCACCATGGTTGTCAACTTATACACCAAAAAGGAAGAAACAAGTCATCTCTCTAGATGACTTTGCTTATAATAAGCTAGTGTCTATAAAAGCCAAGACCCTAAAAATTCCAAAGATTCTTTCAAAAATACTTGGGGACAAGGGACACAAATTTCTAGAGATTGCAAGACCTCCACAAGATGCAACCATGAAATTTTTTGATATAAATGATTACTCTATCTCTAGAGTTGAGTTAGGCAAGATAACTCATGAAACTGATAAGAATGATATGTAGTCAGCCATGGATATCTTGATTTAGAAATTTGATGGGGAAAAAGAAATGAAGGATCACTACAAAGTAATGGTGGAATAGTTGATTGCAGTGGTAAGGAAAATCGCTTTGAGTTTAGAAGTAGTAACTCTTGAGGTTGTTTCTATAGAGGACCCCATTATTTAGAAAGCAAAAAAGACTTATCTCAGAGGAAAAGAATTTGAAGATTACTTGAATAGGATGCATGCATAAGGAATTTCCCTACTTATAGAGCTATCTAAGAAAATAGATAAAATGAGGAAAATAAGAGTAAAAGTTGATGATCTCAGTGAAGTTATTTCTTAAGATATTGAGATCATAGAAAAGAATCATGATAAATGGGTGGAGATGAGAAAATTGAAAATAAGCACTCTAATATAAACTGGCATCATTACTGGGAGGGATTCTTATATTGAAACTAAAGAGGCATTGACATATAGGAGCCTTGTGCTTAAATATTTAATCAATGACCTTAAATCTACAAGGCAACTCAGTGAATAAAGTGATGTTAATATTTTGCATAAATTGGAGGAACTACCTTACAAGCTTACATCACAAGATAATCAATTTCTATCTATAAAAGAAATGATTTGAAAATTTGAAGATATGTTCCAGAAAGAATTTGAAGATAAAAAATTTTCTATAGCATATGTGGACAATATCCTGGATAATCAATTAACTCTGGATAATTTGAAACCAAGTTAACCAGTCATGCAAAATTAGTCACCATAGTAAGAGATGCCATAGTTAGAGCCAAGATGATTTTAAAGAACATTGTTAATCCAAACAGTATCGGAATGCAAGCAACTTTCACTATGTATGATGCTCACATGAATAGGATCATGCCACATAGAATCATCTAAACCACCTAAGGCCTAAAGGCTTTTTAATGATCATGTTTAGTCTCTTATGCCTCAAGGTCCATGGGATCATGGCATGTGGCATCATCTTAGGGATCTAGGAGCCTAGGGCCATTTGATTATCAACACCATCTCCCAAGTCACTTAGTACTTGATATCATTCCACATGGCATGATCTATCTCCTAAAATAAATGGGGATTTTAGACTAACCCCTGTGGATTCTAATATTTGGGTCCCTAGGAAAATGACATGTGCTGTAATCTTGACACCCATAGGTCTCAAGAAAATTTCAATAAAAGGCCAATTATTTTGATCAACCAAGCTCTCAAGTGAATGGGATGATGCCTTGTGAAATCATCTTAATCAACTGGGGATCTAGGAAAGAAAATATATAGGATTATATAAGGAAAATTAATTAATTATTAAGTTATCTAAAAACCAAGAAAACCCACCAAGGCATAAATTAAAGACTTGAATTTATTGCAAAAAATGGATGCAAAAAGTGTGGGCAAAATTATCTAGAATGCAAATTTATCCAAATAAAGGCTTCATATAAATATTTTAAGATAATATATGGTCAAATAAAGAAATTTTGATCTATAATATATAATATAAAATAATATAATTAATCTTGAGAACCCTGAATATTTAAGTCCAAGGACAGTGAAAACTAGTCATTTTAAAGGTCCACTTAGACTTGATACTCAGATTTTGACTAAGGAAAAGTCCATAACATTTAAAATGGACTAATATTTTAAGATCAGACATCATAAATGTTAGTAATTAAATATGCACCATTATAGACCAAATCTACTGAGGGGAAACTACTAAGATTTATAAAGAAAGTTTGATTATTAACATAAGAGTTTAAGTCAATATTATAAAAGATAAACTTTAGAAATATTTCAAAATTTTATTTTAAAATGATCAAGACTCTTTCAAACTTAGGAAAATTCAAATAATAATATCAAGGACTAGTCCTACATATGTTATTTATACCAAGCATTGGTATTAAAGACTTATTGTGTCAACCTGATGAAATCGATGAGGCACTCAAAAAATAGAACTTTACATCTAAGAACATATAGACCATAGACCAAACTAAAAAAAGAGGGTCTCCATATGAAAAATTGAAGATGGTCCATGTTAGGGACACAACAAGACTTAGATTATTTGTTGTACTTCCTTAATTTATGAAGACTAATGAAGCTATATGGAGTGATTATTCTATTTTTTTTGGATTTGATAATTGTTTCTATTATAGGATAATATCATTAGAAAGGGGATGGTATCAACAATATTTTTTGACCTTTATGGTTTAATTTTGATCTTGTGTAAACTACTCTTTTAAACCCAATGACTATTTTTGGTCTAGGATAGATTAAATAGGATTAGGATAGTACCTAAAATTAGTTTTGACTCATACAAGCTGATCTTTACTCTATAAAATTAGCTCATTTACAACTAATGACTATTTTTGGTCTCAAACAAAACTATCAAGAAGAGGATAATACCAATGATCAATCTTGACCCCTATGGGTCGATCCTAATCCATTGTAGATAGTCTCCTTAGAATTGATTATTATTTATGGCCTAATATAAGATCAATAGAAGAGGGGAAATACCAACAGTTAATCTTGAGCCATATGTGTCCATCATAACCCTATGTAGACAAGCTCCTTGTAACTGATTATTGTTTTAGGCATAAGACATGATCAATAGTAGAAGGATAGTATTAACAATAAATCTTGACCCCTATGGGTTGATATTGAACCCTATGGATCAATATTGACACTATAATAGTGATATTCTAAATCATTCTTGAATTTTGTCCATACTTTAGTAATGTCATTTATCGTAAAGAAAGATTCATGTGTATGCATGTAGTTGAAATATCAAACCCTAGTTTCAGACACAAATACTTGAGATATCAAATAGGGGGAGTTAGGTGAAAGGGATTGATTTGGATTAATGTTGGTCAATCCCTATTGAAATACCATGTACTACATTACCAATGCTCTGAAGAGGGCTCAAACTCAAATGAATATCTCCCACTTACATGTGTGTGTAAAATGGTGAATGTAGATCTAAATGCTCATTCTCATATCTTACCCTTGGCACAATAATGGAAATGTAAAAATAATTTAAAGGGGACTCAAAATTAATTAATAAAAAGGTGAAACATGTGAAAAAGGAAATTAAATAACAAGGATCAAGATCATCAAGAAGGGGTCAAGATTTAGGGTTGGTATTTACCATTTTTGGTTGCTATTCTAAGTGTTTGGAGATATCTATTTTTAACTGTGAATTAGATAAATTGGATGGGAAAAGGGTGACATAAAGTCATAAAAATAATAAATTAACACGGAAAACATGAAAGACATGAACAAATAAGTACTTAATTCTTAGCTAAGATATATGTAAGCAAAGTGGCTAAAATACATTATAAAACAAGGATTTATCAAAAATTGGATATCTACATTACCCCACCTCCCTTTAATATATCATTTTATTTAAATTAAAATTACTATATAAAATGAAAAAATTAGATTAAAACTTGTGTAAATGATTATTGTGTACACTTGTCATGTGCCATAATGATCTAGAGTGTTATTACAAAAAGAAGATACATGAAATTAGATATGATTAAGCATATAAGTGAAATATAATATATAACCATAAATGAAATATTTCAAATATTATTTAATTAAAAACCACCCATATGAATGCCATGGAGAAATAAGAATGCTGAGGGTCAATATTTGACCCAATGACTATTGATAAGAAGGAACTTGTAGCATATGTTAATTTCTTAGCTATGGAAATGGATAAGATTTCAAGTGGCCAATGTGATGAGTATAATAATTTAAGGACATAAAAATAATGTGTTTAGTTTAGTAACCATTTTTTATAGATAAATTAATTCTACTATTAAATAATGGAGTATTTAAGGGTGATCAAGCTCCAATTTTGAATTGTACATATATAAATAAAACCATTGAGGGATACAAGTCTTAAATTTACATATTTGGTATTTTTAACCCCAAGACATGAAATGGATTAAAATCCATAATGGATTTTAAAGATATAGTGTTGGATGACACATAATCTCTAGGTTATTCACTATGCACTTTAACTGAATCAACTAATGCATATGGATTTAGATTCAATTGTCACTTTGTTCCTTAGTTTATGTATGCATGATCCAAATATAATGGATAAAATATATGCCCTACCATGTCTATGGATATAAAATAGAAAATAGTATTTAAAATATGTAATGAATCTATATCATGCCCTTGACTTTTAGAAAATGGTATAATGTACATGAATATATATCATGGCCCCATTAATAAATGTATAATATGGAACTATATGTAAATGTAGATTTGTAAATTTTATTTTAAAATTATGCATGAATGTGCACCATTCACCCATAATGTATGGATTTTTACTTTGTTTCTATAATGTGAGTGAATATGTATGGCATATACCCCCATAACATGTGCCAATGATTGAAATTTTAAACCCTTATGAATCATTTAAATCCCAAAGTAATGTACCCTATGAATTTTTTTATTTATTTATGAAAAAATATCTCAATATGTACCCAAATAATGTACCAATATCTAAACTCCTAAAATTTCATTATGGTATAATGAATAATTGAATAATTGTATAATATTAATTTCATAGCAATGTTATAGTTTTTTCCCCATATTTTCCATCCTTTAAAGGCAAGAGATGAGATTAATGAATTGATTAGGTCAAAATATATAGTAATTTAGGCAAGTTCAATCAATTATAATGGTTAGAATATATCATTTTAGATTTAAAAGTTACATTTATGTAAACCATGTTAGTCACAATAGAGTATGAATGATAGAATAAGAGATGGTCACATTTTATTTAATTAAATTTGCGAAAGATAATGATGGTTTTATCATGATTTGTAAAATTTTACCATATTTAAAGTTGGAATAAGTAATCAAATAACATTATGATGTAGGATAGGGGTTTTTGTGTATCCCAATGCAATCTATGAAACACATTTTTTGATAAATAGAACTTAAGATATAAATTACATATGTTTTGATCAGTGAATTAAATTAACTATGAATTTTACATAGTAAATGATATTATAAAAATTCAACTCATATAAATAAGATGGTGAAAATGTTTTTTGTAATTTCATTTTCATTATTGAATTATGTAGTTTGAGATTTGAGTTTTTGAGATCCCTAGCCAATGAGTCACATTAATACTTAGATTCGAGTGCTTATAGACAAAGACTATAGATTATTTAGTATGTATCAATAATACTTGATTTTTATAGTAAATAATATGATCAGATTTTATTTTCAATAAAATTTTGACTTTTGGATTTTTTCACTATACTGGCTATTTTGAGTGTTGGACATTCAAAATTTGATAATTTTGATCTGTCAGGAAAATATCATGCCACTTATGATGTTATTGTCCCAAATGGGATGATATTATCTTATATGGGAGTTTTTTTTATTGTTTGGGTTGATGCTATATTTTTTTGTTGACTCTTTCTGTTGAATATTTTTATATATCAACTACATTTATTTGGATTTGAAGTTGATATAACTTTGTGTGTTCTATTTTTTAGCATGATCTACATGCATAATTTTTTTTATATGGGTGACAAATGATTACCTTAATATATCTATGGTTGTATGATATGGATTGGAATATATTAAAGGGGTTTATTTTATTGCATATTGGATGATTGGAAAAAGTTTCATATAACATGAATTTGATGGTTGAATTGGCATAGATGTGGAACCTTGATACATGTAATTTTTGGTTGGTGATGAGTGAGATGACTGTAACATTAGAGGATATGTGACATATCATATGGATACTAATTTTTGGGGTAAATCCCATGCTGATGGATTTAGAGGGTGTAGGTTGTATGCGATGAACTCATAGATATATGACATGAAGACTAGAGGAGGTTGATCGAGATAGAAAAATGTTATTGGAGTATATTATATGATCAAATGTTCTATGATTACATAAATTTATATGTTTTATAATTGAATTAGTTGTACCCATACATGGAGGACTTATATCTACCTCATATTATATGTATTTTATTATTCAGTCAATTGAAGAGATGCATATGAGATATTACTTGGGGCATAGCATGCTACCCCATTTATATTGATACTTATATAGATTTACATTAGAGTTGCATGTAGGTTGTCTTAGAGAAATGAAATTATTATATGTATGGGTGTATAAACACAAAATCTAGTGTGTCTATTTATTAGTAATCAAGAGGATTTAAATATCTAGTTATCTTCACATCTTAATGGGTGATATCATAGCAAAGGGGGTTAGAAACTATGGATCATAAGGTGATTTTGGATAGAGTGACACCCATGACAATTTGATGGAGGCCATGTATGGGATATGGTAAATGGAATGAGGATTCCTGATAGTTATTATATATATGATTTAGTATGTGGTTTCAAGATTAGTTTCCTAATGTATATGAGATATTTCAATATGGGTGAGTTACTTGATAGTTTGTTAATTTAAAATGTGCTTCTAGTTCCCTATCCATGGACATGGAGTATCAAAGCCACTATTAGAGTAGGTTTGAGGTTGAAAACCATAGGTGATGAATTAATACCTCATCCAATAATAGAGTGGGATCATTTATTCCCATTGATAGAGGGTGATGATGGAGGTTGCACAACAACTTATACATAATTATTGACTAATGTACATGGGTTGTATTGTTTATAGTTGTATAAAATGATACTAACATTATGTCCCAAACACAAGGTGGAGTAGGTGGAGATGGAAAAATAGCACCACCTACACCACATCATGCACCTCAACCTGTAACATTTCCAATTGCTATGAATGCCTTGATTATTGTAGTTGTTATGATTATGATATATGAGTATGAGTATTTGAATGATTATTTAAATTTGTGTTAGTTTATATTTTTTAGAGTTTTTTTATTAATGTATTAAAAAAAAATGATATTATGCATGACTTGTATTTTTTGATGATCATAACTAAATTCATTTGTACTTTGATGTGGAATGTGTCATATGAAATAGTGAGTAGTAACTTAGTGGAGGGAGTTGACCAAATTGTAAGTGAACATGCACATTTTTTTATTCTACGTGTGATTAATATTACAACATATACTATATTTTTTTGTGATCATGATGAATTATAGTTATATATTGATAGATGACCAACACTAAGTCATGATTTTGATTTATCTATGGATTTAGCTGAAGAAACCTTTTATTTTACATTCTAAGCACACATATGCCATGGGTAGGATCAATATACTTGAGTTTTGTACTAGATGGTATAGATCATGATTGTGATCATATGAAATAACAAGATAAGATGGGGCCTTGACATTTTAAGTCACATGGCTTGATAATAATGATATTTTTATATGATGAGGTTCCATCATCATTGATTGATAATTGTGTGTGTGTGTGTGTGTGTGTGTGTGTTTGTTTGTGTTGTGTGTGTGTGTGTGTGTGTGTGTGTGTGTGTGTGTGTGTGTGTGTGTGTGTGTGTGTGTGTGTGTGTGTGTGTGTGTGTGTGTGTGTGTGTGTGTGTGTGTGTGTGTGTGTGTGTGTGTGTGTGTGTGTGTGTGTGTGTGTGTGTGTGTGTGTGTGTGTGTGTGTGTGTGTGTGTGTGTGTGTGTGTGTGTGTGTGTGTGTGTGTGTGTGTGTGATATTTATTTTCATATGTTAGTCTTGTTTACATGCATATGTTATATGGTTTTTAATTTATGAATTTATGTGTTGCATATCTTGATTGTTTTGAAATATCATGAAATATATATGTATGGTGTGTTTATATTATTCTATGTATGTTATCATTCATACTTGTTAGTATAAATTAATGATATTGTTACTCAAAATCAGTTTCCAAAACTATTTGGAGAAATAAAGTCATTGTAATATGGATGAAAAATCTACTATTAGATAATTTAAAATGGTTCCAATTATGAATATTGTGATAATATATTGACTTGTATTTCAATTTTTTCATAGATACTTGATTTAATTTTTTCTTCCATATTTGTTTTGAAGACAATATAAATGCACCTATAACATATAATTTTAGAGCATCAATGACTATACATTTTTTAATATCACCTCTATTGATAACTCAAATGACCAATTGTTCCATATATGAATATATTGGGATGATTTTAGTCATACTAAAATGTGAACTAAAAAGACTTATTCTAGTGGTTATTTTTTTTAAAGGTTAATAGATAATCCATTCCATACTATGAATGTCTTGGGATGTCTCATTATTTTTAGAATAATGACTAGAAGAAATAGGAGAAGAAGACCTTGTCTTGATCTCAAATATAATAAATCATCTATCATCAAAGTTATGTGAAATTTTGTCATAAAGCATAAAAATCATACCATGGTAAGTGAAAAATGTTTGACATTTTATCTTCTCAAATATATGTGATGGATGATAATAGTTCAGAGGAAGAGTAATACACTACTTATCTAGTAATGTGTATAATATATCATGTGGTTGATCTATAAGGAAATAAAATTTAAGTTGTTATCTCTTATTAGATGTATATTATTATATTGTAGGATTTTTTTATATAAGTTTAAGTTTATTTTTTAATTTTTATAATACCTTTAATGATTATTCCTTGTTATGAACTACTAGTTTATAATAAGGTATGGGTGATGACATATGAGCCTATTTTGTAAATTATTTTACTTTGTAATCATATTTGACAATAATTTTTATTTTTAGATAATATGAACTCAATTAAACCATTTGGGTTGTAATATATTGCTTACTTGCATTATTGCTAACTAAGTCACATTCGTATTAGTGGACATCCATATATAAGTTGTCAAAAGAAATGTAAGTATTGTGTAATGATCTTTATTTAAGTAGAGAAATAAGTACCTTACTAAACTTGAATTTTATTTCTAAATATGAATGGTGATATTTAAAATACATTAAATCATTATTAAATCAAATATCTTAATTTGTAATGGATTCATCATCACCTTGCTTTGAACCTTGTAAATGTTCTAATGTTAATTTAGGAATTTCATGATTATGATAATATGATAATAATATGTCTTATAACCTATTTAAATTAGGTAGAGAACCATTAAAAATACTATATAAGCAATCAAAATCATCTCATGTTAAACTCCTACGTAAATCCTTTAACAATATCCATCCATATTTAGCTCAATGACCAAAAGAATGTAAGAACTATGTTAAATGGTTTTCAATCTCTCCATGGCCATAAAATAAAGTAAGGATAGGCATGACAAACTCTATTAGACATGGATCCTCAAATTCATTCTATTTAATCAGTTTATCTTAAATGATATTATATTTAATATTAACATGAGATGATAATAATTTAAAATTAAGATCTAGATTTACTTTTGAAGGTATCCTATAACATTCATCATCTACATAATTTGATTACTAGGAATAGTTATGGATTAGAAAGGTGAATTCATTTGTTGTAATTTATCATGTACATGAAACATAACTATGATGGAATTTTCATGACTATCATTGCATTTCAAGACCACATCATTTCATAATTTAGAAATGTTGCATATAAGATCATTCATATAACATGATGTTTATAAAGTAGAGATTATATCATTTTTATGTCACATAGATTTATATTTATAAATTAAATATTTCATAACTTTTTGGAAGGAGATAAATAATTTTTTTGATAAATATTAAATGATTTTGAATAGAGCTATGAATTGAGATAACACTTTTGACCATAGAGATATGCAAAAGAATCAAAATAATAGACAACCAAAATTAGGGATATCAAGGTCCAATATATGGAATCACTACAAAAATAAATAAATATAAACTAAATAATTATAAGATCCAAAACTACTTATCACTACCAAGAATCTTGAAAACACTCCCATGAATTAGAAGAAGAAAGTGTTGTTTTGTTGTATATTCCAAAAGAGATAAATAATAATCAAGATGAGTTAAACAACCAAATACCTTTGTATATGTTCCATCCTAATTATCCCCATGGCCATAAATATCCTTTATCATATAATAATCATCCTTAAAATGACCTAATTCTAACTGTACATAGTTGTACAAAATGCAATAGATGTCCCTTGTCCATTCTAGGTTTTCACATGCATAAGTTAAAGTAAGTTTAGAAAACTAAACCCCAAAACCCCAAAGGAGAGTTTTCACATGATTCAAAAATGTTTTAAAAATCATTATTAAAAACATGATCAAAACCAAAGCAAGAAAACCTATGACCTAACAAACCATCAAATCATAAAAATTCATCAGTGTCATCTACCTCTAAGAAGTATTTATCCATATTAGCTTTATAATGATAATATTTATAAGAATAAACAAATGTATACCATTTAATAACAAATATATGAATATACTATGATAAGGAATACATTAAAGGTTCTCTCACCCAACCTTGGTCTACATAGAAACAACCCATACATGCTCAAAATAACCACCACTAAAATGCCAAAGGAGGGTATCTAGGAGTGGGACTCAAATTGATTATCCAAAACATGAAAAACCTAGCTAAGGAGAAAAATAAATATTATGATAATGTGTATCTAGTTGTATTTATAGAGAGAGAAGAAATAATAGTCGTTGCTTTTAGAGAGAGAAAAAGATAATCAATTTTTAATTTTGTAATATTTGTATCATATATATAGAGAAAAGGAGAATCATATTCAAATTTTATAACATTTGCATCATCTAGAGAAATAAAATGAAAATGACATTCAACTTTTATAATATTGACATCTTCTAAAGAAAGTAAATAATAATCATATTTAACTTTTGTAACATTTGCATCATCTAGATAAAGTAAATAGTAATCACTTTCAATTTTGGTAACATTTATATCATCTAGGTAAAGTGAATTAAAATGAGTTTAAAATTTTGTAACATTTGCATATCTAGATAATGAGAAGCATATATGGATTTGAGATTAGTTTTATCAAGACTTTGATTTATGCATATTTGTTTTATAATATTAAATGTGATGAAGTGTAGTAGAAAATTGTAAGTATAATTGAGGTGTATTTTTAAATAAATAATCTCTAATTTATAATTCATATAACATATGATGAGTAGGAAGATGTACATTATTATTAAGTTCCTTTTTTTGAGAATGTATGATGTAGAGAATAGTCTAAAGAAGTATGGGGGAGATAAGCTCTTTTATTTCAAAAGTAGTATATTTATACACAATATTTTTGAACTTTATTAATTACCAATGATTTGTATCTTGTAGAAACCCATCAAGTCCTAATCTCTTTGAACACACCTTAAAGGGTGCACCAAGAAAGGGGTGGGTAGACCATTGGTATGTCATAAGATTATTATTTGCTATACCACCACTTGAAACCAAAAAAAACCTCTCCTATACACTTCCCTAAGCTTTGACACCTCCCTTACATACTCCTCTAATAAATTTACCACCTTAAGCAACCCCTAACTAAGCCAAAAAATATTTTTGACATTTATCAAATAATGTCAGTTTGAGTTGACCCTATTCTTAAAATATATTAGCATGTTATGGAATTCTATTGGCCTCAACTGGCATACTTTAGGATCTAACTTGATTTTATTAATTAATGATATAAGGTTGATTGGGATGACTCTATTGACTAAACTTTTTAAAGTGTTTAGGGTTAGATATAGCTATATACACATCCATTCCCGACCATTTGTGAGAGATATAATTAATCACTCATTTTTGCTTATTTATAATCTATGCTTCCACCATTCTAATTATCGAGTAATTACTTAGGGTTTATACTAGGAGAACAATATTATGTTGTGGAAAAGTCTTAGATGACCTGGTCTATCTTAGCGATCCTTACAACCCATAATAACCTCTTGCAAAGCACCATTAGCCAAAAGAGAGATTGAGTCTCAACGGGTTCATATTCAAGGTAAGTATTTATAACTCTTACTCCTATATTTTAGTACATAAAAGTTGCATAAGTAATGGATTTTAAATGTATTTTTCTCTCCATGCATTGGGGTTATATTTATATTGACTAAGTTATAATTCCTCTATGAATGTTTACTATTGTGGCATAAATTTCACCCTTAAGGGAGAGTTATTTAAGCTCCCCCACTCCTAGCCACACTATGGGAACAACCTAAGGTTATGGGTGTCCTATGGTGAGGTTGAACCTCTGGAGAGGGTTGACATCCTCTTGATGGATCACCTAAACTAATGTTTCTACTTGGAAAAGGGTTATAAAGGAGGAATAGGGTTACTAAGAAAGCCAAATAGGTGGATGCACCAAATTAAATAAGAACTCACATAAGCATGAAACATACACTAAAAAATCATAAGGCAATGTTAGTTCACATAATCTCATAAACTGGATAATTACATAATTATTTCATTAATTAGGCTCAAGAAGTAATGGATGAAGTAGGAATTCTAAGATTCACACCTAACATAAGTTAATGGGAGAAAGATCATGAGTTTAGACCTATAACTAACTTGTAGACTCCCTAAAATAGGTAATAAAGAATGAAAATGGACATTGAAGACTATCCTTTATAATGCCATCATACATAAGCTTTTCCAAACATAATTTGGTGGCAAAAGATAGGGAAAAAAGTCCTTATTACTTCAAGAGATCTTTCATAAATTTTTTGAAGGGTATAGCCTTATTAAATGAGAGTCTCTTTATTAAGCATGGGATATACTGAGAGCGGGGTGAATAAGTATATCATATATCTTATAAATCTTTTCTTTAACCAAATTCCACTTAATCAAACATTCAAGATATGCAATAAAACTCAAACAATAAACACCACACAAGATAGAGAGAGACACTAGATATAACGTGGAAACCTAATGTGGGAAAAACCACAGAGAACAATCTCAAGTATATGAATGAGCACAAACCCAAATAATATTCGCAAGCCAAGCTTACAAGAGCACCATACCCCTTTGCTGAACACCAAACTAGCTACTATTCATGAGCACCAACCCACAAGAGCACCACACTCCTTTACCGAGCACCAACCTAGCTAATATTCATGAGCACCAACCCCTTTGCTAAGCACCAACCCAGCAACAATTCATGAGCTCCAACCCACAGGAGCACCAACCCCTTTGTGTATACCACACATCTATCTCTCAATGTTTCTATCTCAACAAATGCTAGATCAATACAACATCTATTTCCTCTCTCTCACCTTTGCTCTTCTAAGCTAGATATAAAAAATACAAATCATATTCATCTCTCACAATTGCTCTTCTAAGCTAGATATTACAATATCAAATCAATCGCTATATTTCATATATACAAATGGATTCTCAAGCCTTTATTTATAGCTTTCCAAATGACCTTTGGCCTTCCCCCTTTGTGACCCTTCAATCATTATGGAAAATGGTGCCAAACTTGTATGACCCTTCATATTCAAGCCTTTGAAAAGTCATGTGGTGACCCTTCATGATCAAAAACATCCTTCCCTCTTTTGTCCTCATCTTGGTGACTTTTCATATTCCTTAAAGTGTCCCTTCATGAGAAATTGTTTCCTTCCTCTTTTGTCTTCACTTGGTGACTCTTGGAATTCCCCAAGATGACTCTTCATGGGAAAATGCATCCCATCCTTGTTTTGTATTTATCTTATGGCTCTTTGACTTCTCCGTGGGCCCTTCCTTTGACTCATGTGCAACCAAAAATATATTCGTTAATATTAAATAAATATTAACTCATATTAGCCAAGATATATCTATTACAAACAACATTAAATGTAATGGGGCCTTTATCACCAATAATGCTAAACCTTTGACATCAATGACAATATTTCCAACACTCTTGTCTCCAAAAATTAGAATTTTTAGAGAGAGATTAAAAATTGGGAAAGAATGGGTGATATAGGAGAATATGGGAAGAGAGATAGGGAAATGAGAAAAACTAAGATAAATAAATGAGGACCAACCACTTTTTGATCTATTAGAATTAATCTTGCCTCCTAATTAGCCATTCATTAGTTCCAAATAGATTCAATCTCATTATTGTCATGGAAAACATGTTAGAAGACAACAATCCTTTGAATATGGTGAGTCATGATCCATTCAAATGGGAAAGTCCCCAAAGACTTTTTTTTGAACTTCATTGAATGCTCCACTTTCCCTTCTCAACCTCCAAACTCACCATCTACTTAATGATCTTGTCACAACATGCTTCATCTTGATATGTCCTTTAGATATTAAATTGATCTCATTTATTAGGTGTCCCTTAAAAGCATAATTATCAAAATTACAATGCCCCTATGCCAACTTCTTTCTCTATCACCACTCTACCTGTACTCCAAACTTTGAACATGGGTCCACTATAGGTGAAAAACAATCCCATTTATTAGTTTTTATATATCCATAGTCTCAAATGGAGATCTATAGTTTACGTAGTATCCTAACCATGAATAAGACATAAAAGATATGTCTAAGAGATTTTGAGATATTAAATCAAAACTTTAATGGTAATAGACAAAGTTTTAGGGTTTGCTCTAGAGCCTAGATTCATAACCTGATCTTGAATTTAATCATTTACATGCGTGGGTGGAAAAAACCTATAATCTATTGTGTCTACCTATATGGCATCCCTACCATGTCATTTATCATATTTAAAAATATGACTATTTGTTGGTTTGGACATGTGTATTTACTTTATGCATTATAGAACTTGATCAACTCTGCTCCATTGATTTCCTTAGAAGTCTCCTAGCTTTTACCATCATTGTTATCATTGATATACGATTTGAGTTCTAAATCATGCCACTTGTCAGCCTCACATTTAATCTTAGGATCTTATTATCAATTTATTCTAGTTCACATGCTTGCACTATTGGTGTAGGTCTTTTTCCTATGGGTTTTAGCTACATAGTTACATATTTCTTGCTTAAGGGCTTTAGAATCATGTTGGTTATTTGGAAAGTTTAATATCACATTCAATAGAATGGGTTATGTCTTTCCTCCAACCTATTCCCTTTCATATTCAAATGAAATATTTTGTGGATCATTGGTGTCTCATTCCTCTTGTTCATTTTTTACAGTTGTGTGTATGTGTGTGCTCAGTATCAAATTTTACAATACGTGTCTCACATAGCATATTGAATTAATGCATTCACTTGGATCAATATTCCTAGAGTTCATTTTGATATGGTATCAGATCCAATCTAGATCTAAGGATTGGCAGGTTTGTTTGTAAGTTTTCCATTATTTTGAGGTAGTGAAAGAGAAAGGATAAACATTGGATTTATTTCCTTGTTTGTTTTGAATATGGGCTTATAATTGTTTTCTCTAATATTTATTTTTTATTATAGAATCTTGGCATCATAATCTTTTTTTGGAATTTAGATTTAATCTAATGCTTTATTTGATTTGCCACTAGCAATTTTTTTTGGAATTATAAAAATTAGAGATCTGGTTTGTGATTAATTTCTCTTTCTTCAAAATTTATTTTTAAAAAAAGGTGATTTTTGACATATGAGATAGGTAGCTTCATCTTGAGTCATTAAGGACTTTCCATTGAGTTTAGAAGGCTTGAAAAATTCAAGATCATCTTTTATTTCATCATATTTGGAGTTCTAAAGCATTTTTTATGAGGGATTAAAGTTTAGAGAAAGGTACCAGATCTGAGAGGTACCAACATTTTTGGACCAATTTCAACCAAATGTAACCCTACCATCATGTTTAGAAGGCCCAAATATGTATAGATCAACTTTTGTTTCATCAATTTTTGATATCTAAGGCACATTTGGCAAGGGTTTGAAGTTAGAGGAAATCAAATTGTAATAGTGATGGCCATTTGACCCTAAAATTTAATCCAATGAGTTTTTATGGAATATTCTTTATAGATTTTGCCAACTTTGCCACTAGAATTGGGAGTTATACCAAATTTAGCTGGGTTCTACATTTGGCTAGAGATTCACCAAATTTGATAGAATTTTCTAGTAGACCTCTATATTTATTAGCATTACCAAATTTGGTGACATCACACCAAATTTATCAAAGGTTTTATTTTTCAAATCTACCCCCCTCATGGATGAGTAGTTTGCCTTGGGTCAGTCAACTTTGGAGGACCATAACTTGGTCATACAAGCTTCTTTTTTGGAGCATTTTTTTTATTTGGCTTAGAATTTCATGCTCTATACATTGGAGTAATTTATTTTTGTTTTTAGTGTCTAGTTTTTCCATAAATTGCATATTTTAATAGATATTGTTGAGTAATCCTTGTTTTTGACCCTTCTAGGGCTTTTTTTGGGCACATACAACAATAGTTTTTGGTGTAATTTTTTGGAAAGTGCATGATTTTTATTTTAATTTTTAGTTGTATAATCTATTTGATCTATTTCTATCAAAAAATTGTTCTTTGTTTTTTGTGGCATCTTTTTGGCATATGTATTCACTGAGATCAAATCCACTTCATTAACAAGTGGAAATTGTAAAATGCAATTAATTATAAAGTGAAAAAATTCTAAGGGGGACTACCTGACTAGTTCACACATTGACTTCTCCTCATACAGATGCATTATCAGTAGAGTTTAACATCCTCCTACTTGGCCTGTTTGTATTTAACATTTACTAATTTTGTGAATTGCACTAATTTCTCATTCTCATGGATGCATTTCTAGTTGAGTCTAACATCCATTTTATGAGATGTGCATTTTTTTATCATACCTATTTGGACATATCATCAGTTAAGTCAAGTGTTCTCATATTGAGCGTGTTTTGTTATTGCAAACACATATGGGGTCACCATTGATTATATTGAGAAGATTTGTTGTGGGCCCTACATTTTCTCGTGTGCAAATTCAATTTTTGTAACTATTACCTATGCCCTTTTAGTGACTACTTGCACATATTGCTCTTGTATTTTTGGATATATTATCAGCAGAGCTTGATGCCCATTTGAGCATGCATTATCACTTGTGCATAGATTGCTCTTATTTTATTGGACTCATTTTTTAAGTAGTCCAAATTCAATATCTAGAGTGTGCGCTATTATTATTAGTTTTGGTCATGTCAACTCTAATTAAGAGATACTAGATGAGGAGAGTTATTTCATCTCTAGTGATCCTTCTCGGTAAGACTAACTATGCTTCATGGTGGTTGTAAATTGAATATTCACTCATGGATTAGGAACTTATTCCATTCTTATATGGATAGATTCTTGAGCCTATTAAACTAAATCAATACAATGACTGGGCCAACTTTTGTGACTATGTTTATGGTCACTTATTATTGCATGTTTCATGGGATTTACACTACCATATAGAGCACACAGAGTGTCCCTCCACTATTTGGATCACTTTTCAGTGTCTTTTCAAAGATCCAACTGAGACTTACATCACACCTCCTCCTCCACTACCCATTGTATCTTTGAAAATAGTTTTACTCTCACCTCCTACTTTTATTCCCTGTGATGACACATTTTAGGTGGATAGTGTTCTTCCTTTTATCAAGCCACCACTATAAGATAAAATTCTAATAGACCTTAGTTATCTCATTATAGATTCTTCATCTATTCCTATGCTAAATATTGTTCTTCTAGAGCCTTTACAAACTTGTACTTTGGAGGAGTCTACTATTTCTAGTATGAGTACACATATTGAGAGTATCGACTTCATCTTGTAGATTTGAGTGCTTTATTTGTAGACCAATCTTTAGTTTCAATATTTGTTGAGCATTAATCTCCTCTTCCCATGAACATTATTTTATTGAGTGTTCCATTTCTATGTTCTTCTTTAGTTATTCTCTCTCCTTCATTGCATGCTTCTTCATTGCTATCTTCTATAGTTAGTCTTGTTATATCTAATCAAAATTTGGCACATTCGAGCACTAGCAGGGAGATATTTCAGCATTTTTTAGAGATCTACATCATTATTCCTACACACATTCCACTTGAGTGGGAATTTAGTAGTTTGATATCTTGGGATTTATTTCTTCTAAAAGGAAGAGACATCATTTGTTTTAGAGGGACCTACTACAATATTCATCGTATGACATTCTACATTCACATTTTCTCTCTTTTATGTGGAGGCACACATCCTTCACAATTTGTAGGATATTGGGGATCATCACTATTTACTTGGAGTGTTGATTATTTTATCATCTTCTTCTGGGGGGTCTTTTAGTCTTCTCTTCTTATTTTATCTCTTTTTCTTAGGGGGGGAGTTTTTCCCTTTGGGTTGAGATTGCATTGTACATGGCAACCTCATCAAGCCTTGCTGCTGAAACCCATTTTTTATATCATCACAAGCTACGCTTATAAAGGGTATTGGTGTAGGCCTTTTTCCTATGGGTTTTGGCTACATAGTTGCACATTGCTTGCTTAGGGGTTTTAGAGTCATGTTGGTTATTTAGAAAGTTTAATACCACATTCACTAGAATGGGTTATATATTTCCTCCTCTAACCTATTTATGTACATATACCCTTTCATATTTAAATTCAATATTGTGTGGATCATTGATGTCTCATTCCTCTTGTTCATTTCTTGTAGTTTCATGTATGTGTGTGCTCAATATTATCTTTTATAATACATGTCTCACATAGTATATTGAATTAGTGCATTCACTCAGATTAATATTCTTGGATCTCATTTTGATATGCACCACATGGTGGCCTCATGTGAAATCTATCTCATTGATGTTTTGAACTCATACACACTATCGATCTACTTTTCAAGGTCAAGCATGCATCATCAATCTTGATCATCTTGATTAGACATGCACCATCGATCCTTTGATTCACCATGATCATGTCACTTGTCAATCTCACATAAAATACCATGATCCTCTAACTTGTTGACATCAATATAATTCTTGATCTTTGATTGCATGATTTAACTCATGTCATTAATCTTGATGGTCCTACTGACTTGAGCTATAATCCATCTGACATTGATCTATGATTTGATCAAGAAATTTTTAGACTCTTGTCAGCTCTATGCTCATCCTCAAGATCCTTTGAAACATTTTAATTCAAATGAATATCTCTTGTGGATTTAACTTGATGTCCCCATGTATGTCCCACTTTTGTAGTTCAATTTTGAAGGCTTATATGTTGGGATAAAAAACTTGTCAAGATACCAAATTTGTAGGGAATGATCTTAGAAAAAATTATATCATCTCCATGTGATCATTTGGCTTTGAGAGGCCACCTAATTACATTTTTTAAATGTACAACTAGACTTACTTGTTCCTTCCTTTATGATGTGGCATGATGGTTTAGTTCTTCTACGCTTGTACTAATCATATTTGGACCCACCAAGGCTATGATAAACCTTTAAGACTTTGAGTAAACCTAATTCATGCCTATGAATGACATAAACACCATGAAAACCTACTGAATCCTTTCTCTTAAAATTCTAGACCTACTTCCAATCCATTTGATAATTCACCCAATAAGAACTCTGTTTAGGCTCTTACTTCACTCTAGAACTTTCCCAAGATATTGATCCATATTAGGCAAAGTTTTATATGTATGACAAAATTAGCTAATATTTCTAGTGACATCTTGGGATTACATGTTTGCTATGTAAAATATTAGTAGCCTTATCCTATCCATTTGGCATGAAGTCTCAAGTCTTTCCTCATATGATCTAAAACTGATATAACATTGTTCCTTTCTAAAACCTTCTTAAAGCAGCAAGGACAATAAGAATAAAACAAACATTATGCCTAGGGTACGTATGGAAAAGAAAACATAACATAAAAGAAAGTGTGCACAAGCCACTTAGAGGAAAACATAAAATCTAATCTAATATATAAAATATCATAGAATGGCTACTAACTCTTTTAATAAAAAGGATTTAAATGAATGCCATTCGCTGTGATGGGTAATACCTCTCCATATAACTAGGCAAGATAAAAATAATCATGTTATTTATAATCATGGATTAAATAAGGACCAATCCATAAGCTGTCAAACTTGGTATGGTTTCTTGGCTTAGACTTATTTAAATCCCACTTGTTTACTAAATCCCCTTATTTAAATTCCCTTTCTATGGATCTCTTTTCAAAATATTTTTTTGCCTTGATCTTGATGTGACTCTATTGTTTTCATTACAAGGTCCTTGGTTTCTTGAAGCTCCACAAGCTTTGTTATCCTCATGCTCATAGTTTCACTCTCCATCAAGTCAAGTTGGTGGGCTAATTGCAATGGAAGTAAATCAAGATATATGGGTAATTTAGCCTCATTCCCATATACAAGGACATATGGTGAGTTTCCAATTGTAACTTTAGGAGTCATTATATTATCCCATAAGGATGTCTTTAGCTTTGTATGCCACACTCTCTAGTTCTCTTCCATAGTTCTCTTGATAATCCTTATCAAGTTCTTATTTGTATAATCTTACATTACATTTCCTTGGGGGTAGTAATTGGAGGATGTATTAAGGTATATGCCCAACTAATGTACCCACTCACTTATTTTCATGCGAACAAATACTAAGGCATTATCTAAAATTATAGTTGATGATACACTAAACCTAGTCACTATGCCATCGTAGAAGTCCAACACTAGTATTTCATTAACTTATTTAAGGGTAATTTCTTCCAACCACCTAGTGAAATAGTTATTGATATTGAGCACCCATTTGTGTCCCCCACTAAAAGGTGGACTAATCATTTTTATGAAGTCTAAACCCCACTACATGAAGGGATATTCCACCTAGATTGGGTTGAGAGGAAAGACTACTAATATTTGTTTTCCTACATAGAAAGTACACCTTGAGCACCTTATAACCCATGTATATTCATCCTTAATTAAATAGGCCAATAATAACTATCTCTCATCACTTTTATATTATAGTCATTTGAGCAAAATGGCTTCCTACAAGCCCATTATGAAATTGCTCCAAGAGCCTTGTCACTTGGTCATCATTTATTAACCTAATAAACAATCCATTGATGTCCTTTATGAATATAATCCCATCTACCAATTCATAAGGTATATACTGAAGTCTAAAATACCTTCTCTTTACCCTATCCCTATCTTGTGGGCACTCACTTGTTATCAAGAAAAGTGTCATATCCTAGATCCAACTAGTGTGAGGTGGAGGTGCATCTACTTGTGAGTTATCTTGTGTCACTAAAACAAATTCTTTATCTTCCTAAAGGTTATTCACCATATTTTCACATAAGTCTTTGCCTCTCACCATCTTATTGAATTTTATCTCTACATCATACTTCATGACCTTGGTAATCCAACCAACTCTCTTTTCATTCAAGTCCTTATTGAGAAGGAAATCTCTCACTTTAGGGTGAGACACCATAAGATATATTTTTCTATTAAAGATAAATAATATAGAAATTTTGAGGCTTCTCAAAGTTGTAATAAATTAATTTTATACAAAAGTGTACCTTACCTCATATCCCTCAAGCCTTTGACTAAAATAACCAATTGGTTGCTCAAGTCCTTCATGATTCTTCTACATTAGCATAACTGATATATTATCAATGTTGGTAAATTCATATAGTATGAAATCCATTAAGAAATCAAGATTCATGAGTGAGGGTGCTTGGGCAATGGATTGCTTGATGGCCTCAAACATTTCTTTTCCTTTATTTGACTAAGTGAACACTTGGTTCTTCTTCAACATGGCAATGATGGGTTTAACCAAGTTTGAAAAACTAGGTATAAACCTTTTAACAAAGTTTATTCTCCAAAGGAATCTTTAGAGTCCCTTTTTATGCTTAATTAAGGATAGTGCCAAGATGGGACTTATTCTATCAGGGTCAATGACTAGTCCTTGTTTTAAGATATTATGATCCAAGATTTTTCCTTCATGAATAGAAAACACACATTTCCTGGGATTCAATGAGATCCCATATTCTATACATCTCTTAAAGATCAATCTCAAGTGATCTAGGTGCTCACTAGCCTTCTTGGAGAAAACTATGATGTCATCCAAGTAGGCTAACACCATATGATTTAATAACCCTTGGAAAGCCATGTCTATTGATCTTTAAAATGTTGCCTTGGAATTTGATAAGACAAAATCCATATTATGATAATAATATGTGCCCTACTTTGTGGTGAAGTAAATATTATATTGATATTCTTTTCTTACTAGCACCTGGTTGTATCCTAAATATCCATCCAAAAAAGAGAAGTGATTTTAACTAGAAACTATCTAAAGGAGTTACTCCATGGATGGTAAAGGGTAATGATCTTTCAAGGAGACCCTATTTAGGTCCATGAAATAAACACATAATTTGATCTCTCCATTCTTCTTCCTTACAAGTACTAAGTATGATACCCATGAGGAGTGCTTGATGGGAAAGATGCTATTATATTAAATAAATTTGGTTAATTATTTCCTCATAAGATCTTCAATTTTGGGGTTGATAAGCCTTTGCTTCTACATGATAGGTTTGGAATTAGCCTCTAATTTCATATTATGTTGGGCCAACTTTGGATCAAAGCCTCTCAGGTCATTGCATTCCCAAGAAAATATATCTACATATTATTTACAAAACTCAATGAAATTATGCCTTTCATCCCTGGTGCTTACCTTTCCAAGATTAAGGAGCTTATCTTTAAGGATAAGGACTCTTTCATAGTTCTCTTCATTAGTTGACATTAGTGCCTTATCTCTCCTCATATGGTCTCCTTCATGGAAACGGCATTTAAAGCTAATTATCCCTTTAGGAGGCTTGTTAGACCTTAGTTGAATAATTTGGTCCTCATAATGATGTTTATGTTTATCTTGGTTTATTGAGGAGGACTTTACTTTTTGTTGCAAGAAACAAGCAATTTGATAGTCACTATCAAAAACCTACCAATGAGCTTCATTATTTGGCATTGGTCTTACTACCACTTTGACATGTGGCTACACTTTAGATTTTTTCAATTCATTTGGGAGGTTAAATTGAGCTCCCATAATTGGCATCCTATTAGCATGCTGATTTTGGTTCTTTGGCACTACTTGAATGTTGAAGGCCTGAAAGTTCTCAAGGTTATCTCATACTCTATGTTTGTAAAACCTCATAAAGGGATTCTTGGTGTTGTTATGGCCTCTGACCTAATTCACTATAATCTCACTATCCCCATATGCTTGGAACTACTTAATTCTTCTCTTACTAGCCTACTGAAGGCCATGGATAAGGCCCTCATACTCTACTACATTGCAAAAGCAACTAAATTAGAACCTATAAAAAGAGAATTAATTATCATTAGAGGGAGATATCAGCATTACACCTACACCTACTCCATTTTTTTTCTTTGAATCATCAAATAATAATTTTCTTAAAGCACTAATATCCTCTTATGTCCTAGTGAGGGATGTCATGGACTTAATTCCCTCATGCAATAAATAAACACCCATGTCTCTTTCTTCAAAACCTTTTAAAGGGTAAATCAACTAATTTTCACTCCATAACTCATCCAAGAACATATCAAGTATCTCTTCAAGATGGGTGTTTAGTTCTTGACCAACCAGGTGGTCATATTCATCTATGATGGTGTATTTGATGTTTGGGCTATCTAGCCCATAAGTTTATATGTAAAATTGAGCAATAGGCTCATATTTAATGGCTAGCTTGGTCTTATACCTTGTCTTGAAATCCATGTAGGACCAATCTGTTACTAGATAACCCATAATTTTTGATATGAAGTCTGTAGACAAACATAGATCAAAATGAAGAGGCACATCTATAATAAACACATCTTGAGCCACTAAAACACTAGGACAAGTGTGTAGGGTCAAGTTTAGTCTTTTAATTATACTATTTGGTTTGGTCAAAGATCCATCAAACTACAAAACTCCCTTAAATTGGAGCTCATATTTTAAACCAAGTTGATCTGATATGGACTTTGGCTTCATTATAGTACTTTATCCATTTTCTACCATGTATTTATGTACCAAGGAGTCACCAATAATTACAAAAATGTAAAAGGGAGGAGGCTTGAGCACCTTATTCAATTTCCCTTCATTAGATCCCTTATTTTAATTGGTGAGGACGACATTTTATTTGCTTGGTGGCTTGTGTGAAACAATGATCTTTGACAATCCTTATTGAAGGATATCTACCTAAATAGTTATAGAAATCATGTCCCACATTGGCACACTCACATTGGATCTCTTTATTTGTTCCAAAATATTGATGGGTGAACCATCAACCTTTAGTTGTGCCTTGGGAAGCACTATTATACTTTAAACTTGTGAGCTTTGGGGCATAAAGGCATTCCATTGACTCTAAATTTTTGGATCTATTGGGAAATTTGGAGTATCAATAGGTTCCTTTAGCTTTGATAGTAAAGGAGTAATGGTATGAAGCTCTTTGTTTGCTCTCTAGTTACCAACCATATTCTTTCTTTTAAACCTTGAATTTACTACCAATGGAATGTATGCTTGGCTAGAACTAGCCTATTGATTGAATGTATAACTCCTCTTACTCATAATTATCTATTATATCACCTAAATTGTTTGGTTATTCACTAGGATCTTGAACCTATCGAGGATATACTAGTTTTGTTATCCAAGGTACTTTTGTGTTCAGAGCTATAAGATCTTGATTGTATCCATAGGTAGCACCTTGATTCCATTTCTCATTAAAATCCTAATTAAACTCAATATTTGGGACAATTAATTTTCAAAAAGACTAATTAAAAAGAATGGCACCCTCGAATTATTAAACAATGTTATTCTAAGTAGGGACCAAAGTGTTGGAAGTGCTTGTAGCACTAGGGTTATTATTATTTTTCCTAGCATATATAGGTTACCCCTATCTTTGCCCTTGTTGTTGGCCATGCCCTTGGAAATTTCCTCTGTATGGTGGATTATTTTCTTGATAAGATTATATTTTAGGTTGATATGTATCTTGATAAGGTCTATTAAACTCAGCTTGCTACCTCTTCACATTTACCAACTCATTCCCAAACTATTGGAACATGATCTTAAGCTCTTCTAAATTCTTTTTTTTTGGGAGTCACTGGATTGACTAGTTGAAACCTTTTCTTGCTTTGGTGTAGGTATGATAGAAAGTGTTGGCATAGGAGGAATGACAAAAAGGGGATGAATGGTAATGGGAGGTGGTTGAATCTCAGGGAATAAAGGCATTGGTGGTCTAGGTGTAAGCTTTTCAAATTGAACTAGACAATTCTCTGCTCTGATTGACACCTGATAAGCATTTGGTAGTGTGTTTCCTCGCATAGACTAAATACTTACTATAATATCACTATTAAGAGCTTTCAAATATTAAAGTAAAGCAAAGTTTGGAGTAGGCATAATAGAGATTCAGATTCTATGCCATGTCTTTTGAAACCTTATGTTGAAATCTTGCATAACCTCATGAAGAACCCTATTGATTGCTATTAATTATTCTGTAAGTGACAAATGGTCACTTTTGTCTTCAAATATTTTACATAAGTAAGGCATCTCCTAACTAATTTTATGATGTAATGGAATTAGCATCAAGGATTCTATACCACTCCAAAACCTTACCCTTAATGAGATTGATAATAACCTAATTACTATATTTTCTTCATTGACATTATAAATAATGCAAAATTTGGCTACATCCATGAGGTGTTTATAAGGAGCTGTAGACTAAACCCCTATGAAATAGGGGACACTTTTAAGAGCTTCTACTAGAATAATATCATACTATTAGAGGTTTAAAGGACTTTGACCATTGAAAGCGATAAAAGGGAAAGATCTAGGGGCTTATATAGTAATGAAAGGGGATAACAAATATATTCTTGCATAGATATACTTTGAAACTATTTTAGGAGGAAAGATTCCTTTATATGGATGTGTGTTGGCAAATCTTAACCTTTTTACTGATTTTAAACGTAATTCAACAAATTCAAAAAGAATACCTCTAGAATCTGATCTTGTAGCCACCTTTGGCATGAAAGATATCTACTATTATGCACCAAAATGTTGAGTGTTGCTTTTGGAGTCACCAGATATTGCTACATGAAATCTATAACTACTACAAATTGATTAAACCCACATCAAACTTTACCAATCTTCTTTGAAAGTGAGTCCCACTCGGAGTGACAATTTTTGTTGTGGTATATCACTATACCCTTATGGGAGAGTTATTTAGGATCCCCCACTCCTAACCATAATATGGGAATAACCTAAGGATATAGGTGTCCTATGGTAAGGTTAAACCGCTAGAGAAGGCTGACTTCCTCTTGATGGATCACCTAAATAAATGCTTCTACTTAGAAAAGGGTTAGAAAGGGGGAATAGGTTTCTAAGAAATCTAAAAATGTGATGCACCAAATTAAATGAGAACTCACATAAGCATGAAACATACACTAAAGAAGCATAAGGTAATGCTAGTTCACATAATCTCATAAAATAACTAATCACATATGTATTTCATGAACTAGGTTCAGGAAGTAATAAATGAATCAAGGAAGAATTCTAAGATTCACACCTATCATACATTAATGGTATAAAGAGAATGCATTCAGACCTATAACTAACTTGTAGACCCCATAAAGTAGGGAAGAAATAAGGATAATGGACATGGAATATTCTCCTTGATAATGCCATCATACACAAGATTTTATAAATATAATTTAGAGGCAAGAGATAGGTAAAAGAAAGTCTTTATTTCTTCAAGAGGTCTTTCATACAAATTTTAATAGGGTTTTTCCTTATCGAATGAGAGTCTCTTGTCTCCAAAAACCAAAATTGTTAGAGAGATCTTAAAAAATGGGTGATATAGGAGAAGAAGGGAAGAGAGAGAGGGAAGAAAGCAAAACCAAGATCAATAAATGAGGCCCAACCACATTTTGATCTATTAGCATTAATCTTACCTCCTAATTATCCATTCATTAGATCCAAATAGATTTAAGCCCCTTATTAGCTTGGAAAACATGCTATAAGACAATAATCCTTTAAATATGGTGAGTCATGATCCATTCAAATGGGAAATTCCCCAAAGACTTTTTTTTTAACTTCATTGAGTGCTCTACTTGCCCTTCTCAACCTATAAACTCTCCATCTACTTAATGAGCTTGTCACATTGTGCTTCATCTTGATATGTCCTTTAGACAATCACTTGAGCTCATTTATCAAGTGTTCCTTCAAAACACAATTTTCATAATTACCATGCCCCTATGCCAACTTATTTCTCTATCACCACTTTGCCTTTACTTTAAAATTTGAACACAAATCCACTATAGGTGAAAACCAATCCCATTTATTGGTTTTTATATAGACATAGTCTCAAACTAGGATATATAGTTTACCTAGTCCCTTGACTATGAAAAAGATGTAAACCATACATCTGAGATATTTTGAGAGGTTGAAACAAAATTTAATGGTACTAGAAAAATTTGTAGGGTTTTCTCTAGATCTCATATTCATATCTTGATCTTGCATTTACTCATTTTCATGTTTGGGTGGTGAAACCCTTTAATATGATGTGTCTAATTATGTGGTGTCCCTATTATGCGATTTATCATATTTAAAAATATGATTGTTTGTTGGTTTGGACATGTGTCCTTACTTTTTTCCTTTTAGGACTATATCAACTCTACTCTATTGAATTCCTCATAAGTCTCCTATCTTTGACCTTTATTATTGCCATTGATCTATAATTTGCATTCTATATCATGCCATTTGGAAGCCCCACATTTACTCTCAAGATAATATTATTAGTTTTATCTAGTTAATGTGTTTACACCACATGGTAGCCTCATGTGAAATCTAGCTCATTAACCTTTTGACCTCATGCACATCATGGATCGACTCTATAAGGTCAAATATGCATCATGAATCTTGATAAACTTGATGAAATGTACACCATTGATCCTTTGATTCATAATGATTATGCCACTTATCAATCTCACATCCAATCTTAGAATCTACTAACTTTTTGACCTTAAGCTTATTCTTGATCTTTGATTACATGATTTAATTCATGCCATTGATCTTGATGGTCCCACTAACTCAAGTTATCATCCACATGATGTTTATCTATGATTTGATCAATAGATTTTTTGGCACTTTTTGGCTCTATTCTCATCTTTAGGATCCTTTGAAACATTTGAATTCAAATGACTATTTCTCGTGGCTATAACTTGACATCCCCACACATGTCCCACTTTGCTTTTTTAATTTTGAAGGATTATTTCTTAAGTTATAAAAATCATCAAGATACCAAATTTGAAGGGAATGATCTTGGTATAAAAAATATCATCTCCATGTGATCCTTTAGCTTTTGGAGGCCTATAGAGTACATTTATTAAATTTACAACTAGAATGAATTATTCCTTCCTTAGTGATGTGGCATGATATTCTAGTTATTCTAGGATTATACTAATAATATTTGAACCTACCAAGGGTCTGATAAACCTTTAATAATTTAATAAAACCTTATTCATGCTTTTGACTTCTATGAACACCATGGAAACTTGTTGAATCCTTTCTCTTGCAATTCTAGACCTACTTCCAAGCCATTTGATCATTCACCCAATAGGAACTCTACTCAGGCTCTCACTTCACTCTAGGACTTCCAAAAAATACAAATCCATCTTAGGCAATGCTTTGTATGTAGGAAAAAAATTGGAAAAAAATTAATTTTATGTTTATTACCCCCATTTTGTGCCACAAACTTTGGTGAACATTAGGTTATACTTTACTTTACTTTGTGAATAAGAAAACATAGGACCTATCTAGGGTTTTTTCATGGTGTGGATTGATTAGAGGCTTTGGAACCCTATTTGGTGATATTATTGTGGTAATAAAAATCTTGGTTTGGTATATTATATCCATATTTGTCATGATCTTGATTGTCTAAATGTACCAACAAGTGGAAGGGTAAGTGTGATTTATCTTCTCCAAGATAGGATTGATTTATAGATTATCTTCACTTTCCATTGTATATATTATGATGATCCCAACATGAAATAAATATTGGCACCAAATATTTCACCCTATTGGAGGTTTTTCAAGCCTCCTTTAGATTTGTGCAACATGGGAATACTTATAGGTATGTGGGTTTACCTATAGTAGAATTAGGCCTCTAGGTTTAAGGGCTAGCTCCCTAAATTTACCTTGAAGTGCTTATCACCTACACTAAATATTTGCTTGTGGGAAAAGGGGTATAATTATTCATAAAAAAAAAAAAACTAATGTAATAGGGTTATACACCATAAATATTCCCATAAGACCACTATAATTCCTTCACTAAAAAATAATGCCTACAATACTAGCTTCAATGTCCTAAAATACTCTAATATTAGTATTTCAATATGAAGGTGATATGCATGAGAAATATCCAAGGTAAGTAAAACATAAATCAATTGAAAACACAAAGTATACTTTTACACTTGAAAATATACCCACATACTTTAAAACACTTCATATGACTTGCTTGAGTGGAACAACTTGCATCAAACATGGAAGGATTGAGAGAAAACAATGATAGATGAATATCACTTGACAACTCACTATACATATCTTCACACACTTTGACAAGATGATATATGAATTTAAACTAGATTGTGTTTATTATTAAAATTCAAAGTACAACATCAAACCAATAATGATTCACCATACAAAGTATGGAATTAGTCTATAAGAGCTAAAATGGTGAATATTTATAGAATATGAGAGAGAAGAGAGAAGAATGGAGTCTAAGAGTGACAAGAACACTTGTGAAGCTGAGACGAGGAGTTAAATTTGAAGAAAAATGAATTATGATATAGATCATGTAAGGTATTCTTAGATAAATGTCACTCAAAGTAATGATACTCCTCAAATGTGGTGTAAGACTCTTCATTTGTTTGCCTAGAAAATGCCTTCATCATTTAACCTTTCATGAGTGTTCCACAATAGACTAGGGACAAATTAGATGATTGAACTATGAATGGGGGGTTAGAAAATCACCCTAAAATTCATTATTTTTGTTCCTAATCATTGATTATTTTTTGGACATGAGTTAGCACTACGTATAGTCATAATCACTCTTCTCTCACTTACCTCTCATACTTAGCACACAAGAGGTCTTTATTTTTCTAAAATAGTCTATATAAGGGAGTGTATGACACTTTTTAAGGGTCTGCATGACCTTAGATCCATCAAGAAGACATTAAGAGGCCTTGTAATTGGATTTTTCATCTTATCAATTGGTGATCACTCCTTGTTCACTATGCCAGTTTGGAATAGTTGAGATGAGGGTGTTAACAGAGGCACTTATGGGATTATTTGATGTAGTAAATAGACATGAGGGGTTAAATTATGTCCTATTATCTCTCCTAAACTAAATTTCATCTTTTAAAACCTTTTTATACCTTCACAACACTTACAACTATCAAGAAAATTAATTTTACACCCTATTTATACAAGTAGGGTACAACTCAATCTAACAGGATGGATATGTGGAGAGTTTTATACAAAATAAAATCATGTTCCTACTCAAATTATCCCATTTAGGTGCCTTTTCTTATTCCCCTTTCCAATCAGGTCCTTATCAAGAGTTTTGGAGGGTTTTAGGTATTTTTAATCATTAGAGTTTGTTCATAATGTTCTAACATTCAAATTATCAACAAAGTCTACAAGATGAAAGTTTATGACCATATTAAACTTATCCTAGATCTTCAGACTCTAATGCTAAGCCTCTATGCTATTGTGAGCCTCCAAACTTGACCTCTCAAGCTCTCCAAGCCATTTTATGCAAGTTTGAGTTGATTTGAGCCAAAATATGGCTTGCCTATGATCTCCTCTACATTTAAAAAGTTTAAACATTCCTTTAACTCCCCATGAATAATTTATAATGCACAATAACATTCACCTAATACTAGAAGTGAGACTATACGCCCGTAGGCATTTAGGCCTAATCAAGGCCTAGTAGTCTTAGCCTACAAATAACTACTCACCACTACCTTTAAGAATCTTTACATAACTTTGATGAGTTTCTTATGTTTATTCATGATCAAAATAGCTTACCACATTGTCTTGCAAGGTCTCAATACCTTTAAAATCATTCTCCTAACCTTGTAAAACTTGTAAGATTTCAATACTCAAAGAGTGCCCTTTATTTGAGATAAAATAGGGGGTCCTTACCTTATTATCTCAAATGAAAATATGGTATTATGGGATTATCCAAGTTATATGTATGTTATTTACATATTTTCATGACTTCATCACCTTAATTACCCCGCTAAATCTCATAAAACCCAAGGTAGACTTCTAGGATGATGACTGTTGACTGTGCAAGGCTAATGAGCTTAGTTGTAGATTACATGTGGAACCCATCCCTACTCTATTTATAGTATTTAGGAATCAAATGAAGTGAATATCATCAATTTTAAGGCATTACATTCATTTTTATCATCAAACCTTTGTCAAATCTTTTGTTGTCCACCTTTCACTTTGATATGCTCAGTTACAGTCAATTGTGACTATGTTATTTTGCTTAAGAAGTGATACCTGTAGGTGAACTTTGTAATTTATACCTTGTATCATTTACTTAAGGCCATTATTGATGTTATTTATGCCATATTATAGTCATTTAGGTCTATTCATATCATTTTTATGTTATGCTAACATCAAGAACATCATGTTTTAGATCATTCTCAAACTATAGTCGATTGTAGTTAAACACTATTGGAGTAACAAGGGTCCTACAGGTGATTTCATCTCTTAGAAATATATGTTTCATACCTTATGATCATTTTGATATCTTGGAACCAACTTTATATGCTGGTGTTTCATGTTTTCATGTCTAATCACCAAGGTTTGACTTAAGAGACTATAGGTACCTAGAGTCAGACTATAGGTACCTACAGTCAAAATATAGATACTCTCTTTAGGATAAATGGTACACATATAGGTGAATATATAGGTTATTAATTTATAATTTAATCCTTATCCAAGTTACTTGAATCATTAGTGTGCCCCTCAATTCAATGGAATCATTAATCATGGTGATATGCTCTTACACTACCACCTTAGGATGTAAAGTTACTTGAAAATTTAAAATCCTATAAAAAACACTAAAAAACTACAGTGTGTGAATGCATGATTTTGAAACCTTCCAACATCACCTATTTCAGTCAAACACCCATTCTAATTGGTCAAGGAAACTTTATTATGATAGCGCTTTGGTGTCAACAAAATTTGACACTTCAAGATTTTAGGGAACCCCCTTTTTGATTTTTTTTGCATTTTGGCCTTGTGTGTGTTAGTTGTACTAATTGAAGCCATTATTTTAAATAAATAACATGGGTTCTACTAATTTTGTTTTTATTTTTGTTGTTTTATTTCCTTAGTTGTTCTTAATTACTCTAGAGGACTAAAGACATCTACTTAAAAACATCACTCAAATACTTTCACTTATTCATTTCAACAGTTGAAATAAGATAAAGGTAACTTAACTCATTTTTAGTGGAAATAAGGTTCTCTAATTTACTTCACTTCCTTTAAAATAAGTTAAGTTGTCTCAAAAACCTGACTAACACTTCTTAGTTCTAATCAGGTTTCTCAAGGTACTTTATTTAAGAAAATAAGATAAGCTAAGTAGTCTTAGAAACATGACTAACACTCTATAGACATAATCAAGTTTTTGAGGTTAATCAACTTACAAAATTTATAAGTAAAATCACCTTAGGTTTACAAACCCATCTTACTCATAGACCAAGACCTAATTGGGATTGCAAGAGTGATTACTTAAAAATCTAGTATAAGTATAGTGGTTCAAAAAAAATGATTTACAAAGAATGCAAATGTGGATTTTCCATGTTTGCAATAAATTAATTTAAATATATATAAATTCAAGAAATTCCACCTCATTTACAAGTCATTCGATCAAATAATTTCCCTTATGAATCCTAAGCTATGCATTTTCATCCTTTGGAGTGATTTCAAGTGATTTTCTTCTTGACCCATTTGCAGTTGAGGTTAGTAGAATGTTTTTAAAATATTTCTATTTTCTTATTTGTTTATTTTATGGAATTCTTATTTTATAAAATTTATTTCTTGTTCCACCATGGTTTTTCTATTGTTAAGGTTGTTTTTTTCTATTTATCTTCTAATTTCTTGGTAAAACTATTATTTTTAACTATAAAATTGAAATTGCAAACTTTATTCATATTCTATTCATGTTGAAACTCCAAAATTTAAAAAAAAAATCTCCAAGAATGCCCTAGTTTCCTATAATTTCCATACCTAATCATGTTTACCAGTCTCCCTTACTTACTTTGGGTTTACGATGCCCAGTAACTTACCCCAAAAAACTTGATTCTCAAAGGCCCTACCCAATCAGGTTCTTCATTACTCCTGACTCGGATTTATTTTCCTAAGTAATTGATGTAGGAAACCCTGTACCACATTAAAATATTACCTAATCAGGTTTTTCTTCACCTTTTGCTTACTTTAGGTTTCTTATGCCCTAGTTTCCTTCAATTTCCATACCTAATCAAGTTTACCAGTCTCCCTTACTTTGGGTTTACGATGCCTAGTAACTTACCCCAAAAAACTTGATTCTCAAAGGCCCTACCCAATCATGTTTTTCATTACTCCTAACTTGGATTTATTTTCCTAAGTAATTGATGTAGGAAACCCTGAACCACATTAAAATATTACCTAATCAGGTTTTTCTTCCCCTTTTTCTTACTTTAGGTTTCTTAAGTGAAGTTTCTTACCCACAGGAACCTAAAGTCTTGACCGTCATTAAACCTACAAAACACTAGTCATGACTACTTCAGGTTTCATTTCCTCATTAATTCTTTGGTTTTATTAATCTTCATTACTTTGTATTTCTACTTCTAAGTAAATACCAATCATAAACCCAAAGTCTTATAACACTGTAAATCCAAAGGCTTGTGTTTGGGAGAATTCAAAGTAATTCATTTCCAAAAACCTAAAGTTATTTGTTGTAAAGAACCATTTTATGTATCACTTCTAATTAATGGACATAAATTGAGTAATTGTATTCTAGATTTGGGAGCCTCTAATAACATTATGCCAACCAAGGTAGCTGACTCTCTTGGTCTTACTTTGACTAAATTTATAGGAAAATTTTACTCAATAGAAAGGTAAATTCCCCTAATTAGATAGATTAAATATGCTCAAACTATCCTAGCAGCCTTCCCAGATAAAAGACTTAAAATGATAATCTTGGTAGTAGATATATTGATCTCATATAGAATGTTTCTAAGTAGAAACATATGTAAAGAATTGGGAGGAGAAGTAAAGATGGACTAGTCATGTGCACATATTCCAATAAAAGGAATGAATTATAAATTAGAACCTGAGAAGAAGTCAAAATACATAGTTTCTAAATTTGAGGATCTACGATCACAAATTCTCTTTAAAGAATCAAGTCATGGAATTTAATTTTTTGAAACAAGTAAAGAGACTGAAGAATAAAAATAAAAAGATGAAGACAAGATATGGATCATGTAATTTGATGGTAGTTGTATTTTTCTTGGTTCAGGTGTAGGAGTAGTATTTATTTTTCCTACTAGAGAAGTCTTACCATATTCATTCGAGCTTATGTTTGAAAACACAAATAACATAGCTGAATATGAATCACTCTTGTTAGGGTTTGAGAAAGAAAAGGAGTGGTGAACAAAAGTAATTAAAGTACAAGGAGATGTAAAGTTTATAGTTAGATAGATTAAAGGACAATATCAGGTGAAGAAAGATAAGCTAAAACACTATCATGATAGAGTTTTGAGTGCCACACTTGATTTTTTTGCTTTTTCTATCAACTCAGTATCTCAAGATCAAACTTCTAGACCTGACTCACTCATTTTAATTTCATCTTTACTTAGGCTAGAGTAACAACTTGTAATCTTCAAAGAAGGTGAATATAAAGTAGAAAAGGTTTATTGCCTGAAAGTCCTAGATAATGTTGAACATTGGAAAGTTTTCAACGATGATAGACAAATATATACCTTTATAGA
Source organism: Torreya grandis (assembly GCA_037957365.1). Classification (NCBI taxonomy): domain Eukaryota; kingdom Viridiplantae; phylum Streptophyta; class Pinopsida; order Cupressales; family Taxaceae; genus Torreya; species Torreya grandis. Next base: position 107,338 of record JARHVA010005543.1, on the reverse strand, counting down.
ACAATAGGATAATTTTGAAGGATTACATTTTGAATGAAGTTATTCACATTCACATGAAACAATAATAGGTATTGCTAAATCTTATCTCTCTCATGATCAAATCATAATTAATCTTAAAGAGAATAATATTCCTAAAGGTTTAGTTTCCTTATAAGATATATTTGATAAACATGATAAGTTTTTGAATAAAAATAAATAATATGGAAAAACTTATTCCACAAAAATAGATCAAGTTAATCTAGGCAGTAATGAAGAACCCAAGATGGTCAACATTGGCAAATGTTGCTCACAAGAGGAGAAAGAAGCTTTATCTAAATTTATTATAGAATATATTGATGTGTTTTCTTGTTACTATAAAGATCGTATGTCCTTTTAGCATGACACTCAGGCACAAAGATTAAATATCTGGATTGAGAAAGAAAAGGAGGTAAAAGTAGAGGTAGAGAGAGATTAAAAACAAAAAATTCAAGATGACATTCAGGCACAAAGACTTTCTTCAAAATAAGTTCCTTCACAAGATCTATCAATTAGGAATGAATAACAATAAATGGATACTCATTCAATCACTTGCACTAACATAAAATTCTAATCTTGGTTGACTTTATAGACAACTCCAAAATCAAAAGAAGTGATCAATCTTAAGGTGATAGATTTGTAATTGTTGAAAAGTTTGGATAAAATGGGAAAGAAACCCAATCAAGAAAAACTCACTTCAAAATTTATAATTGAATATTTAGGATAAATTTTTTTAGAGATAGCTATTCCCCCACAAGTAGCTAATAAAGAAGAAGTTAATGATGAGAATCTAACAATGACAAGGGTGTCTCTTAGAGAGGTTACTATTGAAGGGTTAAAACAAGATACTCAAACTTTAATTAACACTCTCTTTAGGATTCAGTATGAAGATAAAGATGATAAAGCTGAGTTGAAGGATGAAAATGATCAATTGTGCCAAATAATTACCAAATAGGCAAAATATACTCATCAATAAGTATTTGCTTTTAGAAGTAGTGATTTCTCAACAAGTGATTACTGAAGTGGAAGAGACCAGGGAAAATGTTAAGGAAATTGATAAATGGGATGAAAAAATGAAGCAAAAGGATCATAAATTCTTCTCACTAATTAAGGATTCTCAAACTAATATTTTGAATAAAACAACAAAAGTTAGAGCAATGAGAGCTGAATTGGGAAATGACAATGAATTTTCTAAACTTCAACAAGAAAGTCTTTAGGGAATGGTTAATTTAGATGAGAAAATTTTGATTGAAGAACATATTTCTCCTTTTTTAAAGAAGATAAATCAAGAATAATATATCATATCCTTTTGTTTAGGCATTCTTATAGACATAAGAGAAAAAATGAAGATATTTGAATAAGATGCACGTGGTGCTAATACTAATCTTGAAGACTATCTCTTTGGGCTCATAGGTATATGGTCAAACAATGTCTTAACAATAGCTAAATAATTAGATGAATAGTTCAAATAGAGGATGGACAAATCTATGACTACTTTCAAAACTAAATCTGTCAAAGTAATGATCAAATGTTAGGAAGAATTAAAAATACTTGCGCCAAGGACCGAGAAAACTAAATCTCATTGTAGAAGGATTGAAATAGAGATGCTAAGATTGGAAATAGAAAGATAGTCAATTAATTAATTAGATGATGTAGTAATCGAGTCAATGATATCCTAACACATCAAGTATAAATAAAAATGTAGGATTCAAGTTCACGTAGTAGATTAATTTTTCCTTGAGTCTTGAATAAATTCTTCTTTTTCTTCTATTTTCTCTTCTTTCTTCATGAGCATTATACAAATAATCATGTTTTTTATAATAATTATGTAAAGGTAATATCATTTTATGATTTACATGTAAACATGAAATTACTTTGTAAATTTCAATGTCTTAAGTAACTTAGCTAAAATGCCGTTACTCAGAGTCATTTTGTAAAAGTTAATTACTTTATCTAACTTTGTACTACATGCAAAAGTGTTTGTAATCAATCCAAATAAGGAGTGTTAAAAGTGTTACATGTCATTGATCATTATATTCCATGAATGAGAGGTTTAAGGAAGTTATTATTCAAGGGCTTCCATTTTTAATGTAGTACATGTGAATTAAGGTAGTTATTTCCTATTAGAATTTTATATCTTGAAATTTTATGAATAAATGAGCAGGTTTACGCACTAGAGGGAGGATTTTTATTTTTAAAATAGTAAAAGTGGTTTAATAAATCCAAAACTTTGAGTTATAGATAATCAGATTATTTTGTATGAATTTTATCAAGAAAGAATAAGAAAGATAATTGTTTTCTAGAGAACTTTGTGTCTATGAAAATCTCTTTGTGAGTTTGATGAAGATAAACTGGTAATATTTGAGTTATCTCTAAATCTAAATTGAATTCATAGTATTCTTGAGTATTTATTGGAAAAATAATCACATGTTATATGTTTATTTTCTTGCATATACATAATAAACTCTACAAATTTATTTATTGTGATATGCACTTCTATTATCCTTCCTCATTCCAAAACATAACAAGTTGATTATTTTTTTTTTCATATCCTATATTCAAAATAATTTTATAAAACAAAAGAACTACTTACCTGATGCAAAGTATCTTTGGTATGGTTCATGAACAAAGTGATGAAAGTAATACAAACATTAAATTAACCTACACCTAATTTGCATAGTCTTGAACAAATCTATACAAAGAATAACTAGAAGTAGATAAACATAGGCTTACAGGAGATTCAAAATTAAATGAAGGGGATTTAATCCCAGGACTACCTAGGTAGTTTTGACTCCATGTACAATATCTAGCCAATTATTTTTGGTGACTCCACTAGGAAGTGAGCTGTAAGTGTTTGATTCCCTGAATCAAATCTGAAAGTTACTTCTAATTTATAAATTTTTTAAGTGCTAATAAAAATATTACATGCTTTGGGTGATGCATTGGTATATTCTTAATACCTATCTAGGATTAATTACTCTCACTTTAAACAAAACACATATTTTCAAAGTCAGTTACATGTTAGTCTAAAAGCCCAATTTGATACGGGTTCATTTTTGTTTAAAGTTTTTGTATGCTAAGTCACTAGCTGATTAAGTTTTTATCCATCAAAATTGTTATAAAAGTGTGATATTTAGAATATTTTTATACTTTTCAAATTGGATAATTGACCTTTTAGTAGGACAATAAGAGCACATGGGTAATTAGACAAATTCTTTGAGCTATAAGAGCAATTTAATTTCAATTTCCCTATTCAAGCTAGAACTAGTAGATCTAGTCTCTCACCTACTAGGAAACCAACTCCTCATACATATCAAATTTAGAATAATTCCATTAGAACAATCCAATCAACTAGTTCTAAATTTTTTACTCCTAGAAGAATGGTGCTACCACATCTTGTCCCATGGGGACCAGCCATTGGTCCATTGAATTTGACTCCTCCTTTGCATGACTAACCAAAAGGCTCAAGAAATAATTTTCATAAATTTATTGATGATGGTAAACAAAATGTGGATGAGCACTTGATTGCATTCTTCATGGCATATTCAGTAATTGGTGTAGAGCATGATGATGTCTCTATTAGGGTTATTTTAAGACCCTACATGACTTAGCAGTAGAATGGTTTTGCCATCTAGCCCTAGACACTATGACCAATTAGGAAACTATGCGTGATCAATTTGAAAAAAGGTTCAAAGCAACAAAATATTCTCACATACTACTCACACAACTGACTCAAGAAGGAGCTATATAAACACACACATGATTTTATTTCCAAATTCAATAGACTACATTATAAGATACATCAAGCTATGTTACCTATAATAGATAATAAAAAAAATTCTTCATCAATGCTCAACTTTTAAAAATCAGTTACCAATTTCAGAGAGTACACCTAGTTGATCTAGTTACTACTCAAAATCTTACAATGGAGGTTAAGGATGATCTAATAATGGCTATGAAAATTAAGAAACTTGTATCTATGGGAGAATCATCCACTTTGGCCACACCTCAAAATATATATCCTTTGTTATAAAAACTAGCTAATGTATTGATTCAAATTAAAAGGAAAGTTGCTCAAGGAACCCATGCAACTCTAACTAGGAATGATCACGTATGTAATTTCAACAATCAAAATAGAAATAGGATTGCTAGTCCTCAGTAAAGATTGGTAATTGAATATTTTCCTCAAAATCACATGGAGATGAATGAAGACAAAATAGCTAACGGTATTGACCAATATTTTGTTGAGGAAGATGATTTTGTAGATACTATTGGTAATTCCAACTGCTACCTAGAGTACGAATTAGAGATTGAATATGAGAAATTACTTCATTAATATAATAGTTAATCTCTTGTAGTATTTACAAGATCTCAAACTCAACAAGCCATCAAGAAGTCATTGAAAGAACAAGAGAAAGGGAAGGAACAACCTAGTGTTGATATAAGTATTCTTAAAAGAGGTAGTCCTCTACATTCTTCTTTTTTTCCTAAAGAAAATTGTTTTCCCTCCACTTATTAAAATTTTATGTCAAATGCCCATACAGATGAAGTTAGTTCCCTCTCATCTGCACCCATTCCTTCTTTTGACATAATTGAACACATAAAGAAAACTAACATTTAGATGTCAGAAGATGAATACTTGAGGCCCTACCTAGATCAACTAAATAGAAAAATGAAGTATGTTCAAAGTAAGGGGTAAAAAAATGTGTCAAATTCCTTGAAGGGTATTCTACCTATTCCTAGGTCAACCCCTTCCTAGAATAACTTGGTAGATGCTTCATCCTCATTCACTCTCATATTGGAGAGAATAAAACCATTTTATGTATCACTTCTAATTAATGCATATAAATTGAGTAATTATATCTTGGACTTAGAAGCCTCTGATAATGTTATGCTAGCCAAGGTAGCTAATGCTCTTGGTATTACATTGACTAAATCTATAGGAAATGTTACTCAATGGAAAGGCAAGTTCCCTTGATTGGATAGTTTAAAGATGCTCAAACTGTCCTAACAACCTTCCTAGATAAAAGACTTAAAATGATAATATTGGTAGCAGATATCATGATCTCATATGAAATGTTGCCAAGTAGAAACTTCTATAAATAATTGGGAGGAGAAGTGAAGATGGACTAATCATGTGCACATATTCCAATCAAAGGAATGAATTATAAACTAGAACTTGAGAAGTCAAAATACATAGTTTCTAAATCTGAAGATCCAAGATCACAAATTCTCTTTGAAGAATCAAGTCATGGAATATACTTTTTTTAAATAATTAAAGATACCAAAGAAGAAAAATAAAAAGATGAAGATGAGATATGGATCATGGAATTTGATGGTAGTTGTAGTTTTCTTGGTTTATGTGTAGGAGTAGTATTGATTTCTCCTACTAGAGAAGTCATTCCCTATTCATTTAAGCTTATGTTTGAAAACAAAAATAACACAGCTAATTATGAAGCACTCTTGTTAGGGATTCAGTGAGCAAAGAAGTGGGTAATAAAAATCCTTTAACTATAAGGAGATGTGGCATTGATAGTCAAACATATCAAAGGACAATATCAAGTGAAGAAAGATAAGTTGAAACACTATTGTGATAGAGTTTTAAGTGCCATACTTGATTTTTTTGATTTTTCAATAAACTCAATATCCTAGGATTAGAATTCTAGAGCTAAATCACACACTATAATTGCATCTTTTCTTAGGCTAGAGTAGAAACCTACAATCTTTGAAGAAGGTGACTATAAAGTAGACATAGTTTATCACTTGAAAGTCCTAGATGATGTTGAACATTGGTAATTTTTAAATGATGATAGACAAATAGATACCTTTTTAGAAAAATAGAATAATTTTAAAAGATTACAATTTGAATGAATTAGTTCACATTCACATGAAATAATAACATGTATTGCTATATATGAACTCTCTCATGATCAAATCATAATTCAACTTAAAGGGAATAAGATTCCTGAAGGTTTACTTTCCTTAAAATATATATTTGATAGAAATGATAAGGTTTTGAAGAAAAATAAATAATATGGAAAGACCTCTTTCATAGAAATAAATCAGGTTAACCTAGGTAGTAATGAAAAACCTAAGATGGTCATAATTGGCAAGTGTTGCTCATAGGAGGAGACATAAGCTTTCACTAAAAATTTTATAGAATATATTGATGTGTTTGTTTGGTCCTCTAAAAATATTAAGTCTTTTTTGAGAGATGAAGTACAACACTATATTCCACTTCAATAAAGTATAAATCCTTTCATGCAAAAGTTATGACATCATAATCCAACCATTTTAGGTACAATTCATTCTAAGATTCAATAATTCCTTGATGCAAATATCATCTATCCAATATAGCATTCAAAATGGTTATCAAATATTATCCCAATAAGTAACAAAAAGAGGTAGATACATTTATGTGTTGATTTTCAAAATATGAATCAAGCTTCCCAGAAAGAAAATTATCCATTGCAAGTAGTTACAAGGTCTGAAATGTTATCTATGCTAGATGGATTTTCAAGATACAATTAAATAACAATGGTTGAGGAAGATAATTAAAAAAATACTTTAACAACACCATGGGGGACTTTTGATTATCAAAATATTCCCTTTGGGATAATTAATGGTGGGGCAAACTTCAAGTGAACTATGGACTTAGTGTTTACTCATTTAAAGAAGAAGAGTATTGTGGTATACCTGGATGATTTGACAGTATTTTCAAAGTAAAGAGGTAATCATCTAGTTGATGTTAAAGAAGTCCTAATCCAATGTAGAAGACAAGGGATTTCCTTAAATCTAAAGAAATCTATATCTATTGTAACTGAAGGTAAACTCCTTAGTCATATAGTATCAAGAGAAGGGACTAGATTTGACCTAGAATGAGTAAAGGCTATTCAGAGTTTACCTATGTCTACATCGAAGAAAGGTGTGCATTCTTTCTTTGAAAAAGTATATTTTATAAGAAGGTTTAGTCCTAATTTTTCTAAGTTAACATGCCACATCTCAGATATGATGGAAAATAAGCTAGACATTAAATGGAATGTTGAAGGAAAATTGGCATTTTAAAGAATAAAGGAAACAATAGATGAAACCCTAGTGCTAGTTTCTATAGATTTTGGTAAGGAATTTATTCTCTACTATTACTCTTCAGAGCACACTACATTAGCTATACTCATGCAAAAAATAATGAAGGAGTTGAATCTCTTATAGCTTTCATGAGTCAACCATTAAAGAGTTCAAAATTGAAGTACTCATAGATGGAGAAGAATGCCTTTGTATTGGTCAAAGCACATAAGAATTTTAGGTATTATATCCTATCATATCATACTAAAGTATATGTTTAGGACACTATTGTCAAGTGAATTATAATAAACAAGATTTGGGATTACATAGAGGCACTTGGGTAGCCAAGGTGCAAGAGTTTGAACTTGATATCAAACCCACAAAGCTAGTAAGAGGTAGAGGCCTATGCCAGTTGATGATATAAAGAATGCCTCATGTTATAAAAATAACATCTTCAAGAAAAGATGAAACAAAAGAATTACCCATGGTACTTTTTGTTGATCTGGTTAATGAATGGTACAACAAGATTGCTTACTACTTGACCTATAGAGACATGATAGATAATAAGACATAGAAAGAAAAGTGAACCATCAAGCTAAAATCAAAGGATTATGTCCTTTTGGAAAATGCTCTTTACAAAAAAGGCATTAATGGTGTTTTTATCCACTATGTAGATAAAGAAAAACAAATTAAATTATTTAAGGGATTTATGACAAAACATGTGGAGGTCACTTTTTAGCTAGAGTCACAGAACATAAGATCTTACGAGCAAGGTAGTTTTGGCCTACTTTATTTCTAGATACTTCAAAATAGGTTTCTAAATGTAAATCATGTTAGCATTTTGTAGGATGGGTTAAGCTACCACCTTTGCTACTAAAACTAGTAATTATTAATGAGACTTTTTAACAATGGGGAATGGATTTCATTGGTGTATTGAATCCTCCATCTAGTGCTAGACATCACTATATTTTGATAGATATTGATTATTTTAGTAAATGGGTTGAAGCTATTCCTGTAAAAATTTATACATCATAAGTAGTATGAGATCTTATTAAAGAGAATATTATTTTTAGGTTTGGGGTACAACACAAAATTGTGATAGATAATACATCTAATTTCTCCTCTGTGGAACTCAGTAAATTCTATTACTCCTATGGATTAAACTTAGTTCATGTTTAAAATCATTATCCTCAGGCTAATGGACAAGCTAAGTCAAGCAACAAGAATTTGATAAATATCATCTAAAAGTTGGTGGACAATAATCAAAGGACATGACACAAGAAGCTATTTGATGAATTGTGGGCTGATAGAATTACTCAAAAAAAGGTAATGGGTATGTTTCCTTTTCAGTTACTATATGGAATAAATGCTAAAATACCAATAATTCTTGAGTTTTATACATTAAAATTTTTAAAATCCATTGAAGATGTTAATTATTAAGACTTACCTCATAAGAGAATCATGTTTCTCACTAAAATTCAATAAGTCCATGTTCAAGTTGTTGATAGGCTAACAGATCATCAAGAAAAGGTAAAGAAGATATTTGATAAAGGACTTAGAGATAGGAAATTTGAAGTGGGATATCTAGTTCTTCTATGGGATAAGTAGAATGAATAAAAAGGAAAGCATGGGAAGTTTGATTCTTTATGGAAAGGACCCTTCATTATACAATTCCTTAAAATCAAGTTACTTAATATTTTTTAAGATTTCAATTCCTTAAAATTTGGAGTTTGTTTAGAGATAAAGAGCTATAAGTTAATCCTATTTCTCAAATTTCTAAATTAGTTAGAGTTGTCAGTAAGTGTTTTAAAGAACTTATCAAGGTTATTTAGAGTTCAAAAGAGTAAATTTATAGATTAGAGGGATCAATAAGGTTAGAGGAAGAGATAGTAAAAATAGGAATACAAGGCAAGGTCATTGAGGATCCCCCAAAGTTAGCACTCGAGAAGATTTTAAAACCAAGAAAGAAGGGAAAAGTAAAGGCAAAGAGGTTCACAGTTTAAGAACCAAAAATGAAGTATGAATACAAAGGTTACCCTATTGAGTCATGCATATCATCAAAGTTGATATAAATAAGTGATACAAATATGGGGCACATATCTGTGACTGAGATTTTGGAAAAATCAATGGCCATTGCAAAGACTCCACTTTTACACTCCATGACCAGTAGTAGGATTCTTTAGGTAAAAAATTTCCCAAGTTTAGCTTAGCTTCTTAAGTTTGTGTTAGCATGTGATAAGTTCTATGAATCCCTATCTAGGGTAGTAAGAGATACCACTAGGAATGTGATTGTGAGGGTAGATGTCTAATATCATAACCATTGTTTGAAGATTCCAACCTCACCAAAAGTGATTGACATTTCAATGGAGATAGTTGAGAAACAATGGGAGACTAAACTAACATAGTGTATGAAGATTTTGAATACATATTACTTAAAGAAGATAAAATAACCTTCAAGGTTCCCCAAGCACATTGTCAGGTCTGATTTTGTTCAAGAGGTAGATGATATCATTCAGCTATTATGTTGAATCAAAGGAGAAAATAATGACAAATGGATTTCACCCGAGATGTATGCCTATATTAGGACCATTAATGTAACTCAAAGTTATTCTAAGATTGACTGGGCAAGAATGATTAGTGATAACATGGATCAATAATTGAATAATTTATTGTAGACTTTCAATATCAAGATGACTTCCTATCTATTATTATAGAAGCCTCCAGTAGAGCTTTCTCAAGGTTAAGGACCAATGGTACATTGTCAATGGTACCAATATATGAATTTTATCTTTAGCTAGTCCTTGAAGAATACTATAAAGATACATTGTAGTGAGTGATGGTTTCTTTTATGAGCTTATTTGTAAGTTGGATACATATTTAAAACATAGAAGAGTATCAGATAAGGCATGGGATGCAGTCTCACTATATGGCTGCATTTTCATTTAATTTCTTGATTTCACTATCTTAGAATAGGAGGTTTTTTAGGAGCACCTACCAAAATACCAAGATATCCAAGTGACAGGTGGATCCTTATGGAGATGAGCAAGAAATTGGTTGAGTTACATAATTTATAGTCTAAATCTCACAAGGCAACCATTAATTTTCCTATTGTAATTGATTACTATCATTGTCCTAGCATTTATAAAGCTAGGAATGCATAGAAATAAATGTATCACCATTACACTCAAACATGTTTTGATGCTAGGGAAAATTTTGTCTACAAAGGTGATGTTCAAAGTACTATTTCTCTTGAGTATATGCATATCCCAACACTTGAAGGATTTTGGATAGACTGCAAGGATGAGTTTGAAGTAATAAGAAAAGATAATAATAGATTAACTGTGGAGCATATTCGAGCATTTAATTTAGCCTTTATTCCCAAGGATATGGAAGATGATGGTATTATTACAAGTGATACATTTCATGCAATAGGAGGGGATGGTGCCCCACTTTTAGTAATTATTTTTGGAGATGATCATGATAAGACATTTGTAGAAAGTAATTTAAATGTTTTGGTGATGACTTATAATTGGCTTCTTAATAAGGGTTATTGCTTGAAGGAATTGATAAGTAGGACTACACATGTGTGGAAAAAGAGAAAATAGATAGTGCAAGGAGAAAGTAGTCATGGTACCTTAAATAAATTGAAGTTAAAGAATATGATGATGATACTTTCTCGATAGTGAAATATAAGGAACCAAATCAACCAATTTTTTTCACTTCACCATTGGTCTTTTCTACCCCCATTACTTCCTTCATTCCAAATTCTACCCTAGACCATTAAATTATTATGTTACCTCCCATGGTATTTTGTTAGTAAGTCTTCTAAGAAGTCCACTTAGAAAGAGGTGAGTCCTCCTCCTCTTCCTTTTCCTTTATATGTTGTAACACCACCACCTCCATAAAAAGAACCACCTCATGTGGAAAAATAACCTAAAAGGGTAACCACTAAAGAGGTGCTCTCATCACAAGAAGAAATATTAGAAAAGGAGAAGGATAAAGAAGTAGTAAGGCCTAGAAAATAAGTTACTAGAAATATAGTAGATGAAGGGATAGATAAAGTAGAAAAAAGAAATAGATATAGGATCAAGAGGAGATAGAGTTAAGGATATAGAAGGAAAATAAATTGAGAAAGAAAAGGAGATAGCAGTAGAGGTACAGAGAGATTAAACACATGATATTCAAGATGACACTCAGGAACAAAGATTATCTTTACAAGAAGTTCCTTCATAAGAACTATCAATTAGGAATTAACAACAACAAATGGCTACTCATTAAATCACTTCCACTAACATAGACTTCTCATCTTGGTTGGATTTGTAGACAAATTTAGAATCAAAGGAAGTGATCAATCTTGAGGAGATAGTTTTGTAATTGTTGAATAGTTTGGATAAAAGGGGAAAGAAACTCAAGAAAGAAAAAGTCACTTCAAAATTGATAATTGAACCTTTAGGACATAAATTTTTAGAAATAGCAGTTCTACCATAAGGAGCTAATAAAGAAGAAGTTAATGATGAGAATTTAGCAATTACAAGGGTGTGTCTTTGAGAGGTTACTACTAAAGGGTTAAAAAAAGATACTCAAACTTTAATTGATACTATCTTTAGGAAGCTCGATGAAGAGATAGTTGATAAAGCTAAATAATTACCAAAGTTGTAAAATATACTCATCAACATGTATTGCTTTCATAAGTAGTGATTTCTCAAAAAGTTATTATTGAAGTGGAAGAGAGTGGGGAAAAGATAAGGCTATTGATAAATTGGTTGACAAAATGAAGCAAAAGGCTAACAATTTCTTCTTACTCATTAAGGATGCTCAAACTAATATTTTGAATAAAATAGCATAAGTCAGAGCAATGAGAGTTGAATTAGAAAATGAAAATGAATTTTCTAAACTTCAATAAGAAAGTCTTTAGGGAATGGTGAATTTAGATGAGAAAATTTTGATTGAGGAATAGATTTCTCCTTATGAAAAGAAGATAAATCAAGAAGAATATCTCATATCCTTTTTTTTAGGAATTCTTATAGACATAAGAGAAGAACTAAAGAAGTTAAAAGAAGATGCAAGTGGTGCTAATACTAATCTATAAGACTCTCTTTTGGGGCTCACAAGTATATGGTCAAGCATTGTCCTAAGAAAAACCAAATAGTTAGATGAACAATTCAAATAGAGGATGGACAAAGCTATGACTCCTTTCATAATTAAATCTATCAAAGTGAGGATCAAATATTAGTAAGAATTCTTATCTCCAAAACTTGCACCCTATAAGAGAGTGTTCACTCCTATCTCAGATTTGGGCAATGTTGGAACATTTCCAAGCCTGTGGGTATGCCTATGGAGGAAATGGATCTCTAGATTGAAAGGGCTAGCTCCATGTAAATTTATCTTCAAGACAATATTTGATAAACCATCTTATTTAAAATGAAAAGAGTTATAAAATTGTATAAAAGGAAATCCTACTCTAAGAGTGGTGATACACCAAGACTATTTTCTACATGAATGTCAGATTCTAGTGCATAATACAATAAAAGCACAAACCATTCCCAAGCTCTAAAGATTATAACAATAATATTTAAACACAAAAGTGGGATGTGTAAAAAAGACACAAGGTAAATGAGTTTAAAGGAAAACTTTTCACATTTAAGATAGTAATACACTTGTAGAAATTTAGTACACTTAGATACATACTATGTGACTAGTTAGACTAAGAACCCTTATTTAGGTGTGAAGGATAAAGTGGGTATAAGGATGGAAAATCATCACATGGTACCACTATACATATATTTCACTCTTAGACTAAAAACCTAAAAAAAATTTGAAGGAAATAGATTTATACTAAATACTCAAAAGGTAAAACTTGAATTATTCTAATAGGGCTTTGCCATACACTACATGGTTTCCCCTTTAAATTGAAAGGGATGTATATATCAATAAGAAAAAGAGAGAGGAAAGCTTTGGGAACCAAGGAGAGGAATAAATTATATTATAAGTCTCCATCTTTAGCTACAACTAACTTTTCCAATGATGCTCATTAGGGCACTCTGATTGATCCATGTCACCCTCTTGAATGCCCTTGGGTTGCCCTCTTGAAGATGCTTCTTCAATGGTTACTCAATAGAATAAAGATATTTGGATATGGAATTAAAATGGTTTATATCAATAGAGACACCTATTATAAATCTATTTCAGTGCCCAACTACTTCTCCTTTGCTTGTCATGATGCACAATGGCATGGAGGGATATCCTTTTGATTGGTCCTCAAAGAATGACATAGATTGTTGATTCTGTGTCATTGATATACTAGGCATAGATACCTATGGATCATCCTCCATCTATATTTGACAAAGTAAACTCTACTTTAGCTCATTCCATGTGGTAGCTTCTCATTTGTATGAACATGATGGTGAACCATGTCATTGGACAAAGCTTATTAAGTAGCATTAGAAACCTAATTTACTCTTCACAATGTAAATCAGGTTTTCTAAGATACTTAAATTTTAAATTTTAAAGTCTAAGTATTTAAATAATCTTGATTTAATCTTTGTAGACCTATTTGAGTTCTTTGATCTCCTCAACTTTAGACTCTTGGAGCCTTAAGACTTTGGGATTCTAGAACTCACCTACTTCAAGTTTTTCTAGCCTTAAGTCTTTAGGTTTTTTCAAACCCAATTACTCCTAATGGCTAGTTCCTCATTCTGATGTTTGACATCCTTCATCCCATCATGTGACATTTAAATCCTTATAGATATTCCATGATTTTTATTTTGACATCCCTCAGCCCATTGTGGGATATGAGTCTCAATGACTAATTCATGACGCTGATTTTGACATCCCTTGGCCCATTACTTTATTGGCATAATTCCTTTAGGAATATTTCTTTTATCCATTTTTCAAGATCTTTCCTTCAATCTTTTCTCTTGAAGGAATTAGTTTGAATAATTTGTCTAAAGGAATTCTTTCAGACTTTGTATCCACCTTTTCTTATTGCTCATTCATTTAGGCTTCTTTTCCTTTGTGTCTTTGATTAGTACTCATCCTTAAAAATTTCCTCATAGACACTTTATTTGAAATAAGTGGTCCTTCAACTTTCTCTTGGCTCTTCCATATATTTTTAGGATCTTTTTTTATGGCTTGTTGGAAGGATTGTTATAGACAAAAAGTCTGCAACAATTCCTTCAAACTTCTTTCAAAGGTCATGGCTTTGAAAGTGACCCTTCAAAACTTTTTGAAGGACACTTGGAATAGAAAGTGACCCTTCAGAACTTTCTGAAGAGCACTTGGAATAGAAAGTGACCCTTTAGAACTTTTTGAAGGGCACTTTGGAAGGAAAAGTGACACTTCAAAACTTTTCTGAAGGGCACTTTGGAATAAAGTGGCCCTTAAATTTTTTTTCAAAGGGCACTTGCGAAGAAAGTGGCCCTTCAAAACTTTTTTGAAGGGCACTTTAGAGGAAAGTGGCCCTTTAAAACTTTTTTGAAGGGCACTTTGGAAGAAAGTGGCCCTTCAAAACTTTTTTAAAGGGTACTTTGGAGGAAAGTGGCCCTTCAAAACTTTTCCAAAGGGCACTTTGGAAGAAATTAGCCCTTCATAAAAGTTCTAAAGGGAAGTTTAGAAGAAAGTGGCCCTTCAAAATTTTTCTAAAGGGCGCTTTAGGAGAAAGTGGCCCTCCATAACTTTTATGAAGGGCACTTTGGAATAAAAGTGGCCCTTCAAAACTTTTCTGAAGGGCTCTTTGGAAGGAAAAATTACCCTTTAGAAAAGTTTCAAAGGGCAATTTGAAGAGAGAGAGACCTTTCATAAAACATTCAAAGGGGAAACTTGAAGGGAAAAGACAAAGGGAAGAAAATTCTTTCAAACTTTTTGTCTAAGACAAAAAGTTAGAAAGAATTCCTAGGCATGGACAAAAAACCCAAAACAAAGGAACCTTTTCAAAATAGATAACACTGAGGCAAAAGGGGTGAAAAACACTTAAACAAGGATGAAACAAAGATTTTGAAGAAGAGAAAATAACTAGTTTATTTCATGAGTCCTTCATAATTAAATTGAAAATAGATAAGAGATGTTGAACTTAGCTAAAGGAAATTTCAAAAAAAGGGTTACAAATTTGTCTAAAATTCTTGGTGATTCCCAGGGGAGGCATGCCTGCTATGCCAAAGACCAATCACCTAAATCCTTCTAATGGGCATGGAGTCACACATATAGGCACTTTGAGGAGAATTGAATAATCTTTGGCTCAAAAACACACTAGTTGGTTGATTCACACACACAAGGTAGAGATACACACCAAACAAGAGGAAGGAAAAGACACCTAAGCTTTAATGAACTTAGGGAACACAACAACAAACAAAAGGAAACACACACATCTAAACTAGCATTTATAAAAAGATGAGCAAGGGCTAATAGCAAGATTTAAAGTGTATCACATTCACAAGAATAGGAAACTCTTATCCATTCATTTTGGATAACTGAAAGGAGTTGATTTGATTTCACTTACTAATGATGTAAGGGTCACTTCAAAAAGTGCCAAACTTTATATTCTTGGCTAGTTTTGCTCTGTCTTCACCCCACTTAAAAACCAAGTCACCCTCTTTGAACACTCTTGCACTTGTCCATTTTTCAAAGTAATTCTTCATGAGAACTTGGTGATGTTACATGGCCTTATGTGTATTTTACCTTACTTTATATAGTTGCATTAGTTCTATCAATTTGACCTCTATTGGAGTGTTCTTAAGTAGTTCTAGTTGCTATGCAAGTTCTCGAGCAAGGAGTTCTTAAGATATGGACAACTTGGCTTCTCTCCCATAAAGAAGTATAAAGGGAGAATTACCAATTAATTTCTTAGGAGTAATCATGTCTATCCATAAAGCTATTTGATTAGTCTCTAAAATTCTCTTAATGATATTGTTAAGGTTCTTATTTATAGACTTAGCCAATCCATTAACTTGAGGGTAATAATTAGATGAGGTACTCAAGTGAACTCTATTCCTACCTACCCAATCAAAAGTTTTGGCACTTAAAAAAGCAAGTGTATTATCAGAAATGATGATGTGAGGAACTCCAAACCTCATTTTAACGCTATAATAGAAATCCAAGATAGCATTTTCATTTGCCTCTTTTAATGCAAAATTTTCTACCCATATTGTGAAGTAGTCAGTAGAAATTAATATCCATTTGTGTTTGGCACTTGATGGAGGGTTGATCATAGCAATGAAATCAAGGACCCATTACATGAAAGGCTGGTCCAATTGGATATGATTCAATGGAAGGGCTACAAGTTTATATTTGCCTATAAAGAAGGTACATTAAGGACACGCCTTGGCCCAATGATAATAGTCCTTAAAAATACTAGGACAATAGTAACCATCCCTCATTGTTTTTGTATCTATATTTCTAGGATAGAAATGACCTCTATCTGTACCATTATGAAAACCTTCCAATAAAATGCCAAAATAATCATTGTCAACACATCTTAACAACATACCATTTATGTTCTTTCTAAAGAGAACATTATCATCAAGGAAATAGGGAATGGTATACAATATAAATTATCTCCTTTGAGATTTGCTCAAACCATTAGGACACTCACCAATTTGAAGAAAACTAATGATGTCTTGTGTTTAGCTTTGAACTAGAATGTGATCAACTAGTTGGGGTTGAACTTGGTTGATTAAGACCTCTTCTTTTAGATCTTATAAATCTAAAGCTAAATTCCTGTATAATCCTAGTCCTCTCACCAAGTTTGTCACCTTGATGTCTATGTCATAATCCATCACATTTATGATCTAGCCAGTGCTTTTCTTATTGAGGTTTTTGCATAGGAGAAACTGTTTGGTGCTAGGATGAGAAACCATGACATGTATCTTATTGTTTGAGACCATGTGCCTAAATTTTTCTAGTCCCCTTATCATTGTCAAAGACTAATTATCAAAAAATGTATATATGACCTCATAGTCTTCTAATCCTTGATTAAAGAATACAATTGGTTGCTCAATCTCTTCATCATTTTTTTACATCAACATGGATAAGATTGTATCAAGGTTGGCAAAGGTATAGAGTATGAAATACTTGGAAAATTTTAGGTTTAAGAGAGTAGGAGTTTATGAAATTACTTGATTTACTGTCTCTAAAATTCTATTTTCCTCCTTCGTTCAAGTAAAAAATTGGTTCTTTTTTAGCATGGTTGTGATAGGCTTTACCATAGCTAAAAAGTCTAGAATAAACCTTCTAAAAAATTTTATTTTCCCCAAGAAGCTTTGTAGTCCTTTCTTGTGTTAAGGCAAGGACAAGCCTAGGATAGCCTCAATCCTTTTGGGGTCAATAGACAAGCCTCATTTTAAAATAATGTGCCCCAAAATTTGACCTTCATGAATAACAAAGATATACTTTTTTTTATTAAGGGATACACCATACTCCCTATATTTATCAAAAACCTACCTTAGATATTTCATATGATCAATAACATCTTTTGAAAAAATAGTTGCATCATCAAGATACACTAGTAGAAACTTATTGATTAGACCTTTAAAATCCATGTCCATTTCCCTTTGAAACATGGCTCCATAATTTGATAAACCAAAAGGCATATTTTTATAGGTAAAGGTCCCCCATTTCATAGTGAAGGTTATCTTGAAATGATCTTCTTTATTAACCAATATATGATTGTAGCCTGAATAACCATCAAGAAGTGAGAAGCATTAAGAACCTAAAATAACTTGAGGAATTTGCTCTATAGAAGGTAGTGGATAATGATCCTGAAGAGAAACTTTATTAAGATCTCAAAAATATACTAAAAGACTGATTTCTCCATTCTTTTTTTGAATAGCTACAAGATTAGCCACCCAAGTCAAGTGATTTATAGGAAAGATAATCCTAGACTCAATCAACTTGGTTAGCTCCTTCTTCATTAGATCTTCTACAATTGGATTGATAGGCCTTTGATTTTTTATAACTAGTTTAACTCCAAGTTATAACTCAATGGTATGATGAGATATACTTGGATCAAAGCCTTTCAAGTCTTTATAATCCCAAGCAAAGATTTCATGAAACTCTTTTCACAATTCAATAAAATCTTGCCTCTCCAGCTAAGAACATACCTTGAAAATTTTTAAAAGTCTATCCTTAAAAATTAGGATGCTTTCATAGTTATCTTCCTTTGTTGACATGCTCACTCTTTCTTTATTCTTCTGATCATCCTCATTAAAAACACTATTTAAGGTAATCAACCCCTTAGGTATCTTGTTTGTCCTTAGTTGATGATTTGTTATTCATATTGATCATGTAGTCTCCTTTGGTTTCTTGAGGAGAAACCTACCTCATTTTGAAAGAAGTGTGCAATGTGTTCATCACTCTCAAACACTTACCATGATAATTCATTATCTAGAGTAGAAGGCCTCACAATGATCTTGATATGTGACTACTCCTTCTCCTTCCCTACAACAATAGCTATGTCAAATTATGATCCTATGGAAGCCAACCTATTAGCATGTTTATTTTAACCCCTTGGGATGGGTTATATGTTGAAAGCATCAGTGTTTTCAAGTAAGTCCCATACCCCATTCTTGTAACCTTTAAGCAAGGGATTCTTATCCATAGCCTAATTTATTACTTGGTTGATGACCAGCTCACTATCTCCATAAACCTTTAAATTCTTGATCCCTCTCTTCTTTGCCCATTGGAGACCATGGACTAGGCCTTCATATTCTACCACATTGTAAGTGCAGCTAAAGTGGAATCTGTATGAGTAGTATTGATTATTTGATGGAGAAACTAACATAATTATAGCTCTTGCACCTACTTTATTCTTGAGCCATCAAAAAACATCTCCCATATGCCATCAAGTTCATGATCTTCATTAGTGAGTAAAGGAATGAAAACATCTTTCTCATGCATATAATAAACTCCTAAATTAGTCTCTTAAATGAATGTATATGGATCAAATCCATATGTTTTAGTGTTTTAATTATGAAGATAAAGATCAAAAATATCTTCAAGGGGAGAGGATGCTTCACCAACGATGACACCTTATTTTTCTTTACTAATTAGACAATTCTAACTTGACCTTAATTCCATATATGGCTCACTATGAAACCTTGCTAGGGGTTACATTCTTATAGTCATCTTGGTCCCATATCTTGTTTTAAAATATAGAAAAGACCAATAAGTAAAAAGGTACCCTTCTATCTTAGCTATAACATCTCTTGATAAGAAGATAGCAAAATGGGTTGGAAGGTCTACCACCACAACGTCTTAAAAAATTGGAAAACTTGGGCAATCATGTAAGAAGAACTTCAAACCTTTGACTAGTCCCACTATCTTAGTTGGACTCCCATCAAGCTAAAATACACCCTTTCTATGTGGATCATATTTTAATCCTATCTTATCAGCCACCACTTTAGGCATAAAGTGGGATTAGCTCCACTATCCATAATGCAATTTTAGACCAACTTGTCTCACATAATGAGGTTGAGATAGAAGGGTGGAGGATTTTCAAACTTGGTAGAGGGTTCCAAGATATGATTTTAAGAATTAGTAAGAGCCACACCATTATGTTTTGAAGCTTAAGGGGCTACATAAATATTTGCAAGCTATTCTTGCAAGATCTCTTTTTGACTAGGCATATGCAAGACTTCCCATAAAGATATGCTTGTCTTGGCATTCTTCAATGAATCAATAATGTTTAAAGGGGATGAGTTCACCCTCTATTGCATTCTTGATGGTAGTGAGGGAGTTTGAGATTGATATGTTACAGGATTGACAACCCAACTTGCATTCTAATTTTATTGAGAAGAATGACTGGTAGTAGGTGTTATACTAGAATTCATAGATTGTTGCCTTGGAGAAGCATCACTTGGAGTCACATGTACTCCTAGAACATCTCCTAAAGCTTTCCTTTTGGGTTTTGTGTTAGCTTTAAATAATGTAATTTGATTCAAAACGTAATCATCTTTAGCTTGAAAATTCATCATTCTTATGCTTTGGTTGCTACATTCTTCATGAATATCCCTTGGGCTAGGACCCACTTCTTTTGATGTCATGAAAGGTGTAGCTTCTTCCTATGTTACCAAAGCTTGGTTGGATCCTCCATCATCATTCATAAATTAACCTTAATGATATCCCCATTTGTTCAAATGATATTCTCCTTGGACCAAGTTTGTATGTACTAAAATAAAAGACTTCATGGGAGGTGTGGAATTAGGATTATAGGCATTGGGATGCCTCTTGTAACCTTTTTAATTTTTTCCTCTCCCTTAGTAGTTATATTAGGGTGGAATTCTATATCCTTTTTAAGGATAATATTGATGATTAGGTGGAGCACTCATCTAAAACTAAGCTTGTTTGAGCTAAGAAAGCAATGATTAGATCTCTTCATCTTTATAAAAAAAATTTATCAATCTTCTTGGGAAAGGCTCTTGGCTTCATACTGGTAATAGGAACTTGTGCTACGCTTGGATATTCAACTAAGTTATGAGACAACAAAGGCATAGAAAATATTGGAGGGAGTTTTCTAGCCTATATTAAGCTATTCTCAGCTTTAATGGCTAGCTCATATGTGCCTGGAAGAGTGAAACCTCCCATTGACTATAACATAACAACTACATCAATATCAATACCTTTGAGATATGTGGGGAACATAAATCTTGGAGGAGGTATCATTATAGGTGGTATCTTATGCCATGTCTTATGAAACCTTTCATTAAAATCCTCTATGGATTCATTAAGATCTATATTTATTACATTCAGATGATGGATCAATGAAGTATGGTCATTTTTATTTTCAAATCTAGTTACCAGTAATTCCCCATAGTCATCCTAGCTTGAAATACAACCACCTTCCAATGTTATGTACCAGTCAAGTGCCTTTCCTTTCGAAGACAACCAATAATCTAATGGCTATATTGGCTCATGTGACATTATGGAAATTATAAAAGTTTTAAATGTCTCTAATATGCTCAAATGGTGTAATATGACCTTCACCATTGAAACTAGGGAGACTCTTAGTATCATTGGGAGGAATAGGGTCATATGCAAGAAGGTTAATTAGATTTTGGGTGTTAAAGGTTGGGAAAGGTTGATGTTTATCTATTTATATTCTTTCTTCTTGATCTCTTATCTCTTTAGGTTCTACAACTTATTCTAATTCTTCCTCTTCTTCTCCAAAACCTCCTTGCCAAGGATCTCTAAGTGTTAGTACTAGTTCAGGGTGTTTTTTTTTAGGAAGAGCTTCAGCTAAAGGGGCTTCATCAGAGATCTTAGATGACCTAGTGAGGACTATGAAGTACAATATGAGGAAATTGATCTATAACCAAGAATTTTCACCCTTTTGGAGTCACCAAATATTGGGTTAAGGATAACTCTACAACCTTAGGCTTGTCAAGACCAACATTCATCTTGATATGTCAAAAAATTGGTCCCACCAGGCATGTTAGAACTATTGTATCCAAATATTACACCATAGAAGAGAGTGTTTAGTCCTCTCCCGAACTGGGGCAATGTTGGAACATTTCCAGGCTTATGGGTATGCCTATGAAGGAAATGGACTTCTAAATTGAAAGGGATAGCTTCCTGTAAATGTCTCTACAAAATAATCTCTACTAAACTAGCTTGTTTAAAAGGAAAAGATTTAGAAATTTGTAGAAAAATAAATCCTATTCTCAGAGTGGTGATACACCAAAAATATTTTCCACATGAATGTCATTTTCTAGTGCATAATACATCAATAACATAAACCATTCCCAAGCTCTAAAGATTTTAACAACAATATTTCAACACAAAAGTGATATGTGTAAAAATGACATAAGGTAAATGATTTGAAAGGAAAACTTTGCACATTCAAGACAATAATACACATGTAGAAATTCAATACACTTAGATACAAACTATGTGACTAGTTAGTCTAAGAACTCTTGTTCAAGTATGAATGATAAAGTGGGTAGAATGATGGAAAATCATCACATGTTGTCACTATACATATCTTGCACACTCAAACCAAAAACCTAGAAAAAATAGAAGGAAAAAAATTTATGCTAAATTCTCAAAAGGTAGAACTTGAATCATTATAGTAGGGTATATATATAAATATATATATATATATATATATATATAACAAGAATGAAGAGAAAGAGAGGAAAGCTTTTGGCACCAAGGAGAGGAATCAATTCTATTGTAAGTTTCCATCTTCAACTACAACTGACTTTTCCAATGATGCTCATTAGCACACTCTAATTGATCCATGTCACCCTCTTGAATGCCCTTGGATTTCCCTCTTAAAGATGGTTCTTCAATGGTTGCTCAATATAATTGAGATATTTAGATATGGAATTAAAATGGTTGATGCCAATGGATCCACATATTATAAATATGTTTTGGTGCCCAACCAACTCCCTTTGGCTTGTCACAATGCACAATGGCATGGAGGGATGCCCCTCTAATTGGCCCTCAAAGAATGACATGTATTGTTGATTCTATGTCATTGATCTAGTGGGCATGGATGTTTGTGGATCATCCTCCATCTATCTTTGAAAATTCAACTCTACTCCAGCTCATGCCATGTGGTAGCTTCTCATTTATCTAAACATATTGGTGAACCATGTTGTTAGACCAAGATTATTAAGTTAAGTAGCCTTGGAAACCTGATTTACTCTTCGTAGTGTAAATCAAGTTTTCTAAACTACTTAGCTTATAAAGTTTATTAGTTAAGTCTTTGAAGAATCCCAATTTGCTCTTTATATACCTATTCAAGTTCTTTGATCTCCTTAACTTTGGAATCTTGGAGCCTTAAGACTTTAGTCTTTTGGAATCACCTGCTTTGGGTTTTTCTAGCCTTAAATCTTTGGGTTTTTTCAAACTTGATTACTCCTAATGGATAGTTCCTCACTCTAATGTTTGACATCCTTCAGCCCATCATAACACATTTGAATCCCAGTTACTAGTCCAAGATGTTTATTTTGTTGTACCTCAGCTCGTCACATGATATGAATCTTAAAAACTAGTTCATGATGTTGATTTTGATGTCCCTCAACCCATCACTTTATTGGCACAAGTCCTTAAAAAATATTTCTTTCAGCCTTTTTTCAAGCTATTTCCTTTAGGATTTTCTCTCAAAGGAATACTTTCAAACTTTTCGTTTGAAGGAATTCCTTCAAACTTTCTATCCACATTTTCTTTTTGATCATTCCTTTGAGATTCTTTTCCTTTAGGTCTTTGCTTAACACTTATCCTAAACAATTTCCCTATAGACACTTTTTGTAAAGGAAATGGTCCTTCAACTTTCTCTTGGCTCTTCTATATCTTTTTGGGCTCTTTTTTTATAGGTTGTTGGAAGGATTGTTGTAGACAAAAAATATGTAACAATTTCTTCAGACTTATTTCAAAGGTCATGGCTTTGAAAGTGACCCTTTGGAACTTTCTGAAGGGACTTGGAAGAGAAAGTGACCCTTCAAAATTTTTTGAAGGGAATTTGGAATATAAAGTGACCCTTCAAAACTTTTTGAAGGGTACTTTGGAAGGAAAAGTGGCCCTTTGAAACTATTATGAAGGGCACTTTAGAGGAAAGTGGCCCTTTTGAACTTTTCTAAAGGGAACTTTGGAGGGAAGTGGCCCTTTGAAACTTTTCTGAAGGGCACTTTAGAGGAAAGTGGCCCTTTAGAACTCTTTTGAATGGCACTTTGGAGGAAAGTGACCCTTTGAAACTTTTTTTAAGGGCACTTTGGAAGAAAGTGACCCTTCAAAAAAGTTTTGAAGGGCACTTTAGAAGAAAGTGGCCCTTCAAAACTTTTTTAAAGGGCACTTTGGAAGAAAAGTGGCCCTTCAAAACTTTTACAAAGGGCACTTTGGAAGGAGAAAGAACCCTTCAAAAAAGTTCTAAGGGGTAATTTGAAGAGAGGGAGAAAACGTTAAGAAAAGTTCCAAAGGGAAAAATTGAAGGGAAAAGACAAAGGGAAAAGAATTCTTTCAAAATTTTTGTCTAAGAAAAAAAGTCTGAAAGAATTACTAGGCTTGGAAAAAAACCCAAAACAAAGGAACCTTTCCAAAAGAGATAACACTTAGGCAAAAGGGGTGAAAAAAACTTGAACAAGGCTAAAATAAAGCTTTCAAAGAAGATAAAACAAGCATTTTATTTCATGAGTCCTTCACAATTGGATTGAGAAGAAACAAGAGATACTAAACTTAGCCAAAGGAAATTTCAAAAAAAGGGTAACAAATTTGGCTAACAAGAATCAAAGAGACTTGGGCCAAGGATTGAGAAAACTAAATCTCATTGTAGAAGGATTGAAAGAGAGATGCTAAGATTGGAAATAAAAAGATAGTCAATTACTAAATTAGATGTTGTAGTAATTGAGTCAATGATATCCCAACGCATCAAGTAAAAATAAAAATGAAGGAGTCAAGTTCACGTAGTAGATTAATTTTTCCTTGAGTCTTGAATAAATTCTTCTTTTTCTTTTATTTTATCTTCTTTCTTCATGAGCATTCTACAAATAAGTTTTTTTCAATAATAAATATGTAAAAGTAATATCATTTTATGATTTAATTGTAAACATGAAATTACTTTGTAAATTTCAATGTCTTAAGCAACTCAGTTAAAACACCATTACTCGGAGTAATTTTGAAAAAGTGAATTACTTTATCCAACTTTGCACTACATGTAAAGTGTTTATAATCAATCCAAATAAGGAGTGTAAAAAGTGTTATATGTTATTGATTATTACATGCCATGAAGGAGAGGTTTGAGGAAGTTGTTATTCAAGGGCTTCCATTTTTAATGTAGTACATGTGAATTGAGGAAGTTATTTCCTATTAGAATTTTGTATCTTGAAATTTTATAAATAGATGACCAAGCTTGCATGTTGGAGGGAGGATTTTTATTTTGGAAATAGTACAAGTGGTTTAATAAATCCAAACCTTTGAGTTTGAGATAATGAAATTATTTTGTATAAATTTTGTCAAGAAAGAATAAGAAAGAGAATTGTTTTATAGAGAACTTTACGTCTGTGGAAATCTCTCTATGAGTTTGATGAAGATAAATTGGTAATATTTGAGTTATCTTTAAAGCTAAATTGAATTCATAATATTCTTGAGCATTTATTGGAAAAAGAATCACATAGTATATGTTTATTTTCTTGCATATAAGCAATAAACTCTGTAAGTCTATTTATTGTGATATGCACTTTTATTATTTTTCCTCATTCTAAAATGTAACAAGTTGATTATTTATTTTTTGCATATGCCAGATTCAACCTAATTTTTTGAAATGAAAAAACTACTTACTTGATGTAAAGTCTCTATGTTTTTGATTAATTAAGGTGACAAACTAGAGGCCAAACCCTATATAGTCAAAAAAAGATAGGAAGGTTGGCAAACAAAAGATGCCAGCACCAAACCAATGGCACAGCTGAGAAGCAAAGTCAGAAGCAAAACAAAACACTGGAAAGACTAGAGTCAGAAAGGATGAAACTACATAACTATAAAATTAACAAGATCCTTAAGATTCTCATTGTCCGCATTGTCAGCATTCCCTGGATTACCCACCGCTTCCAAAATAGTCATATTCAACAGAAAGCTATTTCAAAGGCCTTTGGTGAAGACCTTTTCTAGATTTTGAATGCGGACCTTTAAGGCCCCAATATATATTTTCCAATCATTCTCATTCTCCTTATTTTACAAAATGGCCCACCACAGTGACATCTACTTTCATGCTTGAAAATAATTCCCCCTTGGTTTTCATGATGCAACTCTTGCACCTCCACCTCATGATACAAGGAATTAATCAAGACAATCAAGGAAGTACTAAGGTTATCATTTTCCATGATCCATAATGGCCTTCTCTATGTGGACCACCTTCAAAAGCTATCTTTGACATTTATGTGCATCAATCATGCTCCGTCATCTCCTTCTGAATGATCTCTCTAATGTTTGGGGGTATATGAGCCCCTTGTCACCATACCTTCCATCCTGAGAATTGTTGGCCAAGGTTGGCACAAGCATCAGTGACCCTGTTACCTTCTCTGTAGGTGTGGGTAATCTCAACTTCAGAATACTTTTGTAAAAGAAACTGGATGTCCGTAATGATGTCTTTTAGATGGATATCAATGTTAGATGCTTTATTAATGGCATATATGACCAACTTAGAATCTCCTTCAATATTTAAATTTCTAATTCCTAGGGATATAGCTAACTTTAATCCCCAAAGTAAGGCCATAGCTTCAGCATAGATATTGCACTGGCAACCCATGCCACTAGCATAGACAACAGACATCCCTCCTGTTTCATTTCTTATTATTCCTCCTCCACTTGCTTTACCACTCAACTTGGATGCCCCATCAAAATTGAGTTTCATCCAATTGGGTTTAGGTGGTATCCATTTAGTATGAAGTCTCTGAAGAATTTTGGAATTATCATGCCCAAGGATAAGGTTTAAAAACTTCCATTTGGTAGTAATTTGAATTTCAAATTCAGATAGGGGTTTCTCTACAACACTAATATGAGATGTTGTAACACTTTCCAAGATGGTCCTAGAAAAGGAGTTAAACACCTAAGCAACATTTCTAGAAGTGTCCCTAAAAACTCTATGATTTTTCTCTTTCCATAAAGTCCAGCTCAAGCACGGCAGAGCTTGCTTCCATAATTCCTTAATCCAGGGATGTGTGAAGGTTGAGTTCTAGCTGAGAATTACTTCTTTAAGGTCAAAATTGCAAACCCATTCAATGCCAAAGTTTTTAAGTATTGTGCCCCATAAATCTCAGGTAAACTCACAGTGTATAAATAGGTGTGAAATTGATTCCTCTCTAGAACCACATAGAAAACATCTGTTGACCAAAGTAAACCCCATCTTTTGAAGGTTATCCCAAGTAAGGATTTTGTTATGGGCAGCAGCCCACCAAAACAAGTTAATC
This sequence comes from Torreya grandis, assembly GCA_037957365.1. NCBI lineage: Eukaryota > Viridiplantae > Streptophyta > Pinopsida > Cupressales > Taxaceae > Torreya > Torreya grandis. The sequence continues at coordinate 80,369 of JARHVA010005543.1, read as the reverse complement.
TTTGGAATGAGTTTATGATTCCAAACCTTTTTCCATACCTCCTTATTCTGAGCTTCAGGTGTAAGCAGATGATAGGAAGATTTGATAGAGAACGATCCATTCTTATCCGACCACCAGTATTGTTCATCCTCCCAAGGGAAGAGTAGGATTTTGATATCCTAAACACATTATTGGATCTCCTCAATTCTTAGGATAAGCTCAGGCTTGTGCACACAATAATTCAAAAGGTTTTTCTAGCTCCTTATCCCATTGTTATTTTCCATATAATCACTGACCCTATCACCAAAGAGCTGAGTAGTCAAGTCTATAATTTATCCATAGTTTCCTTGGGAGATGAGAGGCTTGTCCCTTAACCAATTATCCTCATATAATTTAATTTGCCAACCATTTCTAAGGTTCCACCTAATTCCCTGTTTGAGAAGACTTCTACTTTTTAGCATTTTATTCCATATCACAGACCCTTGGGGTAATCCCGCCTGTTGAAGAAAGTTGGAATCATCAATGCTATGCATTTATTTGGCATACATTATTTCCCCCCACTCACTATTGTTGTGAATCAGATTCCAACTAACTTTTGAGAAGAGGGCTTTATTCATTTTCCTGATGGATCTTATATTAAGTCCACCATGAGATTTTGGGAGACACACTTTTTCCCATTTGACTAAAGACATTCTCTGTTTATCTTCCACTCCCATCCATAAAAATTTCCTTTTGATCTATTCTAGCTTTTTAGCAAAATACATAGGAATTTTGAAAAGAGACATGAAGTAAGTAGGAATACCTTGCAAGGATGCCCGAAGAGGTTGCAGCTTACTCGCACTACTGAGTAGTTTCCCCTTCCACCTAAGAAGTTTCCTCTATGTACGTTCCATAATACCATTCCAAAAACCTGAAGATACCACTTTGACTGAGAGTTAGAGACCTAGGTAGGTAGATGGTAGGCTAGTCTCAGCACAATCTAAGATATGAATGATTATATGTCTAAGTTCAGTGGGAGTGTTGAAGAAGTACACATCACTTTTCTAGAAATTTATTCTTTGTCCTGAGTCTTTGGCATAATCATTAAGTATATTCTTCCATCTTCTAGCTTCGATCACTAATGAGATGCAAAATAAGATGGTATCATCCACAAACTATTGTATAACCATAGGATGAAGGGAGGAGGTAGGTTTGATGCCTACTAGCTTTTTTGAAACTATATCAGCGTTATGTATCTTCCCAATGCCTCAGCCATAATGATGAATAGGTATGGGGAGAGAGGGTCTCCCTAACGAATTCTTCTTGAGGAGGAGAAAAACCCTTTAGGAACACCATTAACCATCACTAAGAATTAATCAAAAGAGACCACATTCCATAATAAGCAAGACAATTTATCATTAAACCCAAATTTTCTAATCACTTGGAATAGAACAGTCCATGAGACTCTATCATAAGCTTTGGATATATCAAGCTTGAGGGCCATCCCAGGGATTCTACTCTTATCCATGGAGTGGATAGTCTCATGTGTGGTGATCATAGCATCAAGAATCTATCTACCTGAGATGAAACCCTTTTGAGCAGGAGAAATAATTTTGTCAAGCAAGGGTTGAATTCTCAAAACTAGCAGTTTAGTACATATCTTATACACAGTGTTGCATAAGCTAATGGGTTTGAAATCAGCAAGGTGTAAAGGTTGATATTTTTTAGGAACAAGTACAATGAAGGTATTATTGACTTGTTTCAAAAGTTTTCTAGATCTAAAAAAATCATGAACTGTAATTGTGAGGTCTGCTCCAACAATCTCCCAATATTCTTGAAAGAATATAGGAGGAAAGCCATCAGGACCTAGGGCTTTAAAAGTGCCCATGGAGAATAAAATAACATGTACTTCTTCATCAGATACAAGCTTTAACATTTCTAGATTGTCTTCTATTATCAAACAAGGGATTTTATCAATGAATTGACTCATAGATCTATCGATTCTATCATTATTATTTTCTTCCATAAGTAGATTCTGAAAGAACACTCTGGCTTGCTTCCCTATTTTGTTATCCTCAGTAATAATGTCTCCATTATCTAGGACAATCTTAGTTATTGAGTTGTATTTTCTATGTTTCATAGCTAAGAGATGAAAAAAATTAGTGTTCCTATCACCCTCTTTAAGCCATTGAACATTGGATTTTTGTTTCCAAAAAAACTCTTCCCTTTCCATCAGATTATTCCATTCTGAAGATAGATTATTCTCTTCTTCTAAGGTGCCCTCAGACTCATCCCCTTGATCAATAATTTGATGAATATCCTTGAGCTTTACCATTATATTTTTCTTTTTATAGAAAACCTACCCAAAACCGTATCTATTCCAGCCATAAACTTCTTGTTTAATGTGCTGGAGTTTCTTGACTATTCTAAACATGGGAGTACCTTGAATGGGAATATTACACCATTGAGCCACCATTTGTCTAAAACCTTTGTGTTTAATCCATATGGCTTCAAAATGGAATGGAGGAGGTCCGTGATGTCCCTAATCTCTCTAATTGAGGATAATTGGGCAGTGGTCGGACATGGTTCTAGGTAGAGCCTATGCATGCATATTTTGATAATCATTCCAATTGCTTGATATCATAAATCTATCTAATTTAACCTAAATCATTTGATCTCTTCTTCTTCTATTGGTCCAAGTAAAATTTTGGTTCTATAGCTCTATGTCCAATAATCCCCAATCATTGATGAATTCAGCAAAGTCGAACATGTCCGAGTAATCAATAATTCCACCCTATTTTTCAAAAGGGTATAAAGGTGTGTTAAAATCTCTGGCTAACATCCATTTAGAATTTTGAGGATTATTCTTTTAGCTACTCAAATCTATTCATAAATTCTGTCTCAAAGCTCTGTTACTCAGTGCATAAACATTTACCAACATCCAGTTCAAGGAATTCATGGAAAAATTGGTAATCAAAAAGTGCTTATTATGGGCCATAAGAGATCCTTGGATTTTAGAACTATTCCACATAGTGACAATCCTTCCTAAATACCCTTTAGCAGGACTAATAGAAAAAGCCACCTTAGGCCATATATAGTCAACAATTTTTGCAAAATTCTCCTCTTTCATCTTGACTTCTTGGAGTAATAAAATATCTAGTTTATTATCTAAAATGTAGTTTTTAACCTCAAACTGCTTTGAGGGACTATTAAACCCCTCAAATTCCATGATAATATTCTCATTTAGAGAGTTTGGAGGGTTGGGACTCCAGTGTTTTCTATTTTCCACTGGTAGTTTCCCTAGCAATCTCTCTTTGTCTTGTTTCCCTTAGGGTTGGCCTCCCTTGTTTGGGCTCAGTACCAACATCTTTTTTTTTTACCTTTCTAGATCTTTTTCTTTGGGGTAACCCATTCTTCCTATTCATTTCTACCATCTTGTCCTACTACCCCTATTGCCAAGTAGTTTCCTACCTGACCTCCATCTTCTAGATCACAAAAAAAAGTTTGTATTTGACTATGGATCTGGTACTCATTGAGTGTGACTCTCAGGTGTTACTTCTTCCTATCCAATCCTTGAAATTGTGTCATCTTTATTAACTTCCTTTAGCAAAAGGTCCCCTCCTACCCCTTAAACATATTAGTCTATTTTTCTAAAGTGTAGATTGTGTTAAATGTGGCCTTGTGACTATCGTCAGATACTATATTCTCCTTTGGGACCTATTTTCCCTCACTACTGATGATATCCTCCTTTCTCTTCTCCTCTCCTTCCTTTTTAGCCTTCTGATTATCATCTAATCCTATATTTTCCTTTGGGACAACTTCACCTTCACTACTAGGGGTAGCCTCTTTTCCCTTCCCCTCCTCTCCTTTTCCTGTATTGTCAAGAATTTCCACATTATTCTCTATTTCTTGCTTGTTGTTCGCTTGCTCCTCCTCTACATTCTAGGAATCCTCTTTCATCCCCCTTTGCTTCACTTTCCATTGTGTCATTAGATGTTTCTTCCTCTTACATATTTGATAGAAAGTGGTAGCATTCTCATAAGTAATTGTCTGAGTCCAAGTTCCATATTTAGATTTTAGCTCAATGGACATAGGGAGAGTCTTATTTATTTCAACATTAACATAGAGTCTAGAATACACACATCTGGACTTAGTTTTGGTTATATGATCTGAGGTGACATATTGACGAATAGAATTGGCAATGGTTGTGAAGATTTTTTGATCCCAAAATTCTAAAGGGAATCTTGGTAATCTTACCCAAGCAGGTGTTGTCTTATTGAGGTCCAAGTTAGGATTAAATCTTGGTTTACATGAGCATAAGGCTAGAGAATGTGGTCTAAATAGCCAGGGACCTCCAGCAAGGGTAGTGATCATGTCCTTCCTATTCATAAATCTAAAAAAGAATAGACCTCTAGCCATGGCTATGATTAAAACATTACCTTTGGCTTTCCACCTACATAGAATCCATCTTCTAAGCATTTTGATATTAGGATGGAAATAAAAAACTTACCAACTAGTGTAAAGTCCATGGATGCCACTATTTCCTCCACCAGATCGTCTAAGATACTCAACGCCTTGCCCTCTAAGAGAATAGGGAGGCTCGACATGCCTTTCGATGGACATGTCTTTTCACCTATGAGTGCCTTCTTCCATCCATTAGATGGACTATCCCCTAATAGATTCTTGGATAGATCCCTAGAGGTACTAATACCTATAGTGACCTCCATTGGATTCGTGGTCATGCTTATTGCACTCAGGGGGCCCAACCAGGCTGGAAAAAACTAGTTTCAAAAATTGTCCACATGCTTCACTCCTCCGCTCCTCCACTACAAACCCATATGTTACTCCAAAAATTAACCTGATTAAAGTAATACAAACATTAAATTAACCTACACCTAATTTTCATAGTCTTGAACAAATCTAAAAAGAGAGTAACTAGAAGTAGATAAACATAAGCTTACGAGAGCTTCACAATTAAATGAAGGGGATTTAATCCCATGACTACCTAGGTAGTTTTAACTCTATGTAAAATATCTAGCCAACAATTTTTGGTGACTCCACTAGGGAATGAGTTGTAAGTGTCTGACTCCTTGAATAAAATCTAAAAGTTACTTCCAGTTTCTAAAAGTTTTAAGTGCTAATCAAAAGCTTGCATGCTTTGGGTGACACATTGGCCTATTTTAAATGCCTAGATAATATTAATTACTCTCACTTTAAGGAAAATACATCTTTTCAAAATCAATTACATGTTAGTCTAAAATCCCAATTCACTACCAGTTCATTTTTGTTTAAAGTTTTTGCATGCTAAGTCACCAATCGATTAAGATTTTATCCATCAAAATTATTATAAAAGTGTGATATTTAGAAGACTTTTTTGCTTTTTAAACTGGCCAATCAACCTTCCACCAAAGTGAGAAGAACAAAAGGGTAAGTAGATCATTTATTTGAGCTACAAGAGAAATTTATTTTTATTTTCCCTATTCAAGATAGAAATAAAAGAGCTAGTCTCTAACCTGTTAGGAAACCAACTCCTCATATGTATTAGCTTCAACATAATTCTGCTAGAATAATCCAATCAACTAGTTCTCAATTTTTGACTCCTAGATAAATGACACTACCACATCTTGAACCATGGGGACCAACCATTGGTCGATTGAATTTGACTCCTCCTTTGCATGACCTACCAAAAGGCTCAAGGAATAATTTTCTTAAATTTACTAGTGGTGGTAAAACAAATATGGATGAACACTTGGTTTTGTTCTTCATGGCACAAGGAGTAATTAGTGTAGAGCATGAAGATGTGTCTATCAATATTTTTGTTGAGACCCTACATGAATTAGGAGTAGAATGGTTTTACCATCTGGCTCCAAGCACTATGACCAATTAGGCAACTATGCATGATCAATTTGAAAAAAGGTTCAAAGCTACTAAAGATGCTCACACAATTGACTCAGCTTAAGAAAGAACCACATAAACACATATGTGATTTTATTTCTAAATTCAATAGATTGTTTTATAATATCCCTCAAGTTGTGTTACCTCCAACAAATAATAAAAAATGTTTCTTCATCAATGCTCAACTTTTATAAGTTAGTTACCAACTTTGAAGACTACACCTAGTTGATTTAGTTGCTACTCAAAATCTTGTAATAGAGGTTGAGGATGATCTAATAATAGCTAGGAAAATTAATAAACATGTATCTAAGGGAAAATAATCCACTTCAACCACACCTCAAACTATAGATCCCATTTTGAAAAAACTAGCTAATGAGTTACTTCAAATTAAAAGACAAATTGCTCAAGGAACCCATGCAGCTCTAACTAGGAATGCTCCCGTATGCAATTTTAACAATCAAAATAGAAATTGAATTATTGGTCCTCAGTAAATATTAGAAATTAAAGATGTTCCTAGAAATCATGTTGAGATGAATGAATAAGACAAAATAGCTAATGGTACTGATGAATGTTTTGTTGAGGAAGATGATTTTGTAGATCCTACTGGTGACTCCAACTATTACCTAGAGTATGAATTAGAGACTGACTATGAAAAATTACTTCATGAAGATCATAGTTAATAATTATTAGTATTTACAAGATCTCATACTCAACAAGATGGTGAGAAGTCATTGAAATAACAAGAGAAAGAGAAGGATCAACCTAGTGTTGATGTAAGTATTCTTAAAAGAGGTAGTCCTATACCTTCTTCTTTTATTCTTAAAGAAAAGTAAGTTCCCTCAACTTCTCAAAATTTTATGTCAAGTGAAAATACAACTGAATTTAGTTCCTTCTCATATGTACCCATTCTTTATTTTGACATAATTGAACACATAAATAAAACTAAATTTTAGATGTCAAAAGTTGAATACTTAAGGTCCTACCTAGATTAGTTGAATAGATTAATGAATTATGTTCAAAGTAAGAGGTCAAACAATGTGTCAAATGCCTTAAAGGACATTCTACCTATTTTTAGGTCAAGCCCTTCCTAGAATAACTCTATAGATGCTTTATACTCATCCACTCCTATGTTGGAGAGAATAGAACCATTTTATGTATCACTTTTAATTAAAAAATATAAATTGAGTAATTGTATCCTAGATTTGGGAGCCTTTGATAACATTATGCTAGCCAAGGTAGCTAATGCTCTTGGTCTTATTTTGACTAAATATATAGGAAAATGTTAATGGAAATGTAAATTCCCCTAATTGGGTAGATTAAAGATGCTCAGATTGCCCTAGCAGCCTTCCCAGATAAAAGACCTAAAATGATAATCTTGGTAGCAAATATCCTGATCTCATATGAATTATTGCTAATTAGAAACTTCTATAAAGAATTGGGAGAAGAAGTGAAGATGGACTAGTCATGTGCACATATTCCAATCAAAGGAATGAATTATAATATGGAACCTAAGAAGTCAAAATACATAGTTTCTAAATTTAAATATCCAAGATCACAAATTCTCTTTGAAGAATGAGGTCATGGAATTCGATTTCTTGAAACAAGTAAAGAGATTGAAGAAGAAAAAGAAAAATAAAAAGATGAAGACAATATATGGATCATGAAATTTAATGGTAGTTGTAGTTTTCTTGATTTAGGTGTAGGAGTAGTATTGATTTCTCCTATTGGAAAAGTCTTTCCCAATTCATTCAAGCTTATGTTTGAAAACATAAATAACAATGTTGAATATGAATCACTATTTTTACGGATTAAGTGAGAAAAGGAGTAAGGACTATAACTCCTTAAAGTATATAGAGTTGTGAAGTTTATAGTCAAATAGATCAAAGGACAATATCAGGTGAAGAAAGATAAGCTAAAACACTACCATGATAGAGTTATAAGTGCCATGCTTGATTTTTATCCTTTTTTGATCAACTTAGTATCTTAATATTAGAATTATAGAGCTAAATCACTTGCTATAATTTCATCTTTGCTTAGGCTAGAGCAATAACCTACAATCTTCAAAGAAGGTGACTATAAAGTAGAAATGGTTTATCACCCAAAAGTTCTAGATAATGTTGAACATTGTCAAGTTTTCAATGATGATAGACAAATAGCTACCTATTTATAAAAATAGGATAATTTTGAAGGATTACATTTTGAATGAAGTAGTTCATATTCATGTGAAATAATAAGAGGCATTGGTAAATCTAAACTCTCTCATGATCAAATCATTATTTAGCTTAAAGGGAATAAGATTCCTAAAGGTTTAGTTTCCTTAGAAGATATATTTGACAAACATGATAAGTTTTTGAAGAAAAATAAATAATATGTAAAAACCTCTTTGATAGAAATAGATAAGGTTAACCTATGTAGTAATGAAGAACCCAAGATGGTCAACATTGGCAAATACTGGTACAAGAGGAGAAAGCTAATTTCACTAAAATTCTTATAAAATATATTGATGTGTTTGATTGGTCTTATAAATATCTTAAGTCCTTTCATCCAGATGAAGTGCAACACTATATTATACTTTAATCAAGTATAAATCCTTTCAAGCAAAAGTTATGACATCATAATCTAGCCATTTTAGGGAGATACATTTATGTGTTGGTTTTCACAATCTGAATCAAGCTTACTTGAAAGAAAGTTATCCATTTCCTATTATGGATCATATTTTTTAGGTAGTTATAGGGTTATAAATGTTATCTATGTTAGATGGATTTTCAAGATACAATCAAAGAAAAGTGGTTGAGGAAGATAAGTACATTATTGCTTTGATAATACCATGGGGGGGGTTTGCTTATCAAAAGATGCCCTTTGGGTTAATTAATGTTGGGGTAAATTTCTATTGAGCTATGGACTTAGAATGTACTCATTTAAAGAACAAGAGTATTGTGGTATACCTGGATGATTTGATAGTGTTTTCAAAGTAAAGAGGTGATCATCTAGATGATCTTGAAGAAGTCCTAATCCAATGTACAAGACATGGGATTTCCTTAAATATAAATAAATCCATATTTTTTGTAATTGAAGGTAAACTCATCGGTCATATAGTATCAAGTGAAGGGACTAGAATTGACCCAAAATGAGTAATGGCTATTCAAAGTTTACCAATGTCTACATACAAGAAAGGTGTGCATTCTTTCTTTGCCAGAGTAAATTTCCTAAGAAGGTTTATTTACACTTTTAATAAGTTAACATGCCACATCTTAGATATGATAAAAAAGAAGCCATAATTTGAATGGAATGCTAAAGGAAAATTGGCATTTTAAAGAATAAAGGCAGTAATAATAAAAGCCCGAGTGCTAGTTTCTCCAAATTTAGGTAAGTAATTTATTATTTACTATTATTATTTAGATCACAATATGTTAGCTATACTCATGAAAAAAAATAATGAAGGAGTTGAGTCTCCAATAGATTTCATGAGTCAACCATTAAAGATTTTAGAATTGAGTTACTCATAGATGGAGAAGCATGCCTTTGTAGTGGTCAAAGCATGTAAAATTTTTAGGTATTATATCCTATCATCTCATACTAAAGTATATGTCCTAGACATTACTATCAAGTCAACTATAAGTCAATAGGAGTTTGGATTACTTAAAGGCATTTGGGTAGCCAAGGCATAAGATTTTGACCTTGATATCAAACCCATAAAGCTAGTAAGAGGTAGAGAACTATGCCATTTGATGATGGAAAGAAGGCCTGATGTTTTATAAACCATAACATCTTCAAGCCAAGATGAAACAAAAGAAGAACTACTCATGGTACTTTTTATTGATCTGATTAATGAATGGTACTACAAGATTTCTTACTACTTGACTTATGGAGATATGCTAGATAATTTAACATGGAAAGAAAAATAAACCATTAGGCTGAAACCAAAGGATTATGTCCTTTGGGACAATGGTTTATACAAAAAAGGCATTGATGGTGTTTTTATTCATTTGTAGATAAAGAACAATGAACTGAATTGTTGAAGGGATTTCATGACAAAAAAAACATGTGGAGGTTAATTTTCAAATAGAGTCACAACACATAAGATCTTATCAACAAGGTATTTTTGGCCTACTTTGCTTCAAGATACTTTAGAATGGGTTTCTAAATATCAAGCATGTCAACATTTTATAGGATAGGTTAAGCTACCAACTTTGCCACTAAAATCAGTTATTATTAATGAGCCTTTTCAACAATGGGGAATGGATTTCATTGGTATATTGAATCCTCCATCCAGTGCTAGACATCACTATATTTTGATAGATATTGATTATTTCAGTAAATGGGTTGAATATATTCTTGTCAAACAAGCTACATTGGAAGTAGTATGTGATTTTATTAAAGAGAATATTATTGCCATGTTTTGGGTACCACACAAAATTGTGATAGATAATGTAGCCAATTTTCCTCTATGGAAATCACTAAATTCTATTATTCCTATGGAATAAACTTAGTTCATGTTTCAAATCATTATCTTCAGGGTAATGGACATGTTGACTCAAACAACAAGAATTTGATGAATATCATCCAAAAGCTGGTAGACAACAATATGTGGACCTAACATAAGAAGTTGTTTGATGCATTATGGGCTGACAAAATTGCTCCAAAGAAAGAAATAGGTATGTCTGCCTTTTAGTTGCTATATGGAATAAATGTTAAAATACCAATAACTCTTGAGTTGTATACTTTACAATTATAACAAGCCATTGAAGATGCTACTTATCAAGATTCACTTGATAAGAGAATCATGTTTCTAATTGAACTTTAAGAAGACCATGTTTAAGTTTATGATAGGCTAATAGATCATAAAGCAAAGGTAAATAAGATATTTGATAAAGGAGCCAGAGATAAGCAATTTGAAGTGGGAGATCTAGTTCTTTTGTGGGATAAGCAAAAATGAACAAAAAGGAAAGCATGGGAAGTTTGATTCTTTGTGGAAAGGACCCTTCACTATATAAAGAATTATTGGGAAAGATAATTTCTTCCTAGATCATCAAGATGGAGTTGTACTACCACTACCTTTCAACAGGAAACACTTGAAGCTCTATAATAATTGAGCAATAGGGTTTCTCTTGCACGTCCATAAATAAAGATTTTTATCTTTTCTTTTATTTTGGTTAGTCGTTGTGTTTTTTTTCTTATCTAGTAGTCTATGTGATCAAGTTTCTATAATGAATCCATACCCAATGAATAGAATGAAAAACCAGAGATACTAAGATCTCACCCATTATTTCTTTCCTTAGGATAGAACTAAGGATGTCCCAAGTTAGAGCCAATTGGTGTCCCTAAAATTTGACACTTAAAGATTTTGGGGAACCCCCTTTTTTAATTTTTTTGCATTTTGGCCTTGTGTGTGTTAGTTGTACTACTGAAGCTAGTCTTCTAAATAAATAACTTGGGTTCTAATAATGTTGTTTTTATTTTTGTTGTTTTCTTTCCTCAGTTGCTCCTAATTACTTTAGAGGACTAAAGGCATATTCTTAAAAACATCACTCAAATCCTTTCACTCATTCATTTTAGTATTTGAAATAAGATGAAGGTAACATAGCTCATTTTTAGTGAAAATTGGGTTATCTAATTTACTTCACTTCCTTGAAAATAAGTTATCTCAAAAACTCAACCAATACTTCTTAGTTCTAATCAAGTTTCTTGGGGTAATTTACTTAAGAAAATGAGATAAGCTAAGTCATCTCTGAAACCCAACTAACACTCTATAAACCTAATTGGGTTTTTGAAGTTACTCAACTTATTAAATTTATAAGTAAAAGAACCTTGGGCTTACAAACCCATCTTATTCATAGAGCAAGACCTAATTAGGATTGTGAGAGCTTTACTTAAAAATATAGTATAAATAAATTTGTTTGAAAAACTTGATTTACAAAGAAGGCTGATGTGGATTTCCCATATTTGCAATAAATGTGTTGGAATATATATAAATTGGGGAAATTCCACCTCATTTATAAGTCCTTTAATCATGTAGTTTCCCCTATGAATCTTGAGCTATTCGTTTTCATTCTTTGGAACGATTTTGTGTGATTTTCTTCTTGACCATTTGCAGTTGAGGTGAGTAGAGTATTTTTAGAATATTTTTATTTTATGGCATTTTTATTTCTTGAACTTTATTTCCTATGTTTCCATGGTTTTTTACTATCAAGGTTGTTTTATACTGATTTTCTTCCAATTTATTATTAAAATTGTTATTTTTAATTGTAAAATTGAAATTACAAACTCTATTCATGTTGAAACTCCAAAAATAAAATAAATATCTCCAAGAATGACCTATTTTTCAAAAATTTCACTACCTAATCAGGTTTACTAGTCTCCCTTACTTTGGGTTTGTGATGCTCAGTAACTTGCCTTGAAAAACCCAATTCACAAAGGCCCTAACCAATCAAGTTCTTCATTACTCCTAATTTGGATTTCTTATCTTAAGCAATTGATGTAGGAAACCCTGAACCACATTAAAACCTTACTTAATCATGTTTTTCTTCCCCTTTTGATTAATTTGGGTTTCTTAAGTGAAGTTGCTTACCCATAAGAACCAAAAGCCTTGACCCTCATCAAACCCACAAAACACTAGTCAAGACTACTTCAGGTTTCCATTTCCTCATTACTTCTTCAAGTTTATACTTTCAATTAATTACCTATCATAAAATCAAAGTCTAATAACATTATAAATCTAAAGTCTTATGTTTGGGAGAAGTCAAATTAAGTAATTTCCAAAATCCCAAAGTCATCTATTATAAAGAACCCGAAGTTATTTATTTTTGTAAATCCAAAGTTGTTCAATATGAAAAGTCAGAAGTTAATTGCCTTAAAATACCAAGCCAAAGTTGTTAAATCCTGCTACTTAAAGGCAAGTTACTTAATGTTTTTGAAGATGTCAATTCCTTAAAACTTGGAGCTTGTTTAGAGATAAAGAGCTATAAGTTAACCCTATTTCTCCAAATTTTAAATTAGTTGGAATAGTCAGTAAGTATTTTTAAGCACTTATCAAGGTTATTCAAAGTTCAAAAGAGTAAATCTCTATATTAGATGGATTAGGAATGTTAGAGGAAGAGATATAAAAAATAGGAGTACAAGGCAATATCATTGAGGAGGCCCTAGAGTTAGCACTCAAGAAGATTCTAGAACCAAGAAAGAATGGGAAAGCAAAGGCAAAGAGGGTTAGAGTTAAAGAACCAAAAATTAAGTATGAATACAAAAGTTACCCTATTGATTCATGCATATCATCAAAGTTGATATAAATATGTGCTACAGCTATGGGGAACTTATCTATAACTAAGCTTTTATAAAGATCGAGGGCCATTGCAAAGACTCCACTTTTACACTCCATGACCAATAGTGGAATTATTTAGGAAATAACTTTCCTAGGTTTAGATTAACTTCTTGAGTTTATGATAGCATGTGATAAGTACTATGACTCCTTGTATAGGGTAGTAAGAGATACTATTAGGAATGTGATTGTGAGGCTAGATGTCTAATATCTTAAGTATTGTTTGAAGATTCAAACCTCACCAAAAGTGATTGATATTTTAATGGAGATAGCTGAGAAATAATGGGAGACAAATAATAAAGTGTATGAAGATTATGAATACATATTACTTGAAGAAGATAAAACAACATTCAAGGTTCCCCAAGCACATTATCAAATCTAATTTTGTTCAAGAGGTAGATGATATCATTTAGCTATTATGTAGAATCAATGGATAGATGAATGCCAAATGGTTTTCACCTTGGATGTATGCCTATATTAGGACCATTGATGTAACCTAGATTTCTTCTAATATTGACTAGGCAAGAATGATTAGTGATAACATTGATCAAAAATTTAATAATGTATTACAAACTTTTGATTTCAATATGACTTCATATCTTGTATATATAACAACCTCTAATGGAGATTTTTCAAGGTTAAGGACCAATGGTACATTATCAATGGTACCAATTTATGAGTATTATCCTCACTTGGTCCTTGAAGAATACTACAAAGATTAAATTATAGTGAATGATGGTTTCTTCTATGAGCTTATTTGTAAGTTGGAGAAATCTTTAAAACATAGAAAAATATCAGATGAGGCATGGGATGCAGTATCATTATATGGCTACAGTTTCATTCAATTTCATGATTTCACATATATTAGAATAGGAAGTTTTTTAGGAGCACCTATCAAGCTACCAATATATCTAAGTGAGAAATAGATCCTTATGGAGATGAGTAGGCAATTGGTTGAGTTGCATGATTTATAGTCAAAATCTCACAAGGTAGCCATTAATTTTTCTACTATAATTAGTCATTATCATTATCCTAGAATTTAAAAATGTACATAAAGAAATGTATCACCATTACACTCAAACACATTTTTATGCCAAGGCAAATTTTTATTAAAAAGGTTTTGTTCAAAGTGCTATTTCTCCCTAGTACATACATATCCCAACACTTGAAGATTTTTGGATAGACTATATGAATGAGTTTGAAGTAAGAATAAAAGATAGTAGTAGATTAACTATGGAGAAAATTTGAGCATTTTATTTAGCCTCTATTCCCAAGGATATGTAAGATGACGGTATTATTACAAGTGATACATTTCATGTAGCAGGAAGGGATGGTGCCCCACTTCTAGAAATTATTTTTGGAGATAATCATGATAATATAATTATAGAAAGGACTTTAAATGTTTTGGTGATGAATTCCAATTGGATTCTTAATAAGGGTTATTGCATGATGTAATTTATAAGTGAGACTACACATGTGAGGTAAAACAGAAAAGAGATAGTGTAAGGAGAAAGTAGTCATGGTCCCTTAAAGAAATTTAAGCTAAAGAATAATGTTGATGATACTTTCTTGATAATGAAAGATAAAGAACCAACTAAACCAATTATTTCCACTTCACCATTGGTCTCTTCTTCCCCTGTTATTTCCTTCATTCCAACTTCTACTCCTACTACTTCTGCCCTAAACCCTTCAATTTTTACGTTACCTCTTAAGGTTTATGTTACTAAGTATTCCAAGAAGTCCACTCAGAAAGAGGCTAGTCCACATTCTCTTCCTTATGATTTACATGCTATAAGGACACCACCTACATCAAAAGAACAACCTCATATGGAAAAAGAACTTGAAAAGGTAACTACTGAAGAGGTACTCCCATCACAAGAAGAAATATTAGATAAGGAGAAGGAAAAAGAAGCAACAAGGCCTGAAAGAGAAGTTTTTTAAAAGATAGTAAATTAATGGATAGATAAGGAATAAAAAGAAATAGATACATGATTAGGAGGAGACAGAGTTGAGGCTAGAGAAGAAAAATAAATTAGGAAAGAAAAGGAGGTATAAGTAGAGGTAGAGAGAGATTAAACACAAAAATTCAAGATGACACTCAGGCACAAGGACTCTCTTCATAAGAAGTTCCTTCACAAGAGATATCAATCAGGAAAAAACAATAATAAATGGTTACTCATTTAATTAGTTACACTAACATAGACTTATTATCTTGGTTGGCTTTGTAGACAACTCTAGAATCAAAGGAAGTGATCAATTTTAAGAAGATAGATTTACAATTATTGAAAAGTTTAGGTAAAAGGGGTAAAGAAACCCAATCAAGTAAAAGTCACTTTAAAGTTGATAATTAAATATTTAGGATAGAAATTTGTAGAGATAGCAGTTCCCCCATAGGGAGATAATAAAGGAGAAGTTAATGATAAGAGTCTAGCAATTACAAGGGTGTCTCTTAGAGAGCTTACTACTGAAGGGTTAAAAAAGATACTAATAATTTAATTGACACTCTCTTTAGGAAGCTAGATGAATAATTTATTTCTAAAGCTAAGTTTAAGGACAAAAATGATCAATTGTGCCAAATAATTTCCAAAGTGGAAAAATCTACTCATCAACAGGTATTGCTTATAAAAGTAGTGATTTCTCAGTAATTGATTATTGAAGTGGAAGAGACCAAGGAAAAGGATAAGGCTATTGACAAATGGGTTGAAAAAATGAAGAAAAAGGCTAAAAAATTCTTCCCACTTGTTAAGGATGATCAAACTAATATTTTGAATAAAATAACAAAAGTTAGAGCAATAAGAGCTGAATTGGAAACTGAAAATGAATTTTCTAAACTTTAACAAAAAAGTCTTTAGGGAATGGTGAGTTTAGATGAGAAAATTTTGATTGAGGAATAGATTTATCCTTCTACAAAGAAGATAAATCAAGGAAAATATCTCATATCCTTACATTCATGCATTCTTCTAGACATAGGAGAAGAAATGAAGAAGTTTGAAGAAGATGCACATGGTGATAATACTAATCTAGAAGAATCACTCTTTGGGCTCACAGGTATATGGTCAAGTAATGTTTTAAAAAAAAATAATAATAATAATTAGATGAATAGTTCAAATAGAGGATGGACAATGCTATGACTCCTTTAAAAACTAAATTTTTCAAATTTCCAATCAAATGTCAAGAAGAATTAAAGAGACTTGGGCCAAGGATTGAAAGAAAGATGTTGAGATTGGAAATAGAAAGATAGTCAATTAATAAATTAGATGATGCAACAATCAAGTCAATGATATCCCAACACATCAATTAAAAATAAAAATGTAGGAGTCAAGTTCATGTAGTAGATTAATTTTTCCTTGAGTCTTGAATAACTTCTATTTTCTCTTCTTTCTTCATGAGCATTCTACAAAAAATCTTGTTTTCAATAATAAATATGTAAAAGTAATATCATTTTATAATTTACTTGTAAACATGAAATTACTTTGTAAATTTCAATTTCTTAAGTAACTCGGCTAAAATTCCATTACTTGGATTAATTTTGTAAAAGTGAATTAATTTATCTAACTTTACACTGCACGCAAAGTGTTTTTAATCAATCCAAATAAGGAGTGCAAAAATTTCTACATGTAATTTATCATTACAAGCCACTAAGGAGAGGTTTGATGAATTTTTTATTCAAGGGCTTCCATTTTTAATTTAGTACATGTGAATTGAGGAAGTTGTTTCCTATTATAATTTTATATCTAGAAATTTTATAAATAGATGAGCAGGCTTGTGTGCTAGAGGGAGGATTTTTCTTTTGGAAATAGTACAAGTGGTTTAAGATTTTTTTTTTTGAATTTGAGATAATCAGATTATTTTGTATGAATTTTGTTAAGAAATAATAGGAAAGATAATTTTTTTCTAGAGAACTTTGATTTTGTGTAAATATATTTGTGAGTTCGATGAAGATAAATTGGTAATCTTTGAGTTATATTTAAAGCTAAATTGAGGTCATATTATTCTTGAGTATTTATTGGAAAAATAATCACATACTATATGTTTATTTTCTTGTGTATATGAAATAATCTCTACAAGTCTATTTATTGTGATATGCACTCATGTTATTCTTCCTCATTCTAAAATGTAACAAGTTGATTCTCCCTTTTTTTACATATCCTATATTCAAACTACTTTTCTAAAATAAAATAGCTACTTGCTGCAAAGTCTCTTTGTTATGGTTCATGAATAAAGTGATTAAAGAAATATAAACATTAAATTAACTTGAACCTAATTTTCATAGTCTTGAACAAAAATAAATAGAGAGTAACTAGAATTAGATAAACATAATCTTATGGGAGCTTCACTATTAAATGAAGGGGATTTAATCACATGACTACCTAGGTAGTTTTGACTTCATGAAAAATATATAATCAACATGATTCATGAAAGAATCATTTAGACTCATTTAGGCTCCATGTTTTCTCATCATCTAGTAACATCAAAAGTGGCTAGGGCTCTTTTTGGAGTATTTAAGGAAACCTATCCCTAAAGCTCATTCTCCACAAATGGACTGTGACTCAAGTCTGCCTATCATTATATTACCTTAAAATGATATATATAGTAGTATTGAACTTCCTAAACTTCATGAAGGTCTCAAATCATGTCAAACTCCTTCATACAACACATTTTAGCCTCTGTGACAACCACTTATATGTGTGTGTATATAGCCGCAGACAAGGGTAGTGAAGGTGAGATAGTCATTGTGTATGGTGTATGAGCATTAAAAAATTGTTAGACCCATATCAACTTTCAAATAGATTCCTTCCACCATGAAAGATATTAAACCATTTCAAATTATTCATTCTAATATGCTTGGCCTTTCATGGGGAACCTATAGATACACATTCAAGGGTATAAGATAGTGTTTATTAGAGAAATAATTGTCACCTACTATCACATATCATTGGAGTGGATTAAATTTATTTTTATTATTAAATAGTGTGACTAAACTCTTGAAAAACTTCATTACCTCTCTATGAACATTTTCACACTTCAAAACATCTCACTTAGTTGATTGTGTATGACAGTAGTCCAAGAAAGTCTAACTATGTTGGAGGTTGACTGTAACTCTATTTATCATCCCCTTTGAGACTAAGTTTGGAATGAGAGGTAGATTACAAGACATGGGAAACATTAAATTTAACATATAATGATCTCCTAAAACCACTATAAGGACATAAAAACTTTTCAAATGGTGAAAACCTATCTACAACACAAAAAGGTGCTCTTACCTATAACTTCAGATGTTATTCTCATCAATTCATATTAAAACATGGAGCCAAATATGGTAAACATGAGAGAAGGAATTACTCATCCTTTTGAAGATAATTCATAAACTAGATTGTATGAACAATCTCAAACACAAGCAAAACTTGTAGGGTGTGGGGATTGGAAAGAGAAATGAGATATTCATCTTCATAAGAATGGTTCATAAATCATATGAAACAATTATTCTAAATATTTCAATGAATATTAATTAGACTAAGCTTATTATCCACCACCAAGATTATTTTACTTGAAACCTCTCCTACTAGTCTTACCATCAAAAGACCTATTGACCAATTTTATATTACTAGTGGAGTGATGGAGAATTGAAATAGTTTTGTTCCATTTTTGGTACTTCCAAAGTAGATAAAGCATGTAAATGGAGTTATGGAAACTAAATGGTCACTAAATGAGGTTTTCACATGTGCCATACTCTTATATAGGCGATACAACTTCTAAAATTACCTTTCTTTGAATTGTTTTCTTGATTTCACTTAACACCTACATGTTTTTTAGTTATTAATGATAAGGACTAATATGGTATGACATATTTTACATTTAAATAAAGTTTATAACACTTTTATATCAATTAAAACTATACCACCTTCATAAATGGCCTAAATATGACCTCTAAGTGACATAAAATGACATAATGACTAAATTGAACTATGAACAAGGATAAAAGCATATTAAATGACATAAAATTGACCATGACACAAAATATAACATGACAATAGACCCCTATATCAAGTTTTGGACTATAGGGGGTTGATCTAGCTTAAATTGTGGTCAAAATAGTCAACATTTTTTGTAGTTTCCCAATGGTGGTATGCTTTTTATGTTAAGACCAATCACCTAGTCCTATCCATTGGGACATGGATTCACATATACATAGGTTAGACACATAATTTTCCTTTGAAACCACACCAAACATAAAGGGAAGACACACAAAACAAGACACACTAAAGAGAAACAAACACGTGTTCAACTAGAACACTTATGGAACACAAAACCTAACTTATTATTTACAAAACCTCACTCTTGATGTGAAATCATCTTAACATAATTAAACTAGGGTAAAAAATGGTTCCTTTTTCATGTTTTTTACTCCACGAAGGGAATACATCATGTTAAGCATGCTCATCATCAACCACTTAAATGTGTAGATGGTCAAGAATCTTACCATCTCTGGATATTATCATGTCTACAAGTGGAATATTTAGAACCTTCATGAATGTTCTTTTATACTTTCCAAATACCTTGATTGTGGATGCAAATCACTTGACCTCTATCACATATAATTTTTATTCTTAAAACTATAGAATAGGATTGATGATAGTTGTCTCATCCTTATTCTCTTCTAGGATAAATTGTACTTGATATATATGATTGTTAAGTTCCTCTTCTTTATGCTCCAACACCTATGAATATTATTCTCCTTTAGATTGAGATCTTGACTATTCCTTGAACATAAGGACTTCTACCTTGACTTCATTAGGCCCCTATAGGACTACAAACTCTTTGACAATAGATTGATGTTCATCATTGTTTATAACATGACACTCATTTTTAGACTTGATCAAACACTTAACAACCTATTAATTAATTTCATCAACAAGCTTGACATTAGATATGAAATTATTTAGAGGAGAAGGGATCTTACCTAACTAGTCAAACTCTTGACATATGTTATTGAAAATTTACCACAAGTCATCTTCCTCTTCTTCATGAATGCCATCATTAATGGTGGCTTCATTAATTATAGGTATAAATACACCATTATTATCACTATAGTTATCAATTAGGTTATTTGATCTATCATAATATACATGTATCAAGTATTTACTCTTAGAAACTTGTGAGGAGTGTTTAACACTTACCTCAACTTGCTCAAATGTCTCTTCATAGATGAGCCTAGGCCAGTTTGATCAAGGTATACATAAGGATCATGTTCATAAGCATCTAAACTATACTCATATAGAAACAAGTTAGATATGTCTTCAATTTTAGAAGTAACATCATCCACATTAGACTCCTCCTAATTTATCACATAATTCAAGTTAGATCTTACATCAATATAGGGTTAAATGTGGAATCTTGCTAGTGGTTGAGTTATTATGGTCACCTTGGTTCCATATTTTGTCCTGAAGGCCAAAAAGGACTAGTCAGCTAAGAGGTATCCACCTATCCTGATTGTAAAATATCTTGAAGGTAGAATGGAAAATGAGATGGAAGGTTAACAATAATAATGTCTTGAAGGATGGGAAAACTATAATAGTCATAGAGGAAAAGCTTCAAATTTTTTATCATCCTTATTGTCTTGGTAGGTGTATCATCTAAGTGAGTAAATTATTTGATATGGGGTTCATATTTTAGGCCAAATTTATTATTTATAACCTTGTGCATGACTGATGTAGAGGCACCACTATCAACTATACAATTGTGTATAAGTGTGTCCCCTAATTTGAGAGTGAGGTAAAATTATGGAGGCATATCAGCTTTGGTGTATGGTTATATAATTTTTTTAGGGGTAATATTAAGGGATACATGAACATAACTATTTTTTGGAGGTGAATGACTAGTAGGGATAGTGGACAACTATTTTATTAAGAGCTCCGTTTGGCTAGGCATATGGAGGACATCCCAAAGGGAAATGGACGACTAGGCATTCTTCAATGAATCCACTATTTTTAGACCTTACTACTCTTTGATTTGAATATGTAGGAGTGTTTAGGATTTCCATGCTTTTAGTCATGCCTTTTTCCATTATAGGATTATTATAAGAACTTGTAGGAATATTATAATCACCTCCTAAATCCTTCATCTTATCTCTAGGGTTGTTTATAATAGAATTTCCTTGATTGAGAATTTTTTTCATTAACTACTAAGTTGGTGAAGATTTCTCCTGGAGGCTACTAACCTTGACTTGCTAGAATCAAGACTTCATATTCAGTTGATAGTGGAGGAGTGATTCCTCATTGAGAAATTAGAGCTTGCTCTCCTCCCTCATTGACATCAATGAATTGGACTTATTGAAAATATTCTCTTTTCACCAAGTTTCTATGTACTAGTATCATCTCTCTTGTGTAAGAGGTATAATTGGGATTTTATGCATTGGCAAGCTTATTAAAGTTATGTTTCCCTTTACCTTTTAATCTCACATATTTTTGATGATATAGATAGGGATTTTAATGAGTACCTTGTTGCATATTGGCTTGCTTAAGCTAATATCTTAACATTTGAATTTTTGTATCTTTATCCATGGCATCATCTACCTTCTTAAGAGAAGTTCTAGGCTTGGTATTGACATTAGTAACTTGTTGAGGTTAGCATACCCCCATTTATACAAAATAAGGACCTTTGTGCATTTATTTAAACCCTAACACTAAACATTAAAGTTATGTACATTATTAGAATTTAAAGACCATCAATGCCTAAATAATTGGCCCATTTATTCATGGTTTTGCTTTAACCTTGCCTAATGCTACTAAAAAGTTGGTCCTCATGTCTTAATTTTTAGGTTTCCTGGAACTTTAATCAATGGATCTTGCTATAGATGTTCACAATTTTATCCTTATTCAAGATTTTACTAGCCTTTGATCTAAAAACCTCACAGTTAGAATCATGTGCTAAAACCCTACTTCAAAAAACCCTAGCTTAAACCCTTTGTTTAAATTCAAATTTGGAAAGAGCAAATTTGGTAGGAATATTTTAAAAATTTACTTTAGACTTGAGCCCAATTTTTATATTAAGTCTTGTCATTTTTTCTTAACATGATCGAACCTTAACCTAAAAATCATGCTTGGTCTCTTTATGTTTTCCCCTTTTTGTTACCTTTATAATAACAAAGTATAACATATATATTCATAAGGTCTTTTATTTCCCTAGCCTAGTCCCCTTTTTTATATACTTAGTCTAAAGTCTAAATATTAAGGCCCCACTCATGTTTACAAACAAAAATAAGACCTTAGTCTTAAAACTATAAGCCTAAGTTCCTATATTTACATGTGTCCTACCTTAATCACCTCTCTTCTTTGTAGATCCAATGACTCTTACTTCATAATGATTAAAGATCTGATAGAGAGTAATTGTCCTAATGAAATTAGAAGCCTTGATCCATCATAACAATCCTGTATGATCACTAGGATCATGATCGATGATCTATGCTTGAGCATGAATGATGATTGAATGACACAAGATAATAATCAAGTTTAAATGGATCCCCTTTTACTATACAATCTTAATACAATCAAGTGAAAGTATCTAGATCAAGATTGATGGTTTGTGAGTACTCGTGCAACATGGATCTGATGGAGTGAACATGGTGTTAAAAAGTTAGGAGATAAAAAGGCCCATATAGTCACCATGTGGTATTCTTGTATTTGATCTCCACATCAAATGGGCCCCTGGATAATAAATTTGGACTCAACCTAAATTTTTATCCTAATGTTCGTTGTATTTTTTAATACAATGGAACCTTAGCTTACAACCATAGTATTCAAAGGGACTTATTTTATTATGATTATAAACCTTAGGCTTTTGTCTTGGTCTAATTTTTATGACATGGTCCTGAGTTAACTTGATCTCCTTTTATGATTTCAAGAACCAATGGAGTGCATCTACTTAGATGTTAATAGAAAACCTACACTTGGTTGAGACTAGCTGATCAGATGGATCATATTAAATCCAAGATCTATGGACCAAAGGGACTTCATGAACTTAGAATTTACATTTTCATGACAATTATTTTATGTCCATGAGGCTATCAAATTTAATCTCATCAAACCCAATGATTAATGAACTTAAATTTGATGTTCTCATGACCATAATTTGACACCCATGAGGCCATCAAATTTCAACTCATCAAAAATATTGATTAGTCACATGAATATGCTTTATAAACATGGTTAAAGTCTACTTCTCATATTAAAAATCAAGGGACCCATTATAAAATATTCAAATACTTAAGACTTTTGGGATTTAAATGATAAAATGATCTTATAGTCCAAATATTTATAGACATAACCCTACTCTAGGTCTATTTACTAAGGTTTCAAATGTGTTTATTTAAATACAATAAACCTAATGATAGAGACTTATTTTAGGTGGTCCCTATGACATAAAAATTAGCTTAAAATTATTTTAACCTAAGGTTTTATCATGTTTATTAATATGATAAA
This sequence comes from Torreya grandis, assembly GCA_037957365.1. Taxonomy (NCBI): domain Eukaryota; kingdom Viridiplantae; phylum Streptophyta; class Pinopsida; order Cupressales; family Taxaceae; genus Torreya; species Torreya grandis. The sequence goes on along the minus strand of JARHVA010005543.1, from coordinate 56,726 downwards.
ACCCTAGTTTAAACCCTAAAATCTAGTCTTTTTATTATTCAGGCCCTTTTCTTATACATTATAAAACTTAACTTAAAATATTTTAGCTTAAAGTATATGTCATGTTTTTTAATACCAAATAGTATTTAGCCCAAAATATTTAGTCTAGATTCCTATGTCTTGATGCTAATTAAAGTTCATGCTCCTTATAGGATCGATGAGTCTCACTTCATCATGGAGGATGATTCAATGATGTGAAGGAGATCTAAAAAATCTAAATCCTTTGATCTATCAAACTAATGGCATATATCCATTTGAATAGTGATAAATAGTTTTCACTTAAATGGGATTGATTGATCAAATGGAATTCAATTAATGAAGACTATTAAATGAGACCCTGAGTGCCTACAAGATTGATACATGGCAATCACACGTTCACTACATAAAATTAGAGCTCAGAAGGCCCACAAATGTTCCAAGTGGCACAACCATATGGCCAGACATATAATGACCAACAAAGATCAAGCCCTAGGTTCATGATCAATAGTCTATGTTAATCCTCAAGTAAGTATCCGATGACATTAGGGAAAAGTTGTATTCTCAAAAGATAATGACTAGTTCCTTTAAGACATTTATGTAAAATGTCATGAAAGTTTATAAATGGATGCCAAATAGGTGCTATATAAGCACAAAATGAAAAAATTAAATAATTTATGTGCTCTAAAAGGCAAAGGTTTAAGGGCAAGGGTCTTAATAAAATGCAAAACATGAATGAGCCTAAGTCTTAATTACCATCACCATTAAAGCTATAGAAATCCCTAGATTCCATAATAAGCCCTAATTTGGACTCAGGTTAATCATAGTCAAGTTAAGAAGAGTTCAATTGCAATCTAAGTGAGAACACATTTATCTAGTGGCCACTTAAAGAGCCATTAGTAAGTAGTTACATGTCTGACAACCATTTTAGCTCAAAGGAAATCATAAAGGGATGAGATAGAGTAATACTTGACTTTATACACTAAGGGAAGAATCTTTAAGTATATGGATCTGGATACTACAACATTAAACATTGGTAATAGGAACTGATCTGAGATTTTTTCATCATTGAGGAGATCCTAGCCATCATAAGGGAGGAATAGAAGAATTTAACCATCTTGTAGAGATAAAATGACTTAGTCTCTATCTAGATGACTACCATCCACTCTGTTGCCACAAAGCTTGAGGTATTACACTGTATTGATGTCCTTACTCCTCTTTTCAAAGATTGTAAAATTAAGCAAGATTAGATAGTTCATGAGCATAGTTTTAGGAAAATATCATATATTCCCCTCTCACATTCAAGAAATAATACAAGCTATCCTTACCCTAGATAGACTTGTCCATAATTAGAGCATGGAATAGTAAACATGAATTAAACACCATCCTTGTCACATGGATACTTACTAGGACCCATGTAATCTAGGACCCCATAAAGAAAATCCCAATTATCCAATTCAAGTAGGGGATTATGATAATTATGACCTTACTAATTAGGTTATCTAGATCTTCCTTCATAACACACATTGATAAAATATGGGTGCCAAATGTTTACTTCATGGTAGAGAAGGGACTCATTCCCCCATTGGGTGAGATGATTAACTTCCATTTAAAGTCATAGTTCACAACCATCAAGAGGAAACTAAAATACCACTTTGACATGATGTCCTATCTTTTAGATGCCCTCTTTAACACCAAAATGATATTAGACATTAAGAATTGGTCACCTAATGGGAGACACATGATCTCACATCACTATTCCACATTACACATTTTTAAATATAGATGAAACATATGGTTCATTTATGATTGCGTGTATCCATCTTTGGTGGAAGATATCATAAGGATATCCATGGATAGAGTTAACCCTTTGATTAGGAAGTATGTGCAGTTTATTGGGGGTATTTGGTTTTATCTAGTCTGCATAGTAATAAGAATAAAAGGAACCTTAGTCCAACCCCTCAAACTACCAATTCATGTGCCAACCAAATTGGTAGAACAAGAGGTGACATGCCAACTCATTAATGGTATAGATGGTGTATTAAAATATAAAAATAAGTGTCTCTTTCACCCTTTTCCTTTGAGCATCAGGAGGACTATGCTCCAAAATTGGGAACATGTGAATATCATATCCAAACATAGAGACTCCTTCAACTTAAAAATAAATGAATGGAGGCCATGGGACCCTCATGATAGGCTCACCAAACATTTTAAAGAGAAAAAAATGAACTATCCTTATGAATACAGGCTTGGTTTTATGACATGAGATATATTAGGGCCACCAATTTCACATAGGTACTAGCTAGGTTAAAAATATAGAACATTAAGCTTGAGGCCAAGCTGACTAGAGATGAGAAACCTAGAGAGATCTAGTAGATGGTACCCTTGCAATAACTTTTATTTCCTAGACCTTATTTTGTGCCACTTCTAGAGAAACCATAAACAAAACTACAAAAACCATAAAAAAATTACACAAGGATCTATGAAAGAGAAATTGGAAGAGAGACCCAGGGAAGGGACATAATCCTCATCTCAACCAAATAGATTGGAGTCACCAATAGAATATATTGACATGATTGAACTAGCCCCTAATAGAATAATGGAAGATGCACTTAAGGTGCTTTCTAAAACATATGGGTCAGATGAATAAAAATAATTTGAGGAACCCCAAGGCTAGGTTGAGGAAGCAAAATAGGATGGGGGAAAGGAGGTTGCTTTGGACTTGGTTCTAGTTGCACCCCTACATAAGAGGAAGGATAAATTAGCATTGGTTCTAGTTGAAAATAAAAATCCTAAACTAACTCTCACTCACCCTATGAGTGAAGTCAACTTATTTAGTGATGAGTATCCCATTCATGGGAAAATCATCCCTAAATGGTTCATTTATGGGAAAATATAGAAGATCCCAACATTCAAACATTCATGGGCCTTGACTCAAATATTCCACATTGATGTTAATGATGAGGTCAAGCCATGGATATTGGATTTGATGAAAGAATAAGAAGAAATAATAATAATTTCCATAGGAGGGTCAAGTAGTGTATAGATAAACACTCCTAAAGATTCAAATAGCACATGGATGGAGGTCCCAAAACATCCAAAGATCATAAAGTCAATAGTTAGTGTGAAATTAAATCTATAACTTATAGGATTTGAAAGGGTAACTACCAAAAAAACCATGGTTGAAAGTGAGGAGTTCACATTTTAGAAGGTTGAACCATTTGTTGGTTTAACTCCCATTAGAGGACCAAGGACTAGTGAGCACCCAATTGATGAGGAGGACATAGTTTCACTCACTAATTCCCACTCATCCCAAATAAAATTAGGCATCAAAGGCCTATACCAAAAGATTGAGAACTTTCAAAAGCATAGGGAGAACTTAGAGACATGGGCTATCTTGTTAGTTCTAGAAGAGAAAATAAATATATTTGAGGCATATTTCCATAACATGTTTAATTCATTGAAGGACATGAAGATAAGGAAAGGTCCCTTGGCTCACTAGGATGAAGTACCCAAAGGATTATTAACCCAATGACAAAGTTTAAGGAATAAAATGAAAGAGTTGATCAACATACAAATTGAAGACTAGATTCTTAGGTTCAAAACCATTAGCATGGGACATTTGAACTCAATTATGGGCATAATTATTAACAAGATCTAGATTTTGAACACATGGGTAAAGAGCTTAAAGAGATTAATTGATGTTGATGAAGAATTGATAAGGATAATTAAGCATCTTCTTGGCACCATGCTTTCCATACCTTTTACACTTAGCTCCCTAGGCATTATTGGAGATGATGAGTATAAGCACAAGGTCACTTTGGTTATGAAAAAATTTAGAATCAAAAGTCAAGGCCAATCTAAAGGTGATAATATCAGGATCATGGGCATGATCTTGATTGTAGAGGAGAAAAATTATTAAGGCCAAAAGTATCAAAGAAGCAATGGCTAGGAATGATAGATATTTTGATGACTTGGTAGACCATAAGGATGTGTGTCTATTGAAAATAGCTATCAACTTGAGTCTAATTGATGAGTAACATTAGAAAGTCATGAAGATCCTTTAAAAATAATAGGGAAACTCTTTAGTGTAGGGAAAACTAGCTAACTAACAATATTCCACTTTGTAAGAAACATTATAATATTCAAAAATTAAAATATTCTTTTTGTAAAGGCATATGCTAGTTTTTTAGCACATTTTCCTATACGTCAGTCCACTTTGGAAAAGACAATTTATTCTATAACCTTGTAAAGAGGAAAAGTGTCTTTATCTCTTGTACATTTGTCATCTTATGACTGACAGATATACCATGTTGTCTTCTATAAAATGGAAGTATCACCATTTTTTTAAAAGAGAGGGAGTTTTAAGTAAAAACCTGTATACATTTGAGCAATTAATATAAGCAAGGAAAACTAAAAAGTTTGTCCAAATTCATTTGTATCAATTATTACATGAATTCTCCCTCAATTGCTTTTTCTAAGCCTTGATTTTTAATGGTTTCTATAAATTCTAAATGTGCATCTTTAATACAGGGTTGCTAATTTATTTTGATGCAAGATTAGTTGAATGTTCTTAGACTTTTGTTTTTTATTTGCTTTGCATTAGGATATACAAATGCTATTTGATTTTATTAATAAAATTTTAAGGAAAAGTTATTTCATACTTATATTATTTCTTGTTTTCCTCAGATATTTGCCTACTATATGGTGAGATTTGAGCATCTTCTAATTCAAATTATATATTGGTTAAATGCATGTGTAGTTGAAAGTAAAACCTTGTCATGATGTTTGAGGCAAATATTAAATATCACATACTTTCTTTCTTCCCTACCCTCCCTTTTGCTTATTTTTTGACCAAATCACTCTAGTTTAGATCTCATTGTAAACATTCACTTAGGTTAGTCTTTAGTGTATAAATTTGATCATAATTCACTAATATCATCATAAATTTTTCAAAATTTTCATATATTAAGGACCATTGTGGATCCCAACCACGAATCAATATAAATTTATGGAATAGTTTAATTTACTTTGCATCTATTTCACCATAGGTAACTATATTACCAAAAACTACTACTCATGCCTTGAATTTTCAAAATTCTAAAATGAGAAGTGTTCTTTAAACACTAAGAGTACCTATGATACACTTAGAGGCATCAATAGAACCTGGGCCACACTTGGATTATTAGTAGGAATATTAGGAAACAAAGGCATAAACACTTTAGGAGGTAACTTTCCTACTTTAATGAGACCACTCTCAGCTCTAATGGCAAGTTTATATGCTTTAGGAAGAGTGAAACCACCCATGAATTAAAGCATGATGGTAATATTAGTACTCATGGCTCTCAAGTATTTATGGAACACAAAGATAATAGGTGGTCTCATGGGAGGATGCAATATATACCAAGTCTTTTGAAACCTCTCATTGAAGTCATGCATTATTTCATTGGGAGCTCTTTACATCACATTAAGATGATGTATGAGATAAGTGTTGTCATTTTCATTTTCAAAACTTGAAGTTAACAACACTCCAAAGTCGTTTGATGCTATGATGCATCCACTAGGAAAAGTCCTATACCCGTCAAGTGATTTCCCTCTAAGGGACATGCTAAGGAATCTAATGGAAATATTCTCCTCAGTGAAATTGTGGAAACTACAAAAATTGGAGATATCCCTAATGGGTTCACTAGGTGTGACATGACTTTCACCATTGAATGTATACATAATCTTTGTGGAATTAGGGGGAATGGCATCATATGCATAAAGATGGATTAGATTTTTATTATTAAATGTAGGTAATTCATGTTGAATATCGATGATTTATTCAAGCTCTTCACTTTCTTGGATAAAAAAAACTCTTGCTTTTCAAAGGATAGAATGGGATGAGGATGTTGAACTTGAAGAGGAAGTTAAGGATGGATAGGTGGATTGATAGGATTGAATACTCTAATATAAATTAAACCAATAAGAATCATGAAGTATGAGATAAAATATATGAAAAATGGTTTACATCCATATTTTACATTGAATGGAATCACCAAATGCTGAGTATCACACCAATATGCAGTTGATGTTGTCAAGACTAGCATTCACATTAACAAATTATGTTGAAGACAATGGGTCCCACTAGGCATGACAAAAATATTGGCACCAAATATTTTACCCTAGAATATTTTGTTCAATCCTCCTCTATATTTTGGAAAAATGGGAATACTTATAGGTATGTGGGTTTACTTATAGTAGAAGTAGACCTCTAGGTTTAAGGGCTAACTCCTTGAATTTACCTTGAAGTGATTATCACCTACACTAACTATTTACTTATGGTAAAAGGGGTATAAGTATGAATTAAAAAAACTAATATAAGGGGGTATTACACAATAATTATTTTAACAATACCATCATAATTCCTTCACTAAGAAATAAGACCTACAATAATAGCTTCAAAGTCATAAAATACTCTAACATTAGTATTTCAATATGGAGGTGATATGCATGAAAACAGTCCAAGGTAAGTCAACCAATGATTATTTTTAGACACTAAGGCTACTTATACACTTGAAAAAATACCTATAAACTTGACAACAATTCATATGACCTACTAGAGTGGACCAACTTGCATCAAACATGAAAGGATTGTGAGAAAGCAAGAATATATGAATATCACTTAACTATTCACTATACATCTCTTCACACACTTTGAAAAGATGATATATGAACTCAAAATAGATTTTATATATTTTTAGAATTCCAACTTCAACATAAAAATATTAGGTATTTTCCATACATGGTGTGGAATTAGTCTACAGGAGCCAAAATGGCTAATACTTATAGAATATGAGAGAGAAGTGAGAAGAGTAGAGTCCAAGAGTGACAAGAATAATTTAAAAGATGAGTGGAAGAGGTACATATGAATATTAATGAATTATGAGATATATCATGAAAGTTATACTTTGAAAAATGTCCCTTAATATCATGAAACTCCTCAAATGTGGCATATGACTCTTCATTTGCTTGCCTAGAAATTTTCTTCATAATTTGACCTTCCATGAGTGCTCCATAGTATATTAGGGATATATGAGATGATTTGAATATGAAATTATGGGTTATAAATAATCCCAAAAATTCATTAGTTGTCTCCCTAGTCACTGATATTCTTTTAGACAAGAGTTATCACTGTCTGCAGTCATAATCACTCTTCTCTAACTTACCTCTCACACTTGGCACCAAAGAGGTCTTTAGTTTTCTAAAAACGTCCATAAAAGGAATTTATGACACTTATAAAGTGTAAAAATTCCCTTATATCCATTAGGTAGAACTTGAAATTCCTCCCATTTGGAGTTTTCATTTTCTCACTTGGTGATCACTTCTTGTTCACTATGCTAGTTTGGACTGGCTGAGATGAAGGTGTTAATAGAGACATTTATGGGATTATTTGATGTAATAAATTGACATTAGGGGTTATATTAGGTCCTATTATTATTCATAAAGTTAATTTTATCTTTTTAAACCATTGTGTACCTTCACAACACACAATTATCAAGAAAACTAGTTTTACATCTTATCTATACAAGTAAGGTTCAACTCAATCTGATGGGAAGGAGACCTAGAGAGTTTTTTGCAAGCCAAAATCACTTTCCTACTCAAACTAACCCATTTAGGTGCCTTTCCTTATTACTCTTTCCAATTAGGTCCTTATCAAGGGTTTTGGAGGGTTTTATGTGTTTCTAACCCTCAACATTTGTTCATAAAGGTATGGCATTTAAATTGTGAATAAATTCCATAAGAATAAAGTTTGAGACTATACTCAACTTATCCTAGAACCTCAAACTCAAATGCTTATCCTCTATGCTATTGTGAGCTTCTAAACTTGGACTCTCAAGCTCTATAAGGCATTATATGTAGGCCTAAGTTGATTTGAGCCAAAATATGGCCTCCTTATGGTCTCCTCTACATTCCAAAAGTTTAAAAACACATTATAATTACCCATGAATAAGTTACAATACATTAGAACGTTCACCTAATGATATAAGTGAGACTATAACCCCCTAAAGCTTTAAACCTAATCAAGTCCAAGTAGGCTTAGCTTGCAAATAACTACTCACCACTCCCTCTAAGCATATTGTTATGACTATGATGATTTTCCTAGGTTTCATGTTCAAAATAACTTACCACATGTTCCCTAAAGGTTTAAATACCTTTCTAATCATTTTCTTAACCTTACTAGTCAAACCAGTAAGATTTTAATAATCTAACAGTGACTTTTATCTAAGATATAATAAGGGGCACTTATCTTGTTGACTCAAAAAAGGATGGTATGAGGGGCTTCTCCAAGTTTTGGGGATATTATGTACCTATTTTCATGACTTTATCACCTCAATTACCTCTCCAAATATATTAAGACCCAAGGCAAACTTATAGAATGATGATTATTGACTTTGTATAGCTAATGTGCTTATTTGTAGGTTATATGTGGAACCCCTTCCTACTTTGTTTCTAGTCTATATGCATCATGTGAAGTGAAAATCACTATTATGGAGGCATTCCAATCATGTTTATTATCAAACATTTGTCAAATATTTCATTTTCCACATTTCACTTTGATATGTTCAGTTACAGTCAGCTATGATTATGTTGTTTTGCTTAGGAAGTGATACATGTAGGTAAAATTTGAATTTTTGACCTTGTATCATTACCTTAAGTCCATTATTGAAGTATTTTGGTCCATATTATATTCATTTATGTCTATTCATATCATGTTCATGCTATGCTAACATTAAGACCACTACTATGTTCTACCTCACTATCAAACTACAATCAACTGTAGTTAACCACTGTTGGAATAATAAGGGTCCTATAGGTGATTTCATCTCTTATAAACTTGTGTTTCATACTTTATGACCATCTTGATATCTTGGAACAAACTCCATATGCAAGTGTTTCATGTTTGCATATTAAATCATCAAGGTTTGACATAAGAGACTATAGGTACCTATAATCAAACTATAGGTACTCTCTTTAAGATTAATGGTACACCTGTGGGTGAATATGTAGGTTATTAACTTACAATTTAATCCTTTTCCAATTCCCTTGAATCATTAGTGTGACCCTCACTTATATGTAATCACTAATTGTATACACATTATATTTTCAAACCTTTTTCACTTGTTAACACTTTGTATCTTGTAAAAGCCTATTGAGTCTCAGTCTCTTTGAGTACATGCCTTAAGGGGTGCATTAGGAAAGGGTTGGGTAGACCATTTGTGATTCATATGAGTGTTTTCCCTTTTTACACTTATTATCCACATACTTGTCTCTTGAAAATATTATCCCTAAGCTTGTTCTTCTCTATCGTACCCATTCCAGGCATTTGCTACATTTTATCCTCCCTTTCCTCATCTAAATCTGATTTTGTTAGTTGGCTATGCTAGGTCGACTGGGTTAACCCTATACAATTTCAATATATTTTCACTTAGGAATTAAGTTAGCCTTTGGCTAACCTAGCTTGGGACCTAGTGAATTATTCTTCAAAATTATGCTAGGTTGACTGGGTCGACCATATAAGTTAAGATTTTTAGAAGGGTCAAGAGTCAAATCCACCTATATATACAAGTTCATTTACATCATTTATCAATGAGAAGAGAAATAAGAAGTAAAATAAAATAAACATCTTCTATTGACCATTCTAATTGAGAATCTTAGGGTTTCATACTTTCTTTGGTGATACAGATTTTGTCTTGTGGAGAAGTATTTTGGATGCATTGATAGGTTGTGTAACCTAGAACTAATTTATATTTATCATTCTTACATACCAAAAAATCCCATTATGAAGCACCTAAGCTAAGGGAGATATTGAGGTTTTATGGGTTCATCTTCAAAGGTAAGTACTCCTAAATTTATTTATCCTTTATAAGAGTAGATAGATATGCATTTATAATTTTCTTCCATGCCTTAGTATTTTATATAAATTGATGTGATTATATGTCTTCTATGAATGTTTAGTTTTATTATTTCTAACCCCCACTTTGTGACACAAGCTTTGGTGAGAACTATATTAGATTTACCTTACTTCTTATTAGTATAGGTGAAATATCAAAACTCAGGACCCCCTTAAGGTTATTATATGATTTTGCTAGACTAGAGGACTTAGAACCCTCCTTAGCATGGTGTATTATGGTAAGAGATCCCTTAATTAGGTATAGTGGATCCCCATATTAGTCATGCTCTCTTAAGAAATGTGTCCCCAAGAGGAACTGTATGGTATGATCTATCTTCTCCAAGTTAAGATTGATTTATAGACATGATGAATTTATAATTACATACATTCTAGTGAAACCAATGTGAATCTAAGCCTCATAGGATTTGTTTCACTTATTTCAAAATTTTATTATTTTATTTTTCATATATTTGTGATGCTGCATTGATTGTATCAACATAGTACTAACTTCTGTGTATGTTTAACACATGGTCACATGAAAATGACTCTATTTTGTCTATGTAGGTTCTTTTCTAGGTTCAAGCTACTAAGTCAACTTAGTCCATGTAGTACAATTTTTTTAGACATTTAGATATCTAGTCCAAACTAATAGGTTGACCTAGTCAACCTTATACACTCTTGGGCATCAAACTCAGACTACTATGTCATTGCAATCGAGCTTGTATGTTTCAATCACTTAGCAACAATTTTTTTCATAGCTTGGTCAACCTAGTCAACACAATTAGTAGGATTTTAAATAATTTATCAAAGTTCTATGATAGCGATTTCACTTATTTTCATGCTTCAACCCACCAAGGTTCCTTTCTATCTTTCTCTCTCCTTCGTTACCATCCTATTTTTCATAATTTATAGTCTTTAAAACTATACCTATAATGTCAACTAGGTCAACCTTATTGACATAGTTATGTATTCTATATTCTATCTAGAAATCTAGGTCAACTCTATCGATGTAGTTTACTTTCATACTTTTTGATTCTATAGTATAGAGGTGACCTTGTTGACCCTATTCTATATTCTCTATATACAATATCGACTAAGTTAACACTATACTATGTTTCAAAGTTGGAATTAACCCTTATATTCTAATAATTATCTTACACTTTCATTTCTTATTTCTTGCATGCTTAGAATAGATTACATAGTCTAATTAGGTGGTTTTTAATTTATCATTTAATCACTATTTCATCTTTTATGCACACACTACCAAATCACAAAATCTTAACATGCATTTTAACAACTATCTACCCAATGCCAACCTACTTAGATTTCATCACCAAGGGGGAAGTTGACTTGGTTTTTTGGCTAAGTATAAAAATGTGGTTAATTGTATATTTTGGCTAAGTACCTAACACCCTTATCACTATGATCTATGAAGTGAGGGGGTAGACCCCAATACCAAGCATGTACCATTACCAATACAAATCCATTTTATCCCAAATATCTTGAGACTATCCTTAGATTGCTTTCTAGTTCCTTTCTTACAACCAAATTCCTATCACATCTAAAATTATATTATAATAGTTTAAAAACATTTAGGTTGACCATTTAGTTATCTTTTTCTTCCCAAGTTGATTACTTTTTCTTTGCTCAATTGTATGTTGTATTGCAAAAACTTGCATTATCCAATGTTGGTGCAAGGTTTTGTGTTGTGTGCCTCAATTGGATCAACATCATTTATCTAATTGATTGTGTATTTCCCTTTAGTTCTTAATTTTCAAAATACTTTCAAAATTATTCTTGTTTTAGTACACAATCATTTATGATGACATAGTCTATTACAAACTATCTATGTTTTCCTATCTATTGTACTAGGTTCACCCAGTTGACTCTATATACTTTTTTAGCCTTTGTTTGTTGTGATAGGTCAACCCAATCAACTCTATATAGTTTAAATACCTTATTTCCTATGCTAGATCAACCCAATTCACTATATATAGTTTTTTCACTTCTTATTTGCTTTTTTTCTCATCTCTTTTTCTTGGTTTAGTCAACCTACTTCATCATGAATTTTTTGTTTGAAGACAATACTGAGTTAAATTCAACAAACATGATGAGTTTTAACAACCCTCATAGGGTATCCCATCTGTAAAGTAGGGATCCTCTCTTAGATGATAGTAATGTTCACATAACCACTCACATAATGAACTATGAGACCCCTCATCATTCCTATTCACAACATAATCCTCTCTTCTCCCTAGAATATCAATTTGAGTTAGACTATACCCCTAAAATGTTTTTCTTTATTTTTGAGTTTTCTCAACATCAAGGAGATGCTACCTCTACCATTTACCATGTCATGATTAGTGGTCAATTTGAAGAGCCTCAATCACCTACTCCCACATTCTCAACTGGATTTATGGGTACCACTTTATTTAATTCTCAGACTCTTCCCTCGATTATGACCTCTTCTCATACCATGAGCTCTTCTTCTTTGACTTCTTCTACCTCCATACCTAGTATCTCCACTAACATGGAAGGTTCTACATCTAGTTGGCCTCTCATAAAATCCACTATCCTTAATCCTTATAGTAGTTCATCATTTACTACCTAAGGTAATCATGCTTCTAGTGCTTTTTCTTCTCATACTTTCACTAGTACATATTTTTCCACATAAATAAATTTTCCCACTAGTGCTTCACATTCTCATAGTTCCTCTCAAGGTCCTATAAACATCAATAGTGGTACCCAACCACTAATACTAACTCTAATACTTCAAATAATGCTAATAATTACAATCAAACCCATTAAAAATTCTAAATCAAATGAATACCTTTCAATCTCATAATAAAAATTGAATTATGAGAATACAAAATCATCTTCTTCATCTTTAAACTCATCCTCAACCAATGTCTTGGGGCACACATAATCAAAATGTTCTCCTTCCTCCTCTTTGAGATTGTAATGGAAATATCATTATTTAACCTTTATTGGTTAGAAAAACCATTTAGTATATTCAAAATGAGACTCTTACCACTCAAATTGCTAATATTGATATAGGAGGTATCACCCCTACCATTTCTTACAGTGGATCAATTGATCCTACCCTTCATATAAAAACATTTGGAAATATTTATAAGGATTTGGTAAAATTTAATACCTTTGTTGTTACCAATATCTTAGCCAAAACCCTCGTAGGTGATACTTTAGATTGGTAAAACCAACTTATAACTCATTCTATTACTAGTTTGGAAGATTTAGTGAATGCTTTAGTCCAAGAGTTCTAAACTAGTGATCTTCCCAAAAACACTTTGGACCACTTCATAAATTATAAACAACTTGAAAATGAAACTTTCCAATATTTTGTTAAAATGTGGAAAACTTTATCTAATAAATGTGAACATAACATGGCCACTGATAACCTTTTTCATCTCTTTACGAATGCTCTTTTTCCCAAGCTATAATATTAGGTTTGCACTCTCTCTTTCCATGTACTTTGGAGGAGGCTATTGACCAAGCTAAACATCAAAATTTACTTAAGCATCAATTTGAGCCACCCAAACCTTTTTTAGGTCCTTACATCTTACTCAAGAACAAAAATAATGATGTTACCAATAATGGTGTCACAAACTCTTTTGATACCATTCACACTATTCAAACTGTTGTTCCTAACCAATATTCAGAACTAGCTCCCCCTTTTTAAAAATATACCAATATTCATTTATCTTCACCTAATAGCATAAATGTTCACAAACCATTATTCTTAGCTAAATTACTAAAATGTCTACCTAGGCCTCTTCCACAAAAATTTATCCCACTTATCCTATGAAATCTTGTTATGATCCCAATAAGTTTTGTTGGTTTCATGCTAGTTGGGTCCATTCTCATGAGACATGTAGGCAAATTCATAATTTAGTTATGGATTTTATTCTTGTTCTTAATTTTGATCATGATTCTATCATTCAAAAACTCTAAAAATTCTATGATATTGCTTTTAAGGATCATGAAACATATACTAAATCTCAAGATTTAAATCAAGCTAATGCTCATTTGACTATCTATAAAGATCATCTTTCTAATCACCAACCTATTCAAGACAACCAAGATAAGCCCACCCATTCCACCAATAATGTAAAAAGTCTTGTTGACCCTACTTTTGAATAAAATGTGGTTAACATGACTAATATGTGAAGGGTGGTTACTTTTATTGATCCTCAACCTATCTATACTCCTCTAGTGTCCCAAACATTTTATGTTGTCAAAGATTCTTCTCCAACTCATTTAAATGAGGTGGGGAAAGATGACCTTATAACCTTTGATAACACTTTCCATTCTATTTCTACCATCCCTCCATCTTCCTTACCCAACACTAATGATAATCAATTTTCTATCAACACTTATTCTACCAACTCTCAACCTACACCTAAACTAACTACTTCACCTTCTCAACATAATTTACAACCTTATTCTAAAACTTTTCATTTTTGTCAATACAAATTATAATGCACTTTGGATCATCCTTAAAAGGACCTTATTAATCACTATGCACTTATTTCTAACAACCTTCTTATGAGTTATGATGAGTTTGATCCCATCATGGAACTCACTAATCTCCCATCCGAAATTCCATTCCTTAAACTTATGAGGACTTATCCACATCATAAAAACTAACTTATGCAACTATTGTTTGAAATGAACATCCCACTTCCTCCCTTATAAGTACATGAAGCAACGTTATATAGATCTGAGGGTAACATATTATAATAATTATTATCACTTTGGAGTGTACCTTGCCTGAAGATGTGTAAAACATAGCCTCACTCTAGCTAATACATTTAAAACTTATTAGAGTGTAAGTGACTCTATACTAAGAATAACCTCTAGAGAGGGCTGGTTCTTTTAAGATTTATCAATTAAAATCTGATTTAATGTGATTTTGGGATAAAAAGGGGAAGGGAAAACTGAAAGGAAAATCTATCTAATTGGGTGATGCATCTAAATTTTTTATATCCTATAGAATCTATTGAAACTAATGCACACATGCGAATCAATAAAAGTCCTATATTATCCTTAAGCATAAATATTTTAGATGAAGGATTAATAGAACTTTGGATTACAAAATTCCTTTTTTACCTCTTCAAATGACCTGTAAAAGGTGAGATAGAAAGTGACAGGTGAAGAATGGACTTGCCAAATGAAGATATAATCTCACCGATATGCTAATACACAATCAATTACACTCTATTATTTGTTAAAACTCATATGCAAAATAAAAATGTCCTTTATTGATGTATGGTTTAGATTACAATTTTTGCTTCAGCTCTAGGAATAATACAATAATGGCCTAAAAATACAATATATAAGTCTTAAAAGCTAAGAATAGCCTAAGTGGATTTGATTTACATAACAAATAGTCTTATTTAATTAAAAAAAGGCTAAAATCTTTGATAATTATTTAATCAACTCCATTCTATAATATTTAGAAACTCTAAAAAATAACTTTCCTTCACAAAGCATTCATGCACTCTCAAAATTTGGCATAGAAAATAGGTGGTGTGACCCATATTGATATCAAATAAAGTATATTTTGAGTTCAGAAATAAATAAAATAGTCTTCAAAAATATTTTAATTTTCTTGCTTTGCAATAAATCCAACAAATGGTGGTCCCCATTGACTTGGTCAACACTCCTTGCATGTAATCAATGCCATTCCTTGGTGTTCATATTCACTTGAACTGATCTTGAAGTATTTTAATATAATTCTTTAAATGATGACAATGGAATATTGCATGATGTTGGTCAACTAGTCAACTAAAGCTTTGATTATAAGTTTAAGGCTAATTAACTCCACTTGGCTCCTCCTTACATAAAATAGTGTTTAAAATTTAGAAATATATTAATATCCATAATAATATCAGATATGGCATGTGGTAACTCCAAAATTAATTCATTTGATAGATTTTCAATGCCATTATTTACTTGCTTGATTGACCAATTAGGCCTATTAGGCCTAATAGCCTATCTTATTGCATTTGAAATCCATTAAACATAAAACAATATGTCATAAAACCTTGAAAAATAATTAAATAGACCTATAAAAACTTTTTTCATCACAAGATATGTGATTTTGATGAGAAAACACTCACCATTCAGTCAACAAGTTTGACTAGGCATATTTTTCTAAATTTTATTATAGACTAGCCATTTTGATCAAGATGGTTGGGATAATTCTAGGATGATTTATAAAAAAATGAAGATTTGAGGATGAAAAATAAGTCTTATGCTTCGATCTCCATTGACTAGATTTCATTGAACTATCATGTACTTCATTTTACATGATTTATGCCCTCATTCATACATATCCATGCATAAAATTGATATTTATAAAATATTATTTTATTGTAACTAAAATTTTAAATTATTTTAAGTTGATATATGATGATTTTATGGAAATAAAATCAATTTTTTTCAAAACTAGGTTTTTAAGGTTTTAGGCAGGGTTTGAAGCTGAATCTTCAAAATGATGATTCATGAAGTACATACCCAAAAATAAAAAAATATTTCCATGTATTTATATCAAATTAACCACATAATATCTCTAAAAATATTGGGTTTTCATGAAAAATATATAAAAATTTACCACATGGAAAAATCTATCTTTGGGGTTTTGACTGCATTCTAGGTTGCTTATGTTCTTAATGATTATTCATAAATAAAAGAACCTAAAAAAAGTCTAAATTATTCATTAATTATAATTAAATATTTTTCCTCAAAATATACTAATATTTTTTAGCTAAACTCCACACGTGGTGAAATATATGAACATCTGAACATGAGGCTAGGAAGGGTGTCTAGAATTACAAAAAATGAAAATTTCACCAAAATGAAAATAACTCTTCACTTGATTTCCAATGATTGAAAAAATAATTATAATACTGTACCATGGTGTCAAAACACTCTTAAATCACATTTTTCTTGAAAATTATAAAACCCCTTTTTAGTCTATCTATATGCCTATTTGCTTGCATAAGCCTGTATGAGCATGGTTTACTTAAAATTTAGTGTTTTGTCACTCTTTAAAAGTCTTATTATGTTTTAAAAAATTCATTCCATGATTTTCAAACTTTTAATTTAACTTATAAACCTTTGTGGCACTCCAAAATGATGCTTACTCTAATGGACATGCTAAGGATTGTTACAAAACAACAAGTATATCCATTCATCCAATGGACATGAAACTGTATCAGATGGTTATCCAACTCTTGATGATATTTTAAAAAAAAAATTATGACTTTAAATCATCTTTAGCTCCCAAAAAGTTTGATTTTATCTCAAAATTGATCCTTGTGCATGGATTGTCTGCATATTTGAACATTGACAATGTTCTTTTGAAATGATAATGACCCACTTAAAATACATTTTTGATGTTTTTTTAAAAACAAAATTAGTGATTTTAGGCCACAATTCCTAGCTTTAAGGGGCTATTGAATAGTTTCTTGAAAGTTTTGAATGATAAGAGTAGTAATTTGGGCTTGACAATTCAAATTATTAACAATTTTGGTAACTTTTAGGGGTTGATCAGCTTACTAGTCAAAGGACTTATAAACTATGACAAGGATAAATTTGGATATACACTAAAATTGGGAAAGCTTTCAAATCAAGACATAATAGGATAAATTGACACAAACAACAATAAACATGTGCACATGTGCACTTAGAGGAAAGGACAACAACAACATAGAAAGGAAAAAATAGCTAATGAAAGCATGTGAAGATATGTACTTAGAGAAAACAAAAAAAGGTAGTATATTATGTATAAACTAACCTCCACATTTTTGTTCCTCTTGGATCAAATGGAAAGTTATTTGATACACTATGGAACTTTGAAACGTATTTACTTTCTTTTTATTGATGGTTAAAATTGCGCTTTGCTTCTAACACCAACAATGGGAAGTTTCAAGAATGTGGGACTTGCAACTTGAAATGACCTCCAAATTTTTAAGAAGCTAGTCTCTTCTCTATCTCGAGTGTTGGGAGGAAAGGGATAGGAAACTAAACAAAAACATAAATGCAAAGAAAGAAAATCTAACTATGGTGATGCACCTGAATGTAATTTGACCCTTAATTCTAAGCACAGTGAAACTATATGTAAGATTCAATTACATTAAAGAGTGAACAAGGCATGATCAATGTAAAAGATAGAAATAATAGAAAAAGAGGCTCACAGCTTAGACTACTTTTGCAATGACACATAAAAAATCAACAAAAGCACAGAACTATGTCTTCTTATTAATTCTCCAGTCACATAAAAGGCAAAAAAACATGCAAAGTTACATAAACTTTTCAACTAAAGAAAATAGAACAAAGACAAATGATATTCCTGATCACAGCTCTAAAAGTCTAAAACTCTTGATAATAGTCTCTCACAAAAAATTCTCTCCAATCCTGTGATGATCCTTTCTAGTGATCTCTGCACCCCTCTTTATAGCATCAGATTCACTCTAGATTGTCTGTGTGTTCCCAATCTAACCACCCAACTAAACTCTAACTACACTAGAAGTGTCTATCAGAAGATATTTTATTAGATTCTAAAATGTTTTGTCTTTCTATAGTTCATTGGCTGAAATAGATACACATGACACTCCCTTCTATCAAATAGAAGAGGACACTTGGCCAATTTCTTGAAAACCTTCTTAATACTTAGGAGGCATTGGAGAATGACACTTGGCATGTTCTGCAACCTTACCGAAGATACACGGTGCTCTTTGCATTACCTATATTCTTATTGTATCTTCACTTAGAAGTGTTCAGTCTTTGACATCTATCACCATCTGCTTCTCCCAAAACATAAACAACTTCTATAGAAAATGGGACCCAAAGTAGTTATCGCCTGAGTAACTTCAAAAAGAGGACAAGGATATGTGCCATTTTCCACTTATTCTTGACAAAGGACACATGGTGATTTTTTCTACCTTTAGCTATCTTTTGAGAAACCTATGGAAGGTGACACATGTCTATCTCTGCATTTCCCTGTCTATATTATAGAAACAATCAGGCCTCATTTCATACTTATATAGACAATGACACTTAGTGGCTTCTGTTTACTTCAGAATAAAAAATCGAGACCCACCATAGTCTTTACTTGTCAATGAAAACAAATAAAGATAATTTGGAGGTTGACACATGGTGGCTTCCACTCTCTTCAGCTAGGGATATTTGGCATCTTCCATTACTTTTAGAAAAGCACATTGAAATCTTCCACTGTTGCCACCTGGCACCTTTCACTTGATCTTGATACTTAGCTTGTTGAAACCTTTTTCTCAAAAGACATTTGAAATGTAGATGCTGATATGAAACATGGATGCCAAAACTTGTCACATTCCACTGAATTGCTATGAGACACGTGGCATGTCTCGACCAACTTTTAGAAAAAATGAAAGGTGTCTTAGTCGATGACACTTGGTAGCTTCTACTCAATTTTAACACTTATACAAAATCAAGGCAAAAATAAATTCAAGCCTGTGCTCTAAATCAAAACTCCATCTTCTCAAACCAAAGTATACAAGGACAAAATTTGGATTGCGCAACTGTGAATCAAAATGAAACATAGAGTATTTTTTTACTCTATAGTTATTGGTGACCCCAAGGACTTTTAAGCCTACTCAAAAGGAAACCACAACTCCTACTTGATCAAAATGTCAAAAAATTATAGCTTTAGCAATGCTATTTGATAGGCAGACCACTCATCGTCAGATAACCCCTGCTTATTTTGTAATTCATTGAAGGCTAAATCAAGGTTAATAATATCCTTGTGTGAATTTTTTTGCAAAATATAAATCATAGCCTTCAATTTGAATTTGAGCTGGGAAACAAGAATCAAAATAGCTTCTAATTTAGGGACTGATGAATCATCCCTTAAGTCTTGAAAAACTATTTGATCATTCTACTTGGCTGACAGCAAAGGTTCAATATCATCAACCATGAGCACAGTATTGTCATCAAGAAATGGAGAAGAAAGACCTAATTACACTAGGTCTTTAATGTGCTATTTCATTTCACTGATTCCTTCTTTCATTAAATTGAGAAGTTCTCTATAATTGATGGCTATAGAATTGCAACTGAGAACCTCATTCATGCACTTAGTAGTGACCATTCTGTTATCAATTCCTACTGCTGACAACATTCCATCCGTTACATCATAAAGCTTTTGTAACAACATTTCAAAGTCCAATACACTCCAAGAAACTATAGCAAGAGTGTTTTCAACTAAATTCTCCACCTTTTTACACAATTTCTATGCATTTAGTAGGAAGGTGAGAGAAGGCTTGAGCTGAATAATCTTTGAAGAGATTCTCTTCCACATTAATTCATATAGCTCCTTCATCAGATTTAACACTGACATTCTTTAGTCTATTGGCTACCTCTAGTGTCAACTATTCTGCTCTTTGTTTCTTGGCTTGAAATTGGGCTTGTATAGTCATGGTATTATTCTATTCATCCAGAAACTTCTATTGCAATTGAGTAACCTATAATAGGCTTTCCTCACATTTTCCTTGTAATGCTACTTTTTCTCACCTTAGGGTTGTAACTACATCTTTTACTTGCATTAGCCCTAATTTTAAGGAATCATTTTGGGCCTAGATCACCTGGTGAGTCTGAAGGGAAACAATATATTGCAAATTTTTATTTAGACTCTCTATTTCATTGTCTTTTCTATCAATTTCTATGGTCAAACTGCTATAGGTTGCCTTCTCCTTGGCTAGATTAACCTCCATCTTCTATAGCTTCCTTAATGTTTTCATGTAGTCTTCAACAACTACAGAAGTGGATTCAGTTAGCAGCTCAATTTTGTCTTGTGGCCTGAATAGGGACATGTCTATAGACACTGCATTCATTGTGTAGTCTTCTAGCTGCATCTGCTCACTTGGCTTGATTACATTTGGTGATAAATGAGTCACTGTTAATTGCTACTGAATTGGGTCAAATTGTGACCGTAGATGTGGTGTAGCCAAGGATTTATTTTCCTTGATCTTCTTTTTCTCTTTTCAAGATTCCCTTGCCTTCCTAGCAGCGTCTACTTGAGTTTGGAAAGTAGAAGGAGAGGCAATGTGCCCACCCCCAAAAGGATGTCCTTGTGGAAAACCATATGGAATAGCCAATTGTTGGCTATGGGCAATCTGAGGAGGTAGCTTCTTGGGAATAGAGGGAGAAATTTGAGGCAATGTTAAGGCTTGAGTAGGGATAGATGGGGTGAAGTGAGAAATGGGCATAATAGAGGTGGTAGGGAATGTCATCTAGCCAAATGAAAGTATCATGCCAACAAGAGAAGCAAAAGATTGAGGAGGACAAGGAATGATACTTACCTGAGGAGCAACTACAATACTTTGTAATTGGAATTGTGAGGGTTCTTCCCTCTCCTCAGACTCAAGTTGAAACCTCAGCCTTTTATGTTTCCTTGGTGTTTCTTCTTCTGGATATGCTTCTTTTTCTCTAACATCTACCACTACTATTAGTGGTGCTTGTGGGGAACTAGGAACTTCAATAACTATTGCCAATGGGGAAGCTTTTGGTGGTGAAGGCACCAAACTCTTTTTTCTTTCCATGACACTAAGAGATTGTGGCCAAATTGTTATAGCGATTGCAGTTGTGGTTTGCTCTAGAGCCTATGACTCTTGGCTTGATCTTGCTCTGGCTTCTAGCTCTACACCCTGTGTCAGCAAATTTCTTGTGTCAAGGCTAGATACAAGGGACAGATGGCACTCATCCCATAGTTATTCCCATCTCTCATCTGAGTCCACGTTCCCAAATGAATGAGTTGTCTAACAAATTTCTTCTCTATATTTCCAATAGGCTTCTATTTTCTCAGCATCCCAATCTTTATTCTTTAGTGCCCTTCTTAAGCCAGAAGTCATTCTAAATTTAGGATCAAAATCCTTCTACTTAGCATAGAAAGTTTCCCATGGTCTATTTTGTGGAAGGGGCAAATCTATTAATTCAACATAAAATCTAGGAGTATCTTCCCTAGGATTTTTCTTGTTTTCCCAAAAGGGGCAACCCTCATGTGTAGTTCTAGTTTCAACCCTATTAGTCCTTATCTAAGAATCTATGAAACCATTTGTGTCATATACCCATTTATCTTTGATTAGTAGGAAACCTAGGAAGGCTAGCTTTCTAAACAACATAATCTCAACCTCTCTGGCTTCTAATACCATGTTGTTTGTCATCCATGGGAGGTCATACATTTTTCTCTTTCTCTTCCTAGAGCCATATTCATTATCTACTATAGACACCTACTTGGTGACTCTAAGAATGCTAACCTAAGAGTTAAAATCTTAGGTAGCAACATTGGTTCCCCACAAAAACCATGGACTCTAATAATTGTATGGTTGGATCCAAAAAAGAAATCACAAAGAATTGGGTAATTGGCTAAAAGTTTTGAAATTCTTAGAAATAGTCTATTTATAATTGGTTCAGGGTTGAGGTGACAAAAAGTAGGGGTAACAAATAGTTCCTATAATTCATATGGATCATTAGTTTTTGACAAAATATGTGTCCATGTAGACACAAGAGTGGTCCTTTGGAGATCAAAACTTGGGTCATACATATCAAGATGCATATGTTGAGAAAAGATGTCAGAGTTATGATAAAGCATGAGGTGAAACAAATAAGAAGAATACCTAAAAACCCTTTTTTATTTAAATTAGGCAAGTTGTTCCACCATTGAGTATGCAATCTATTCAAAAAAATCAAGCTGATACTCCTGAGTCTTGTCAATGATTTTCAGTATGAAGAGGATAGTCATTTGTTCTCCATAGACTGCCATATCGTCATTCATACCAAAGATGAAATCCATCATAGATAGTGCATCTTGGATAGCTTGCACAAATTGGGCTCTTACTACAGTGAGTGTAAGCACATTAGTATCATCATCGCCCATTTGCAATTTGGATCTTAAGAATCTCAACTGAGTATTGATGTTTTCCCACATTCTTTGCATTTTAGTAAAAGTGGGAAATGTAGCTGTCTTATCTTGATATAAGGCTAACATGTCTTTGATAGCCTGTGGTGTGATTTTCACTATGAATGGACCCTATTGTATGGTGTTTGAGGGTGCATGGAACAAGTCTTTGCATAGTTTGACCAAGTCAGGGCATGGATGCACACCTGGGACAATGAATTATGCCAGTTGTAAAGTCCATATCCTCATTACAAATGTCTTATATTGTCCCACCTTGGCCCTCTGAAGACACCTTTGATGTGCCCTTTCTGTGAGAGTTTTGCTACTAGCTATTTGAAGAATTGGGTCCATGACTCCATCTACATAATCTTTTATCTTTATTGGGTCACTTGCTTGACCAACTTTAGGGATTTTGGTCTATGGATAGGCCTTCAATGGTTGCATGGGAGTTGAAGCATATGACTTACTCATAAGAAACTTATTAAGGGATTCATAAATCCCAGCTCCTTGTTGTGAATATTGTGCTCCCTCCATCTCTATATCTATTTTGTGATAACTGGTATGAACTTTTGCAAAATAGAAAACATTTTCACTTAAGCAGGTTTATAAGGAATTGAAAATGCAAGTAGCAGGATATTTTCTCATAGATGCAAGAATGTTTGAGAATTTGTAAGCTTTAACTCTTGCTAGGAGGTATTTATTGACCCATCAAGTCTCAAAATGTCATTAAACTCAGATAACCATTAGTAAATCTTACTCAATCTTCATGGGATAATGAGATAGACACGTTATGCAAGTGGCAACACAAGGTACCTTGGGGATTTTAAAAAGATTTGGGAGATATCTAATGTATTGAAAATTTTGATTTTTTTTGAAAAACTCTGAGCTATTGCTACATGTTTAAAGAACACTTATTTAAAAGAAAGTGGGAAAGCAAAATGGGAAAACAAAACAACTAAGAAAGGAAAACTATCCAACTATAATGTGATAGGGACATAACTTGACTAAAATGTTTCAAATAGATTCCATTCATCAGAATCCCTTCATGTTTGCCTTCCATTGTTTCTAGCTCAAATAAATTTTTCTATTTACATGCACAAATTTTATAAGGGCCAGTCCATAATGCTTCAAATTTAGTGTGTTGACCTGGCTTGGTGGCTCTTGCATCCCATTTCAAAACAATTGAGCCTATTTTGAAAGGGGGATTTGAAGTCCTTTTATCAAAATAGTCTTTAATTATTTTTTGATGCTTTACTAATGAATCATGGGCTGCATCCCTCTTTTCTTGAACTTCCAAAAGTTTTGCAAATTTGACCTGCATGGGCCATTTTCCTCAATTTCAATCTGTTTGATCAGTTGGAGTTGGAATCTCCAAAATTAGTGGTATTACAATAGAATTTCCATATACCAATTCATATGGGGACATTTTGATCACCTGTTTAGGCATGATTATATCAGCCCATAGTGCTAAATAAAGCACTTTATGCCATTCCTTATGGTGATCAACCCCTATTCTTTTGATGAGTCTAATCAGGTTCTTATTAAATGATTCTACCAAACCATTACCCTAAGGGTAATAATTGGAGGAAGTTTTCAAATATATTCCATGGTTTAATGCAAAATCAAATACTTTAGACCCTAAAAATGATTTAACATTATCTAAAATTATATGTGAGGAGCCCCAAAGTGAGTAGTGATACTCCCTAAAAAATCTAGGATCACATTTTCTATTGCTTCTTTAAGTGGCAATGCCTCAGTCCATCTGGTGAAATAATCTATGGCAGTTAATATCCATTTGTGACCCATACTAGACATTGGATTTATCATTCCAATAAAGTCAAGACCCCATTGAACAAAAGGTTCATCCACAATTATAGGACTAAGGGGCATTACTACATTCCTTCTCATCCCCACATAATATTGATAAGATTGATATTTTTTAACCAGTTGATAACAATCTGTAAATAAAGTAGGCCAAAAATAACCTACCTCACTTATCTTTATAGCTGTGGTCTTTGCAAAAAAGTGTCCACCTGATACTCCATGATGCATTTCATGTAGTATTTTCTTAGCCTCAGCCTTTTCTACACATCTTAACAATTTGCCATCAGAATTTCTTTTGAAAAGAACCTGTTCAATCAAAACAAAATGAACTCCTTATATCCTATAGTATCTTTCCTTATTTTGAGGGAGTTCTCTTGGGTAAATCCCATATTTCATAAAATGAATCCTACTTGTAACCCAAAATTCTTGATTTACCTCTTATATCCTTAATACAACTTCCTTTTCTTCTTTTGAATTTGTCTCTTCAGGTATCATCTTTTCAAGCTCTTGAGTCTTATATTGGCACAGACCCTTACCTCTGACTAACTTAGTGGGTTTGACCTCTACATCATATTCAAGGATCTTGGTTATCCAATTAGATCTTTTTTTAGTAATTTCTTCCTCCATGATGTATTCTATAACACTTGGGTGAGCTACAAGTATCATAATTTTGCTTCCTGATACCATATGCCTAAATTTCTTGAGGGCTTTTACCATAGCATATGCTTGTTTCTCTAAAAAATTGTATTTGGTTTCATACTCCCTAAGTGTTCTTGAGAAGAAGTCTATTGGGTGCTCTCCCTCCTGTCTATCATCCTTTTGTGTTAAGACAACAACAATACTTAACTCTCCTCCATAGACATACATTACAAAAGGCTTAGAAAAATTTGGATTTTTAAGTACTGGGGCTATTGAGATAGCCTTATTGACCTCTTCAAAATTTTGCCTTCCTTCTGTAGTCCACTTGAAAATAAGGTCTTTCTTTAACAAGAGTGTTACTGGTCTCACTAAGCCTATAAAATTGGATATGAACCTACTGACAAAATTAATCCTCCCTAAAAAAGACTGAACTACTTTTTTATTTACTGGAAGAGGTAAATCTATTATAGTTGCAACTCTTTCAGGATCTATGGAAACTCCTTCTTTAGATACTATATGCCCCAATAATTTGCCTTTAGGGATATCAAAGATACATTTTTTAGGGTTCAAGGATATTCCAAATTCTTGACATTTCTTAAAAATAGCTTCTAAATGATCAAAATGATCAACAATTTTTTTTGAAAAAATAGTAAGATCATCAAGATAAATCAGGATGATTTTATTTATAAGTTCCCCAAATACAACATCCATATCTCTTTGAAAAGTGGCTCCAACATTTGATAGGCCAAATGGCATCTTAGCATATGCAAATGTTCCCCATTTGGTAGTAAAAGCAGTCTTGTATTGGTCTTCATCAGCCAACCAAATCTGATTGTATCCAGAGAAACCATCTAGCAAAGAAAATCTCTCTGATATAGCCACAGTTTGTAGAATTTGTTCCATGGAGGGAAAGGGATAGTGATCTTTCAAAGATGTTCTATTTAGATCTTTCAAATCTACACAAATTCTTATATCACCATTATTTTTCCTAACTAGTACTAGATTTGATACCCAGGTTGAGTGTTTGATTGGAAAAATTATTTTAGAATCTAAAAGTTTCTACAACTCATCTACCATTAGAGGCTTAATCCTTAGATTTACTGGCCTTTATTTCTGTCTAATGGGCTTAAATCCTTTAGTCAATTCTATTATGTGCTGAATAATGTCTCTATTATATCCATAAAGGTCTTCATAGCTCCAGGCTATGACCCTGTCATATATTTTACACAATTTAATTAGTCTTTCCTTTTCTTCTTGAGTTGTAGAATTTCCAACTTTTAATTTTTTTCCCTTCACTCACCTCAATTTCAGAATAGTTTGCTTTGTTTACTTAGAACCTTCTCTTCTCTAGACTTACATCTTTTAGATCAAATAGATTTTCTAAAGTGATCAAGCCTTTGTAAAGCTTATTAGTCTTTAATTGTATGACTTGATCTCCATATGCTTCTTCAATTTTGGTTTGTAATTGATTAGAAAACTCATCTGATTATTGTAAGAATAAGAGTACCTGAGAATCATTTTCAAATACTTGCCAATTCTCATCATTGTCTAGAATAGTTGGACTCACTATAACTTTACTGACTCATTGTTAATTAATAGGCCAGTTCTTGGATCAAACTATGAGCCAATCTGGGCCATCCTATCAGCTTTAGAATTTTGAATCCTAGGGACTACTTCAATATTGAAGGCTTCAAAATCTTCTATTAAGTCCCAAATCCTATGTCTATAGGATCTCATCCTTACATTTTTGGCTATTGCCTTTTCTCTAATTTGCTTTACTACTAATTCTAAATCTCCTTTTACCATTAGATTCTTTATTCCATTTTTCTTGGCTAACAGGAGCCCATGTACTAGAGATTCATACTCAACATCATTATTTGTATAGGTAAATTGGAAATGGATATCCCTTACAATTTTTTAACTATTTGGAGTAGTAAGACAAATTCCTACTCCATCACCATTTTTACTTCTAGCCTCATCAAAATTTAAGGTCCATATTTCTAAATCTTTTTCAAATTCTTGAGCAGTTGGTGTCTCTTCCCTTAAAACATTAGGGATTTCATGGTCCTCATAAAAAATGACATAAGTGCCCATACCAATAGAGTCATAATTCCCATATGGGTCACTATGCATCATAGCTAATAAATGGTTATTTTCTTCTTCTTGATCATGCTCAGTCTAGTCACCCAACTCTTCAATAAAAACCCTTTCTTCTTTATTTAACACAACATGATTTGCCTCTAATTTTGATGTTAGTTCATTAGTGATATGATCCTTTGATACTGGTGTAGATAAAATTTTCATCTTTGAACCATATTTGGTTCTCAGGATGAGGTGAGACCAATCAAGAGACATATATCCTCCTATTTTGGCTGTAAAGTCTCTAGATAAAAATAAACCAAAAATAGGAGGTATATCTATGACTACTACATCTTGATTAACAATTATATTAGGAAAAGTATATAATTGCAATGGAAGTTGTTTAATTCACCCTATTATTTGTACTGTTTTGCCATCTTGCTACATAACTCCTTTTGCAAGGGGTTCATACTTTATTTTTAAAGCATCAGCTATTTTCTTAGGCATTACTATAGTACTAGCTCTTGAATATATCAATACATTATGCCAGAGTTTCTTTCCAACTATCAGAGTTGAATAGAAAGGCTTTGGTTTAGATTTACTTACCTCTGCTACATTGTTCACAAAGGCTGTTGTCTTTAGGGGAATTGTGTCCTTGAGTTTTTCTTTATCAGCAAGTCTTTCTTTGATCTTAGTATGTTTAGGCATTGTTTGGCCTTGGAAAGCCTCTTGTAACAATGTATTTAGTTTAGGGATGGCTAATATGTCCCAGATTGATACTTGTGTTGGAGTCCTCTTTAATTGATCTAGCACATTCATTAGTCCCAGAGTTTGGGTTCTTGGAAAGTAAGGATACCTTGCTTTTTCTTGAACTTGTCCTGGAACTACTTGATTTAGCATTGGTTGTGACATTTCTTGTCTAAAAGATATATTTATTTGACTTTGGGATGGAAGATTCTCCATAGCTTGACTATTTGCAACTTCAGGTTGCTCCACCATTCTTCTCTTTGATCTAGTATAGTAATCTGATTGCACCACTAGTTTCTTAGAAGTGGAAGCTTCATTCAATAATACTGATTCTTCATCCTCAACCCATGAGAATAGAGCATGTTCTTTGGCTATTTATTCCTCTTTTTGTAAAGACATTCCTTGCATCTGAGCCATTAGGACTAAATTTTGCATACCAGGAGATTGGTAGGCTTAATTGTCACTAGTACTTGCAAATTGTCCATCCATTCTTCTTTGCTCTACCACCTTTTATTATAGATTACCCATGGGACAATATCTAGGTGTATGAACATTATTACAAGGAAAACACCAGGCATTGGTGTTATCCACATAATTATTTTTCCTTGGAATAATCTCCTTATTCGAATTAGGGGGAATAGTTTGTGAGGGTGTAGGGACTGCAACTAATTGGTTTACTGGTTGAGGGTTATTTTGCCTTTGAGGACCTTGGTATTGGTTTGGTTGTGATGAAAATCTATTTCCTTAGTAGCCTTGATATGGTGGTCTAGGGTAAGGATTCTACTATCTCTTTATGTTAATCAACTCATTAGAAAATGTCCTTAAGATATTCTTGATATCATCCATCTCAGATGACTGAGCAGGGACAAGTTCTTTAACAAGTGGTTGAGGATATTGATACATAGACATAGGTGGGGTTATGAATTTAAGGGCTTATTGAGGTAATGGCAAGGTAATTTATAGAAACATGGGCATGGGAGGCCTTGGGGGCATCTTTCCAGCATTTATCAAATTATTTTCAGCTCTGACTGCATAGTCACAAGCCTCTGGCAAAGTCTGACCTTCAAGTGACTGAATCATAATAGATATATCTAAATTTAAAGCCTTAAGATAAAATAATATAGACATACCTATTAATGGTCTAATGGTAGTAGGAATCCTTTCTCAAGTCTTTTGAAATCTAGAATTGAAGTCAGTCATTACTTCTTGTGGTTCCCTTTGGATGGTAATCAGTTGCTGTAACAAAGAAGACTTATCACCCTTTTCTTAAAATCTTTCAAAGGAAAGATCTCCGAGGTGATCCCACGTTGATATGGTATTTGGGTTCAAGGATCAATACCATTCTAGAGCCTTCCCTTTAAAAGAAGCTTCTAATAACCTTATAGCCACATTTTGTTATGTGACAACATGTATAACATAGACATATAATACATCTTGAAGATGTTCTTCAGGTGTTTTAAAATCTTGCCCACTGAATTTGGGCAGACCTTTCAAGGCATTTACTGAGATAAGATCCCAAGTGGCTGGTGGTATTGGGAGAATCAAAGGACTACCAATGTTCCAACTTGCATAATTCCTTGGGGGTATAGAGGCTCCCATATTTACTCTTAGTATTGGTATAAACTAATTGACTCTTCTTCTTGGACTACTTATCAAAGGTGGAAAAATAATATCTAGATTTATAGTAGATTGTGATCTGGTTACTGGTCCACAACTCTGATTCCTTATAGCTCTCTGGTTCATACGGTCTTAAAAGAAACTTCAAGACTGGTCCCACTGGGTGTGCCAAAAATTATTGATGGTTAAAATTGTGCTTTTCTTCTAACACCAACAATGGGAAGTTTCAAGAATGTGAGACTTGAAACTTGAAATGACCTCTAGATTTTTAAGAAGATGGTCTCTTGTTTATCTCAAGTGTTGGGAGGAAAGGGATAGGAAACTAAACAAAAACATAAATGCAAAGAAAGAAAATCTAACTATGGTGATGCACCTGAATGTAATTTGACCCTTAATTCTAAGCACAGTGAAACTATATGTAAGATTCAATTACATTAAAGAGTGAACAAGGCATGATCAATGTAAAAGATAGAAATAATAGAAAAAGACGCTCACAACTTAGACTACTTTTGCAATGACACAAAAAAAATCAACAAAGGTACAGAACTCTATCTTCCTATTAATTCTCCAGTCACATAAAAGGCATAGAAACATGCACAATTACATAAACTTTTCAACTAAAGAAAATAGAACAAAGGCAAATGATATTCCTAATCACATCTCTAAAAGTCTAAAACTCTTGACAATAGTCTCTCACAAAAAATTCTCTCTAATCCTCTGATGATCCTTTTTGGTGATCTCTGCACCCCTCTTTATAGCATTGGATTCACTCCAGATTGTCTATGTGTTCCAAATATAATGGCCCAACTGAACTCTAACTAATCTAGAAGTGTTTATCAAAAGATATTTTTTAGATTACAAAATGTTATGTCTTTCTATAGTTCATTGGCTAAAAAAGATACACAAGATGCTCCCTTCTATCAAATAGAAGAGGACACTTGGCCAATTTCTTGAAAACCTTCTTCATACTTAGGAGGCACCAGAGAATGACACTTGGCATGTTCTGTAGCCTTATCAAAGACACATGGCGGTCTCTACATTACCTATATTCTTATTATATCTTTGCTTAGAAGTGTTCAATCTTTGACATCTGTCGCCATCCACTTCTCCCAAAACTTAAACACCTTCTATAGAAAATGGGACCCAAAGTAGTTCTCACCTGAGTAACTTCAAAAAGAGGACAAGGACATGTGGCATTTTCTACTTATTCTTGACAAAGGACACATGGTGATTTCCACTGCCTTTAGCTACCTTTTGAGAAACCTGTGGAAGGTGACATGTGTCTGTCTCTGCATTTCCCTGTCTATATTATAGAAACAATCAGGCCTCATTTCATAATTACACAGATGGTGACACTTAGTGGCTTTTGCTTTCTTTAAAATAAAAACCTGGGACCCACCACAGTCTTTACTTGTCAATGAAAACAAATAAAGATAATTCAGAGGTTGACACATGGTGGCTTCCACTCTCTTCAGCTGGGGATACATGGCATCTTCTATTGCTTTTAGAAAAGCACATTGAAATCTTCCACTATCACCACTTGGCACATTTTGCTTGTTCTTGATACTTAGCTTATTGAAACCCTCCACTCAAAAGAGATTTGGAACGTGGATGCTGATATGAAACATGAATGTCGACACTTGTCACATTCTACTAAAAATCTATGAGACATGTGGCACATCCTGACCAACTTCTATAAATTATGAAAGGTGTCTCAACCAAAACTCCATCTTCTCAAACCAAAGTGTACAGGGACAAAATTTGGATTGCACAACTGTGAATCAAAATGAAACGTAGAGTATATTTTTACTCTACACTTTTGATAGCTCTTTTATGCAAATGGGAGCACTTATATGTTCATATGTTATGGATGATGCAACTAGGACTCTAACTTACATTCTTAGGTGTATGGATTGAAGATATGGATATAAGATCCAATCATCCTCCTCCTATATTATTCTTTGTTATATCAAGACTACTATCTCTACCTCATTCATAGACTGATAATGTTTTGACACATTCTCATTTAATAATTGCATTGGCAATTCAACTAGTATACTTGGATTGATGTATTCATTTGAATCCATTTGAAGTGGTATTCTATCAAAATATTTATATCCTTGATAAAAATACAAATATGGCTGTAATATGACTTTAATTTCTTCTTGATGAATAACTTCAACAATACTCTTTACAAGACATTCATCAATCTCTACTTGGGGTGCATATGGACCATCAAACTTTGCATAAAAACTCTCCAAATCATCCCAAAAGGCATCTTCATCATGATAAATTTAAAGGACATGAAATTCATCAGTATTCTTACCATTTGAAGCATGTGAATCACATATTTCTACCTTTTGGATGAAGTCTAAATAAATTTCTTGATCTGTTGTACTTATCTCATCTTTGTTAGGAAAATTCTCCATCTCAACACTGGTTTATGTGAGTTATCTTCATTTCTTCCTTATGAAAAAATATTTGTTTGTACCTCATCTATATTTGTTTCTAACTCTTGATAATCTTCTTACAAGTCATCTTCTTTTGCATACTAGAAAACTGAATGATTCTTTATCTCTTTAGTTACATATTCTTCACTTGCCTCACAAAGAAGAGGATCTTGCTCCAAAAGTGGCATGTTATATCCTTGAAAGTATTCAATAAGATGCAAAAGGTCTATATAAGTAACCATAGATACCTAATTTTGATTATGAGGCTACTCTTATTGGATCACCTTCACCTCATCTCTCTACTACACTTTTTCTTGAATGACTTTCCATGAAGAAAAAGATTTAAGATTCTGAGGAGGAAGGGATGAAGGTTAAATGATCTCTTGCTTGAATTTAGAATCCTAAATGATGCTTGATTGTTCCTCTTTCTTGTTTTAATCCATGATTTAGTTCCAAGATGGGAAATATAAAGGCTCCTTTTTGACTTTTGATTTTGGTTTTCCTCCTCTTTCCTTGTCTTCAATTCCAAATCTCTGATGTGTTTATCAATATTCTCTTGTAATATCTTCTCTTTAAAGTGGCCAATTATTTCAATAGCAAGATATCTTATAACAATCTCTTTCTTTCTTTGATAATTATCTTAGACAAATCTCCAAGGGAAGGTTTAAGAAATACATGAAGAACTTGGCAAACTCAAAGAGGCTCTTAGAATGATCTCCTTAGGAGGAATGGATGGCATATAAGAAGAGTGAGTTTGGACCTATTGTCCCTTGAGGCCATTTAGTTTGTCCCTAATACTTTGAATGTAACCACCTATATCCATTATCTCACCAGTGAGATTTCCCCAATTTGCTCTCTTAATTGACGCCCATTCCTCTTTTATTTTTTGTAATGACTCTCTCAAATAATGAATCTAGTGAGTAGGGGTATCTTGGCCATAATAGCTCTATGAATACAACTCTAGTGCATGCTTTTCAAGGCTCACAAAAGTTTGTTTAAAGGATAGTATGGATTAGATAGATGAAAAATGGCCATTAAAAGACTCGTAAGGGGAAATATTAATATGGATTGACTATTCATATGGAGTATCTAGGTAGTACTCCTGCATATATGCCTAATATATATCCTCAAACACTTAGAGAAAATCATAGTGTGATTGGTCATACTGATTACAGTGAGGATCATATGGATCCAGACTAAAAAAAGCTATTGGAGACCATTAGTAAACCAAATACTAAAAGTAATCAATATTAAAATGATAGCTCATGTTCATAACCATCTTTGAATGTCTAAAATTTGCATTGATCTTCTAAATGATGTCTCACTAGGTGTGGCAAAAATTGTTATCACTCTAGAGTGCACCCTGATTCAAGATGTGTAAAACACATCCTCACTCCAACTAATATAAATAAAAATTCTCATAGTGTGGGTGACTTTATACTAGGAAGAACCTCATGAGAGGGTTGGTTCCTTTAATATTTATCAATTAAAATCTGATTTAATGTGATTTTTGAATGAAAAGGGAAAGAGAAAACTGAAAGGAAAACCTATTTAATCGTGTGATGCACATAAATTATTTATATCCTCTAGAAGCTTCTAAAACTAATGCACACATGTGAATCAATAAAATTCCTATATTTCCCTTAAGCATAAATATTTTAGATGAAAAATTAATAGAACTTTGGATTACAAAATTATTTTTTTACCTATTTGAATGACCTACAAAAGGTGAGATAGAAATCAATAGGTGAGGAATGGGCCTGCCAAAATGAGATAAAATCTCACTAATATGCTGATACACAATCAGTTACACTTTATTATCTATCAAAAATCATATACAAAATAAAAATCTCCTTTACTGATGTATGGTCCATATTACAATTTCTACTTTACCTCTAAAAATAATACAATAATGGCTTGAAAAGCCAATATATAAGTCTTAAAATCTAAGAAGAGCCTAAGAGGAGTTGATTTACATAATGAATAGTTTTATTTAATTAAATAAAGACTAAAACCTTTTACAATTATTTAATCAATTCCTTTTTACAATATTTAGAAAACTCCAAAAAATAGCTTTCCTTCACAAAACATGCATGCACTCTCAAAATTTGACATGAAAAGTAGGTGGTGGGACCCATCTTGATATCAAATCAAGTATATTTTGACTTCAAAAATAAATACATTGGTCTTCAAAAATCTTTTAATTTTTTTGCTTTGCAAGATATCCATTTTGGCATTGAAACAAGAAATAGTGGGCCCCGTTGACTTGGTCAACTCTCCTTGCATGTAATCAATACCATTCTTTGGTGTTTATCTCCACTTGAACTTATCGTGAATTATTTTAATATCATTATTTAAATGATAACAAAAGACTATTGCATGATGTTGGTCAGCTAGTCAACTGAAGCTTTGATTGGAAGTTTACGACTAGTTAACTCCACTTGGCTCCTCCTTACATAAAATAACATTTAAAATTTAAAAATATATGAATATCCATAATAATATCAGATATGGCACATGGTAACTCCAAAATTAATTAATTTGATAGATTTTTAATGCCATTCTTTACTTGCTTCATTCATTAATTAGGCCTAATAGTCTATCTTCTTGCATTTGAAATCCATTAAACTTGCAACAAGATGCCATGAAACCTGAAAAAATAATTAAAAATACTTGGAAAAACTTTTCTCATCACAATATATGTGATTTTGATGAGAAAACACTTGCCATTCAATTAACAAGGTTGACTAGGCCTATTTTTCTCCATTTTCTTATAGATTGGCCATTTTGATCAAGCTAGTTGGGACACTTCTAAAATTATTTTTTTCAAAATGAATATTTTAGGATGAAGAACAAGTCTTAGGCATTGAGCTCCATCGATTATATTTCATTGAACTATCCTTTACTTTATTTTACATGCTTTTTTCCAAAAAAATTGATTTTTTACCTCATACTTACAACTTCATGCATAAAATTGACATTTGAAAATGTTTTAGGTTGATTCATTATTATTTGATGGCAATAAAATCAACTTTTTTCAAAACTAGTTTTTTAAAGTTTTAGGTGGGCTTTGAAGCTGAATCTTCAAAATGATGATTCATGAAGTACATACCTCCAAATCCAAAATTAATTTAATTTATTTATATTACACTAAATTGCTTAACATATTTTGAAATATTGGGTTTCCATGAAAAATATATAGAAATTTACCACATGGAAAATTTTGTCTATGGGGTTTTGACTACATTCTAGGCTACCTACGCTATTAATGATTGTTAATAAAGCAAAAACCCTCAACTAGTATCAATTATTCATGAATTATAGTTAAATATGGGTCCTCAAAACATAATAATATCATTTTTATAAACTCCATATGTAGTGAAAGATATTATCATCTGAATAAGAGGTTAGGAAGGGTGTCTAAAACTGTAAAAAGTAAAAAAATTACCAGAATAAAAATAAATTTTAACCTAATTAATAATGCCTAAAAACATAATTATATAAATTTTAATATGATATAAAAACATTCTAAAATTATATTTTTCTTGAAAAGTTAAAAAACTCCTTTTTGGCCTATATGTCTATTTACTTGCATAAACCTATATGAGGATGTTTTACTTGAAATTTGGAGTTTAGACACTCTTTAAAGGTCTGATTATGATGTTAAAACATAATAAAATGATTTAAAAACTTTTAACTAAAATTATAAACCTCTTTGGCACTCTAGAATGATGCCTACTCCAATGGTGATCTCCAACAAACATGTTAAGGATTATTATTAAACGAGTATCTCCACTCATCCAATGGCCATGAAAATTTATTAGATTGTTATCCAAATTTTTATTGTTTTGGAGTGCCACAAAGATTTATAATTTTATTTAAAAGTTTTAAAATCATGGGATGATATTCTAACATCATAATGAGACCTTTAAAGAGTGTCAAAACTCTAAATTTTAAGCAAATCACGCTCATACAAGCTTATGCAAGTAAATATGCATATATGCCAAAAAAGGTTTTTATTTTTATTTTTTTAAGAATTTTTTTATTTTAGATTGTCTTTATATCATGTTAAAGGTCTTATAATTATTTTTTCAAGTATTGGGAAGTAGGTGAAGAGTTAATTTTATTTTTCTAAAAGTTTCACTTTTTGCAGTTCTAGACACCCTTCCTAGCCTCCTATTCATATGCTCATATCCTTCACCACATTTGTATTTTGAAAAAATAATCATATTATTTTTTTAAGATACCTATTTAATTATAATTATTGAATAATTGAGACTATTTGAGGGTATTTTCATTATGAACAATCATTAAGAGTGTAAATAGCCCAAAATGTAGTCAAAATCTCATAGGTAGATATTTCCACGTGGTAAATTTTTATATATTATGCATGTGAACCCAATATTTTAAAGTATTTTATATTTATTAGTGTGATATACATAAATTTAAATATTTTGGGATTTAGAGGTAAGTACTTTATGAATCATCATTTTGAAGATTTAGCTTCAAAGCTTACCTAAAACATTAAAAAACTAGTTTTGTAAAAAGTTGGTTTTATTGATATCAAGTCATAATGGATAAAAATAAAAAAATTTGAAATTTAATAAAAAATAAAAATTATTACATAAATATTAATTTTATGCATGGATCTATATGGATGTGGGTAAAAATCATATTTTTTGTGGGGAAAAATATGTAAAATGAAATACATGATAGCTCAATGAAATATAATCAATGGAGATTAAAGCCTAACAATTTTTATTCATTGTAAAATATTCATTTGGTCATAAATAATACTAAAATTATCCCAAACAACTTGATCAAAATGGCCAGTCTGTAGGAAAAATGAGAAAAATAGGCTAGTCAACCCCGTTAACTGAATGGCAAGTGTTTTTTGATCAAAATCACATATCTTGTGATGAGACAATATTTTAAAAATCTATTTTTTTTTTTAAGGTTTCATGGTATCTTTTTGTAGGATTAATAGAGTAAAAATTCAAGAATATAGGCTATTAGGCCTAATTAGAGAAATTGTTATCACTCTAAAGTGCACCTTGCTTGAAGATGTGTAAAACATAGCCTCACTCTAGCTGATACAATTAGAACTTATTAGAGTATGGGTAACTCTATACTGAGAAGAACATATAGATATTGTTGGTTCCTTTAAGATTTATGAATTAAAATCTAATTTACTATGATTTTGGGATGAAAAGAGGAAGGGAAAACTGAAACAAAAACCTATCTAATTAGTTGATGAATTTAAATTATTTATATCTTTTGGAAGTTACTCAAACTAATTCAGACATGTGAATCAATAAAATTCCTATATTTCCCTTAAGCATAAATATTTTAGATGAAGAATTAATATAATTTTGGATTACAAAATTCCTTTTGTACCTCTTTAAATGACCTGTAGAAGGTGAGATAGAAAGCAATAGGTGAGGAATGAACCTGCCAAAAGGATATATAATCACACCAATATGTTGCTACATAATAAATTACACTCTATTATCTATTAAAACTCTTATTCAAAATAAAAATCTCCTTTATTGATGTATGGTCCACATTACAATTTTTGCTTTAGCTCTAAGAATAATATAATAATGGCTTGAAAAGCCAATATATATGTATTAAGCTATAATAAGATCATAAGTGGAGTTGATTTACATAATGAATACTCTTATTTAATTAAATAATGACTAAAACCTTTTACAATTATTTAATCAACTCCTTTTTACAATATTTAGAAAAATCCAAAAAATAGCTTTCCTTCACAAAGCATGCATGCACTCTCAAAATTTGACATGAAAATTAGGTGGTGGGACCCATATTGATATCAAATCAAGTATATTTTGAGTTCAAAAATAAATACAATGGTCTTCAAAAATATTTTAATTTTCTTGTTTTGCAAGAAATCCATTTTGGCCTTGAAACAAGAAATGGTGGGCCCCATTGACTTGGTCAACTCTCCTTGGATGTAATAAATGAAATTATTTGATGTTTATCTCCACTTGAATTAATCTTGAAATATTTTAGTATCATTATTTAAATGATAAAAAGGAATATTGCATGATGTTGGTCAACTAGTCAAATGAAGCCTTGATTGGAAGTTCAAGGCTAGTTAACTCCACTTGGCTCCTTGCATAAAATAGCACTTAAAATTTAAAAATATATGAATATCCATAATAATATTAGATATGGAACATGATAACTATAAAATTAATTCATTTTATATATTTTTAATGTCAGTCTTTACTTGTTTGATTGAACAATTAGGCCTATTAGGCTAATTAGGCCTAATAGCCTATCTTTTAGGATTTGAACTTTATTAAACCTAAAAAAAGATGCCATGAAACCTTAAAAATAATTAAATATACCTATAAAAAATCATCATCACAATATATGTGATTTTGATGAGAAACCACTCACCATTTAGTCAACAAGGTTGACTAGGCTTATTTTGCTCCATTTTCCTATAGACTGGCAATTTTGATCAAGCTATTTGGGAAAATTACAGAATTATTTCTGATCAAATGAATATTTTAGGATGAATAACAAGTACTAGTAATTGATATCTATTTATTAGATTTTATTGAACTATCTTGTACTTCATTTTACATGTTTTTTCCTGACCAATAACATGATTTAAACCATCATCCATATAAATCCATGCATAAAATTGAAACTGATGGAATAATATTTTAGTTTACTTGTCATTTTAAAATATTTTAAGTTGATACATGATGATTTTATGGCAATAAAATACTTTTTACAAAACTAGTTTTTTAAGGTTCTACACATGCTTTGAAGCTGAATCTTCAAAGTGATGATTCATGAAGTAAATACCTCTAAATACCAAAATATTTTCATTTATTTATAACAAACTTACCCCCATAACATATTTGAAAATATTGGGTTTCCATGCAAATATATATAGAAAGTTACCATGTAGAGACATCTGCTTGCATTCTAGGCTGCCTATGCTCTTAATAATTATTCATAAATCACAAATCCTAAAATGGTCTAAATTTTTAATTAATTATAGTTAAATATGTGTCATCGAAACATACTAATATATTTCATCCAAATTTCACATGTGGTGAAAGATATGAGCATCTGAACAAGAGGTTAGGAAGGGTGTCTAGAACTACAAAAAGTGAACATTTCACCAAAATTAAAATAAATATTCACATAATTAAAAAAACTTAAAAAAATCATTATATTACTTTTTAAATTATATAAAAACACTTTGAAATCACATTTTACTTGAAAATTCAAAAAAGCCCCTTTTGGCCTATATGCCTATTTGCTTGCATAAGCTTGTATCAGAATGATTTGCTTAAAATTTAATGTTGTGACACTATTTAAAGGTTTTATCATGATGTAAAATCATCATTATATGATTTTAAAACTTTTAAATATACTTAGAAACCTTTGTGGCACTCCAGAATGATGCCTACTCTAATGGTGATCTCTAATGGACATGTCAAAGACTGTTATAAAATAGAAATTATCTTTACTCATCCAATGGCCATGAAACTTTTTAATATGGTTTTTGAACTCTTGATGAATTTGTGTACAGAATATTAGGTCCCTAAACCACTTTTAACTCCTAGAAACTTCAATTTTCACTCAAACTTTATCCCTATGAATGGATTGTCTGCATATTTGAAATTTGACAATGTTCTTTTGAAATGATAATGACTAATTTACAATATGTTTTTTACCAAAATTTGTGATTTTATGCCATAATTCCTAGCTTTAAAGGGCTATTGAATGGTTTCTTGAATGTTATGAATGATAGGAGTAGTAATTTGGGCTTGACAGGTCAAATTACTAACAATAATGTGAAGAGCTGTCCATCCATGTTGATGAAACAATGGAAAATTCTCTTTCCTTAAAATTTCCAATTGATTCTATGATTTTCAATGATATTTTTCTTCATGATGATGATCCTCCTCTATTCATTAGTGTTCAAATTGGTGGTACTAAGTCAAACATGCCTTGATTGATGAGGGTTCATGTACTTGTGTTGCCTCTTTTTTTTTTTTGTCAAAAACCTTGGCTATTTTGAATGCAATATCAAAACCACATGTAAAAACTACCAAGGATATGATAGAATGAAAATGACTCTTTTAGGTTATGTGTGACTTCCCATTACCATCCCACCTATCACCTTAAATCTGAAGGTGATGATATTTCACTTTCATCTTTCTTACAACATTTTGATTGGTAGGTCATGGACTCACCATATGAGAGTATTTGATTCTTTTACTTTCCAATGCATTAAATTCCATCATAGTGGAGCCATATATATAATTGAAGGTGATACTAAGCCGTAGAATTTCAAACAATTCCAAGACAGTGGTGTCTTCAAGATTCCTATTCTTGAGCCTTTGCCCAGTGTTCCATTCTATGAGTCTCAATGATTCAACTTTACCATTACATCATCTCAAGGTTATAACAGTCATCTCAAACTCATTGGTAATATTAATCATAATATTTTAGAATATGATGATGATGATGAACCTGATAGGATTAGCTTAAATATTAAAACTTTTGATCTCTCACTTCATATAATCTCTTAGCTTCCTACTTTTTTATAGCCTCATTCTCACAATACTCCTTGTGATATATTCCAATTATCTTGATTAAGACTTGGCATTCTATTCACCACACCTCATTAAATGACAAGGTCATCCTTACTTGTGCCATTGATCTTCACACACCTAATTATGATGATGGTTACACCTTAGATGATCCATTACTATGTGGTCTTATTTAGGGTTGTGATGATAAGATTATCCTTTATTGTTCTTCTTTACTTTAGTATTTTAGGGATTCTTCCCATGTTCCATCATTTGTAGTTCCTAATTTTAATATTTTTCCTCTTTATTTTAGGGTAGAGATGACATTGATACCTTTATTTTTTGATTAACCTCATAGGAGTATGCTCATGGATCATGTTATTACTAGGCCTTACCACTTTGCTAGGTACCCTGAACCCTATAGCCTGCTTATCCATGAGATGCATGTGACCTTATTTTGCCTTATATATAACATAACCCTCCCTCAATAGAGCACACATTATAGCCCATTCCTACGCTTTATATATTTAAACCTATGCTTATTTCTTCTATCACTGAGTCTATCCATGCTTCTGATCCCATTGTTCCTTTCATTGAGCCTAGTCCCATTATTTCTCCACCATCCCATTCTCTTGGTGGTGGTTTTATTATTTTACCTTAAATGGTTGTATTTCCCACAAAATCAGTTGATGATCCTTCCAAAAATCCTTTTATTTCTATTACACCTCCTCATGTGAGTACTTATACTAAGCCTACTCACAGGCATATATGTTACTTCCATGGAATGGATAATCATTCCTCCATGCATTGTTACAAGCTATGATGATATATTGATAATTTTCATCCTTCTTCCCCTTAGTCATTAGACAAATCCATACCTCCCTTGAGGGTATTACCTAAGTATATTCCTAAGTATGTAGAGGTGTATTATCTTTGGTACCAATGTGACACCTATCACACTAATCATTATCGTATCCTTTGTGCCATTCAATGGTGGAATTCTTTTGAACCTAAATTTATTTGATGATATCCTTGATGCTAGACTTAAGATCCTTCCATAATTCGCATTAGAAAAATCTACCACCCCTACTAAACACATTACATATAACCAACCTTTGTTCATTACATAATGTGACTCAAGAAAATGTAGCAATGAGGATACTAGCTACTTCATTAAGAGGAAAGGAAATTCAATGGTATAGAGGTATATCAATTTTATCTATCAATAATTGGGATGAGTTTTGAGAGAACCTATACAAGTATTTTTAAGATATAATTGACCATTTGTCCATAGTGGAGCAATTGACCACAATCAAAAGGGTTCCTCAAGAGTTTATGGTGGATTTTAACTATAGGTTTTAGAAAACTTGGGATAAGATCCAAAAATTAGTTAAACCCACTCCAAATTATGCCTTTTTATACTATTTGAGAGCCATTAATTATGATGTAATAGTTATAATATAGTCCATTGGTGGGAACACACTAACTGATGCCTATGAAGTGGAGATAAGGGGAAAAAATTATCTCATACAAGTAGGAAAACTTATTCCAAGGCCCATCATGCCTTTGTTCCTAGAGATACAACCTCATATGCCTACTATTTATCTTATATCAATGTCAAACAACCATGAAGAAGTAAATACTAATAAGGTAGATAGAATGGTTAAACTTGAAGGGTTGCTTAAGGCACAAAGCAAAAATATAGTGACCTTGTAAAGCTAACAACTTCCACCTCATAGACTATACCAATATCCTTATCAAACTCCCTATTATCCTTATTAGTTTAACAAGCCTATATATCAAGATTTTTCACAAGGTTGAGGGCATATCACTCAAGCAAGGCCTGATGATAGTTTCAATCTTAATTCTACCATCACTTCTAGAGCATTAGTTCTTACTAAAAAAAATATGTTGAAGAAGGACAATGGTCTATATAATGGGGGAAATCTCATGAAAAATCAATCAACCCAAGTGAATTTGCTTATCAAAATTATCTTATGTAGCATAATCAAGGTCCTCCCCTACAAAACCTTAAACTTCCTTCTACAAAACACAAAGAAGCCCCTATTGTGTAACATGTAAAGACCCCTTTCATAACTCAATCTGAAATACCAAATCAATAAGGAGTGAGTGGGGTTCAGGCACAATTAGAGGCTATCTTTATCAACTTCTAAGAAAGAGAAAATTCTTTTGGAAAATTTTCAATCAATTATCTTGGGGGTGAAACCAAGGTGAACAATCCTCCTATAGCCAATACAAGGGCAATGAGTGGTGACAAAGAGGTTGGGAGAGCAACTCCTTCAGCTTATCAACCACCTTAAGAGACTAATGAGAAATATGCATCCCCTAAAACTACACCAATTCAAAACTTTTAGAATGAGAAGGGGAACAATAACAAGGGTGAGATCTAGACTGATAACAAGACCATAAAGGAAGGAATACTAAATACCAACATTTAAATAGACCCCAAGTTAGCACCTACAACAATGGTTTTAGTAAGTTGAAGTCAAAATGTAAATAATGGTTTGAAACCCTAAGGATGAATGATGGAATTAGTGTTTCCATTTGAAAACTAATTAATAATCATGTTTCATTTAATGGCAAGTTTATTGGAAATGATGATGAAGAGTTGATAGTCAGGTTGCCATCACATAGGCCTGTATAGTGCACTTTGAGTAGAATTGGTCACCCTTTTATGATAGAAAAACAAGGCAAATTATTTTTATACTTATGAAAACTCTCATGGAAGGTGGATAAGGACTTATAAAATATTTCAAGAGGTAATTAGACACCAAAGCTCTAAAATAAGGATAAAACTAGGCCATTAGGACTACACAAGCCTAATTGCATTCAAACCCTCATATCATGGACTCAGGTTGCATAGCTCTTATTCAAAGATTAAATTATATTGAACACCATTGGGAATAATTAATGGACCATTTTAGACCTATTTAGAGGTTTTTATGGTCACAAAACTCACTTTAGGTTGTTTTGACCAAGAAGCACTCTCTCATTTTATGCACGTAGTTCACCATGCCCAAGAGACGACCTTTAGAAGCTCAAAATTCCTTAGAGGAGTTACATGGGAGAATATATCCTTTAGATATGGTGAAGGGTGTCTCTTAACCAAAATTAGTGGCATTGGTTCTCTCATTAAACATCATAAATTTATAAATAATATTAAAGACTCAAGGCTACCTTAAAACCATGTTTTGCACTATGAATAACTTAAGATGACCCCATATAATGCTTAGAACTTGTAGGTATATTAGCATAAGGTATAAATATATTTTCCATGAAATGGGACTTATGTGGGTGAATTACTTATGTCATTATTTTAGGACTTGAATCTCTTATCTTTATGAACTACTTCTAAGATGGAAGACATGTCTGAACCTATCTACACCCTATCAATTATTTGATGAAATATAAAAGGAGCTAATGATTTCAAATGGAATTGTTTGGATGAATAAAGATTAGGATGATATTTATATGTCTCATGGACACCAAATAATTCTATTGGTTCACATGTGTGAGGTACATATTATATAGATCAAGCCTATGAGTGACTACTACATACTTAAAAAAGAAAATTTTAGGAGGTTTCCCTTATAAATTAGATTGAGTAAGGCCTAGTGGAGTATCATGGATTCATAAATGGTATGAAGCATGTTATGATATGTTAAAAAGAGCTAAAGGA
Source organism: Torreya grandis (assembly GCA_037957365.1). Lineage (NCBI taxonomy): Eukaryota > Viridiplantae > Streptophyta > Pinopsida > Cupressales > Taxaceae > Torreya > Torreya grandis. The sequence goes on along the minus strand of JARHVA010005543.1, from coordinate 12,178 downwards.
TCATGATAAATCATGGAGGTAGAATGAAAGTCAAGATGTCAAAGGAATGTTCTTATAATCTCTCTTTGAGAGATGACCTTATAACTCCTCATTCAACCACTAGGGCACCTTGTATGAAGGCCACCTTGCCACCAATTCAATGCATGGGGAGAGTTATGGGGCTAGTTATACCATGTTTGTAACTATTCATTAGATGAATGATGGTCATCATGGCCTCTACTCCACACTTCTATCCCACATTCTTCTTCTTCTTCTTCTTCTTCTTCTTCTTCTTCTTCTGCTCCTCCTCCTCCTCCTCCTCCTCCTCCTCCTCCTCCTCCTCCTCTCTCTCTCTCTCTCTCTCTCTCTCTCTCTCTCTCTCTCTCTCTCTCTCTCTCTCTCTCTCTCTCTCTCTCTCTCTCTCTCTCTCTCTCTCTCTCTCATATTTTTGATAAATTGGGATTAAAAACCCATTGTATAGATCAATTTTTGGGGTACAAAATAACTTTACCCATTTTTATATTAAAATATTTTAGATATTATAAATTCTAATTCATCCTCCTTTATGTTGGTAATGTAGTGTGTTTATGTTTTTTTGATGTGCACAAGTGGTTGATTCTTCTCCCTTTATAGGTCCTTGTTTTCACCTAGGTACTATTATATTATCTTATGTAGGTTACATGGTGTGTAAAGGTGTCTATGATTATGATCTTAGTGAAAATTGATTTATAGTGTCCTAAACTAGACCTCTCATTCATCATCCTTAGGTCTTAGTCATTTAACACAAACTCCATATGAAGTATTGATGTGTAAGATTCTTTGAGAGAGAGAGTGTGTGTCAGCAATCAATTTTTGTCTTATCCATAAGTGTTGTTGGAAGGTCAAGTAGAGGAGACACAATATATTAGTGAATCACCTCCTATAGATTATATTTGATTTCATGAACTCCTCTATTTATTTTCATTGGAAAAATAAGTAGGTTTAGGTATTAATTTTAAATGATGCATCACGGGAGCTAGCCACAAAACTATAGATTTACCCCACTCAATAGGCTACCCACACCTAGAGGTGATTCCATTATATTAGGTTTATGAGGTAGGTGTGATACACCTTTACCTCAAAGGTGCAATCTAGATTCATAAAAATTTCTTGCATGCTTGATGGGACTAAAATTTAAGGAGGTTGAAATCGTTACTCTTAGCATTCAATGACCTCAAGGATATCTAGGCATTCTAGTGGAAGATTAACATCTAAGTTTCATGGCAAAGGATGGCATAAAGTATTCATTTAAGGGTAAAAATAACTTCTATTGATAGTTTTATTATTTCTTGTTTTCTTCATGATGTTAAATGGTTGGATATGGAGAGAATTCATGTTATACACTTTCCTATTAATATCCAAATGAACCTTATCAATCTTATATTGAACCCTATCAATAGACAAATGAACCATATTAGTCCTATATTGACCCATATCACACTTATGATGAGTCTTATCCCTTGTATGACCCTGATTATCCATATGAATAACATTGTTATCAAGATTACTTCTATCCCTCACTTCCTTATTAGCCTTACCAAGCTAGCTAACCTTCACATTAATCTAAACAAGCTTTATATTAGACATATATACATCCTAAACATGATTTAAATCATTCTTGGAAATATTATCTTCTTCTTAGTCAGTTTGAACATGGTATTGAGTAGACAAGAACTGATTTTAAAGATAATATATTTAGATATATTGAAATTTTAAATGATCAGTTATTTCAAAGAAGCATAATAACAAAGGCAATATAATTTGAATAAAATTTTATGGAATTTATAATCTTACCTAACCCTTCATTCACCGTCTAAGATACAATACATGTTCAAGAAGAAATTCCTAGTCTCTAGATCCCAACTTGGAAACTCATATAAGCTTGAACATACATTGGATCAATAAAAGACAACTATGGCTTACTCAATCTCAAATAAGCTTGAATATATATAAAATTGAACATATATATAAGCTTTAATATAAATAAGGGTGATGCACCAAAGTTAAATGGACACTCATATAAGTTTGAACATACATTGGATCAATAAAAGATAACTATGGCTTATTAAATCTCACAATCTCACTAGTTGCATAAATATTTAATAGAAGAGGTTCCAAATGGAACACCAGTATAGACATACAATTTAGTTTGAAAAACATTTTTAAAGAGGCAAGCAGAAGGACAACAAACTAGAAAGAATATCCTTCACAAATTTACCATACACAAACATGATAAGCACTAATTAAATATGAGAGATAGGCAAAGAGTTGATACTATTACTTCAAAAGGCAATTATTATAATATTTTGATAGGGTTTAACCATATCAAATGAGCAGCCTCTTGCAAAAGTCTCAATGAGTATCCTTGTCTTAGAAAAGAAAATGCTAAATTCTAAAATTTGAGAACCCCTATGAAGGGAATGAGCCCATGATATATATGAGAAGAGATACATAAAGAAAGGATGTGTAAGCATGCTAAAAAAAAAAGAACACTTTGTCTTGGGTCATTAATTGAGCCTAAAAACCCACCTTTTTGATTAGTTAGAACACTGCCCATGGCTTATTGATTTCAAAATTAACCAGAGGTTTTGATGATGCATTGAATGCTACTAGATATAATTCCCAACACTAAACCTTTTCTTTGACCCTTCATGCTATCTCTTGATTGAAGACAAAACGTCATGGTCATAGATATGATCGGATCATGGATTTGTGCCTTTTAGGTTGCTTCTTGTTGAGACTATGGCCATACTAAAGGATGAAGACCCTTTTCATTAATCATATATCTAATTTATCTTCATGTTTAGATCATAGGTCCATCTATAGGTGGAAAACCAATCTGAGGTTATTGGTTTTCCTATAGTTTTTGTATTAGTGTAGAGTATAGACTACATAGCCTTTTCCTTGATATAAATAGGTCAAAATAAACCCAATTTATCTCTATAGGATCCAAAATTTCATTGTACATGTATATTTATTTATAAATGGTGAAATAATTATAAGAATGAACCCTAAAATTCATAAAAAGTCAAACTAAATATCAACATTTTGCTCTAATGGTGGTCCTTTATGTTCCTTATATCTTACTACATTAGTTAAACTACTTCATGGCATTTTAATGAGCTTATGTAGTCATATAAAATGTCAAAATTTTTAGCTTGAGTGTGGATTGTGACAACCCATAGGTCCCTCTTGCATGATCTCTTGACCCTTTTAGGCACTTCTTTTACTGATTCCTAGTCATCTGTAGACTTTTGAGACTTGATTCTAGCTTAGCCATACCCCATTTTCCATGTTTATTCCATCCCCTCAGGTCTTTTACATGTTGGATAATAGCACCTAGCTTAGACTATATCATTGGACCCTAGGGTGTCCCATTTCTAGCACTCTTATCTAATCATATTTCAAGCCTAGGTGATCATTTCTTCTCAATTCCTCTTATTCATTTTGTTGACCTAGTGTGAATGCATCTAACCAATAACCAATAAATCTCCATAAAATCCCACTCAAAGTTTATTTATAAGGATTTGATAGAGAATACAAGAGCAAACAAGACTATACACAAGGCCACTAAGGTAAATTTACCTATTCTCTACATACAAACATCTAATATAACCACTAACATATTCAAACCTTCACACTAGTCCCTAGCCACCTCAACCAAACCCATTTTAGAATTTTTACATTTATATAACACTATTTTAAAAATCACATCAAGTGGGAGAACTACATATGGCTTGATCCCTCTTTAAATTTTTGGTATTTAAGTAGCATGCCTAGACAAGGGGTGTGGATACACATTTAGTACATCTTACACACACTAACCCCCCTCTCTCTCAAGTTTCATTCAAGCATACTAAATGTCTAGGTTTTAAATATTTAATCTAATTTACAAGGAGCTCCATAAATATTCAAGATCCAAAATTTCATATGTAGGCTCACACAAGGACAATAGACAAAACCCAAAAAACTCAGATCTCTATGACTAGTTTGGAAAATAACGATATGACCTATACTATAACACCAAACCTTGAAGTGTCTTATTTTTGGTGCTATTATCTTTTCACCAAAAAAAATCTAGATCTTTTTTCATGACATTATCCCAATCCTACACAATTCATATTAGTCTATGTCTCAATCATGTCAACATAGTTTTAAGATAAGTTATATTTCTCTTCGTTCATTACTATTTTTAGAAATATATAAAGGTAAAATAAATTTTACAAATTAGTACTCTATTTATTGAAATATTATTTACTGATTTAGTCAACTCAAACCTTTAACAAAAATAAGAATAAGAATCCAATATTCTAAAAATTGTTAAATTATTTGGTGAAATAGACTTACTTTGTTTGCATATAAAAACCCTAAGGTAAATTTGCTTGCTAATTTTTCTAATAAATTTTTTATTTTTCCTACATATTTTTAATCAAAAAATAACATTTAATTTTTAAAATTCCATATTAATTTTTTTAAAAATATTTTCTTTCAAACCCTAGTTACATATAACAGGTCTCTTTAAATCAAGAATTTTCTAATGATTTTTTTATTTTTCTTACATATTTTAAATAAGAAATTAACATTTAATTTTTAAAATTCAATAGTAATTTTTAAAATATATATATTTTCTTCCAAATCCTAGTTGCATATACTAGGTCCCTTTAAATCAAGAATTTTCCAATAATTTTTTGATTTTTTACTTGCATATTTTAATTAAAAATTCACATTAAATTATAAAATTCCTTATTAATTTTAAAATATATATCATTTTTTAAAACCCTAGTGGTATATACTAAGTCCCATTGCTTTTGAGGTATCACATTATATGTTTGTGATTTTTATATCCTTTTTATGCATATTTCACTTCATTGTTTATATTATATCTATTTAATCTTTTCTTTCATTATTCAAGTTCTTTTCCTTATGCCACTTAAGCTCCTTGCATCTATTACTTTGAGGTGAAGTGCAAGACTTATTGGTAACCCTCTTGAATTCACCTAGATTCCTTCAACCCAACCATATACCATGAATAAACAACTAGCTTAGGTTCTTGCTATAGATCCTACACATCCAGATTTTCCATGATGATAATTTCAACAATGAACAGTATGAGAATAACAATGATGATACAAACATCAATGTTCATGACCCACCACATCAGACTCTTGATCCACTTCCACCTATTATTGATGATGAATTTATCATCGCAAAGATTTGATCCTAGAAATTTTTCATGAAAGAATTAGGGAACAACCCTGAGATCATACTCTTATCTTAAAATCTTTCATGGAAATTAAAAAGGCTAAACAAATTGAGTCTTCCATTCCTTCAAAGCAACTAGTTGTAAATGACACTATGGGGGTAACTATGTCTCAACAACCCCCTATAGCAACCCAACTTTCCTATGAGGCACCACCAATTATGGCTAATACATCTTTGTCTCTTGATGTGGTAGCCTTTGTGTAAGAGATAAAATAACTTAAATCCAAAGTGCTACATCTCAAGCAAGGTACCTCTAGACATACATAGGCCTTGGATTAATTTTTTCTACTTCATAAACCATTGGCATGTCATATTGCTTCAACACCCTTACCACTAGGTTTTTTTCAATCCAAGCTCACTCTATATGATGGAAAGGTTGTTCTAGAGACACAATTGAGAGATTTTCACTCAACATACTTCAACTATGTGCCAAATCACTAGTTATTAACCAAGATATTTTCATAAATTCTAAAGGATTATGCTTTACAATAGTTATTTAGTTTACCGAATCAGTTGATCAATGTATTCAATCCTTTAGCTAAGATTTTATTAACTCATTTCAACATTAACATTGGTGATAAGTTTTTCTATGCCCAAGTTGAACAACATAAACAAAGGTCAAATGAGCATCTCATAGATTATGTTCTTCGGTATAAGACTATCTTGGCTACGATGACTAGCCCCATGGCTGATCAAGAGTTACAAAACCTCTTCAAATAGAGTCTTCTACTAGCCTTGCATGAATTAATAACATTTAAAAGATTCTCTTCCTTCACTGAGTTATGTTATTAATATCAAAGTCCCATACAAAGTAAAGGTCAATGATACCAAGAGTCAAAATCAACCAAAAATTAATATGGCTTCAGATCCCACTCAATGAATGGTTTTATCATCACCTCCTTGATGAACTTTTTCCAATCTACTAGTATCTCCAACTAGAGTTTTATAATAGATTTTGGAATGTAATATCATATATCTCCCTCATATTCAGGAAGTCGATACAACAAAGCCTATTTCATGGGGATATGATCATAATGCATTTTATGATTTTCATAGGGTATTAGGCCACATAACAAATATATGCATTAGTTTGAAACATAAGATATATGACTTAATAGATGGCAACATTATTGATTTTATCACTTCAATTGATCCTCCTTAGGAAAATCAAACACAAGACAAATCTTTGAAAAAATTCTCAAATCCTTTTCCATAGAATTCTAAATAAGAGATAAGGGATACATCAGGTGTTCATCATTCATATCATGCACATCCTCTACCAGCTAAATATCAGGCACCTTCAGTTGAGTTACACCTTTTGAGAAATATGATTGGTGTATACAATTATATAATTTGAGCTAGACGTTCAATCTATTTTTTAGAGTAGGAGATCGTTAAGGATGATTCAGATTATCATGCACTCTTTAGTAGAGATTACATTCATAATCATGTTATTCATAGTGTTCTCATAGATAATGGATATAGCATGAACATGTGAACTATGACATTACTAAAGCATTTATGATATTCAGAGTAGGATATTACCATAATGGACATAGTTAATAGTATATTTAGTGGGTATATACAGAGTTCATTAGGTGAGATTAGACTTCCTCTATAGGTTGGTCCAAGACATGTGGCCACACCATTCACTATTGTTCTCAATGTATGAGTTTTTGATATGTTATTTAATTGACCATGGATTCATAAACTTTGATTAGTACCTTCTATAGTTCATAGATGCATGAAATTCATTTAGATAATTAGGTTGTTATATTTGGTGGAGTTCCATATGACTTACCACTCCCCACTTTAGAGCCATCTACTATTTTGTAGTCGCCAATTTTAGTTCCACCACTAGTTTCAATTTCTCCACCAGTTTTAGTTCTTCCAATTTAGATTTAGCCATAGTCAAGGCCTCCATTGCCAACATAGATATTTCATATACTTCCATAGAGGTATCCTTAAGAGCAACCATAGTTTTGCAATTTTGGACAACTTCTAGCTACAGTGTTCACACCCAGGGTAGTATCATTGAGGTCTCATGCTTATACACATAGAGTACATGTTTAGAGAGCATCTCTTACAACTAGATGGGTCCCTAAGAACCCACAGTTGCATCTACTTCTTAGAGTTATAAGGGGACCCCAAAATCAATTTCTATTTCAGAGATTTTAGATTATTTATAATATATACAACTTTCAAATCCATAGTCTCTACTCTTCCATCATGTTTCATGATCATGCATGATCCCTCTCCTTGATACAAGACACCATGATAGGGAGTCTTCCATGAGACTCATCAATTAGTATCATCTCTCCTCAACCTTACTTGTACATAGTTTCTTTATGATTGATTATACATATATTATATGTCAAAAATACCAAAAACAATACAAAATTTCAAAATCTAAAAATATTCAAATATGTCAAAATACAAAAAAAATACACAATTTCAAAATACAAAAACATTCAAATATTCACAAATTCAAAAACATTTCAATTATATGAATTATCCATGCTTCATATTTCTACTACCATGTTAGACTTACATTTGATGTTATATGTTATTGTGTGTCAATTTGTCTACATTACCATGCTTCACTTGATCTTCTTTGAGTGTGTGTAATGACTTCTAGATCCTTAATCACTTCACTCTACCCATTGAGGGGGCATCCTACTTCATAAATTTGAGACATACATTGATACATATACCCTTTGGGGGAATATTTTACATGAATACACCATCTAAGTAATGCCATTCCTACGCCAAACACCCTATTTATCATGTTGATGTATATTACTTACTAGCTTACATAGATTACTCTATTGACATTCACTAGTATATAGTACTTGTGTATTTTTTAGCATATATATAGTCTTGTACTCCATGTTTTGCATACTTTTAGTTCTTTCTTTTATTAGTTAGATGTGATTGTATTTATAGTATGTTAAATTCCTTCCTTTCTTACTTTACATAGCTAGATGTGATTACATTTATCAGTTCTTATTTTGTCTCCTATACATGCCTTAAGACATTTACCGATGTACTTTTCTTATATTATTATTTTTTCCTTATGACATTTTCCAATGTTATTTTCTTGTACTCTTATATGTGATTGTGGCCCTTGTGATAACCTTGTTTGTTTTCAATTCTATATGTGCATGGCATTTGAACATGCCTTATATGCTTGATTTTTAGTTTGAGTGACATGTGCCCATGTCCCTTGTTTGTTTGGCCCCTGGGACACTATTTTATGCTTCTTGATTCTTGTCTTATGTGCTTGTTTCATTTTTACTTCTCATTATTTGCAATGCCATGATCCACATCATTCATTTTCTTACTATCTTGGATGCCATGATGGACAACATGATTCATCCCTCCTTGACAAATAACAACTAACAAATAAAAACTAGAATTTATAATTTTAATTTAGTATATTTCACATGCTATTACATTTTTATATCTATCTAGGCATACCCCTATTTGATCTAATAATCTCCAATATAAACTATACTATATCTTGAGACATCATTTTAATTATCGTTACTATATGATGTATTTCATAGCATAACACACTTATAGGGCTATTTATTCTAAGGGAGATTATTATAATGTATTCATTCTTACCCTTAGAAGAGGAGGAAATATATAGGAGTTTTGTCATAGATATTAGAGCTATTACTAGTTTAAAAATTAGTTTTCAAAATAATCAAAATAATAATCAGAGGTCAAAGTAGGCAGAATAGACCAAAAAAATAGTGATGATTATAGAATAGTCATCAATTTTAGCAAAGGAAAATAGCACTAGACATGGACAAAAGTGATATACAATAGGGTGTCCTATTCTTAGTGCTTATATCCAAACAACAAAAAAACTAGATTTTATAGAGATAGGAAGAAAGGTTAGCTCAGCTATAGTTTTGTCAGATATAGATTAGTCTAGATTCAATAGTTTTAATATAGTTTTTCTTAGAGAATATAAATATAGAGGGAATAATATGTGACATTATGAATCTCACTTCTAGTTTCAAATTGGGTAGTTGGTATAACTTCTAGATCAAAATGCATTTTACAGACACCAATGATTGGGGGTAATGTGTATGACACATTTGAATTATTTTGTTTTTGAGTTTAGTATATTACCAAGGTATTCTCAGTATTTTCTACCTTATTCCATCTACAGGTGGTTGGAATCATTTCATAGTGGCTTTCATATAAGCCTAACCTCCACATTCCCAAGTGGCTTTCACACAATCCTAGTTTCTAATTTTAGAGTGGCTTTCATACAAGTCTAATCTCCTCCTTCCAAAGTGGCCAAGATTGGCCTAATTTCTAGTAAAAATTTAGTTATCCACACAACATTGTTAGATTGCAAAGCATTCATGGGCTTCAGGAGCCATCTCATACAACACACATTCATACCAGTATCAGTTTATACCTTCACTTCACAAGGTAATGATGAAGCCAAAGGACTAGATAGCCTTTGTATTTTTGAGCCACCTACTCAGAGGGATTGGACACATAGTCCAAAAAATGATTAGCACACACATGATCACATAAATTCATTTAGTGGGAAAAAATGGAGCCAAAGAGCTAGCCTTTACATTTTTGAGCCACACTCAGGGAATTGAACACTCAAATCCATTCATGATATTACTCTTGGTACATCACATACCTATCATTACTTATTATCATCCATCATTACTCAACATCAAAATCAAATTTTATTGGTTTGTGTACCTAGTGAGGTGTATTCATTCCTTTCTCTTCCTATTTCTCTTACCCTGCTTTATATGTTCTTATTTTATATATAGTGTATCTAGTAAGAACTAATCTAATATATATTTTATCTTACAATATTTACATGTACAATGTGATCTCTCTATGCACACCTAGAATAACAGAGCTTCATGGGCTTCACCCTTATAGGTAAGTTCAAGAATGCTTTATATTTTTCATTTATCCTAGTATTTCACTTTTCTACATGACTATAATAAAGGGGGGCAAATGCAGTCATATAAAATATCAAAATTGGTAGCTTGAGTGTGGATTGTGACACCCAACCCATAGGTCCCTCTTAAATTCTCTCTTAACCCTTATATGCACCTTTTTGTTGATTCTTAGTCATCTATCAACTTCTAAGACCTTATTCCAGCTTAGCTAGACCCCATTTTCCATGTTTATTCCATCCCTCTAGATCCCATACTTATAGGACAATAGTGCCCAACTTGGACCATAGCATTGGACCCTAAGGTGTCCCATTACCAGTGCTCCTATCTAATCCAATTTCAAGGCTAGGTGATGATTTCATCTTGATTCCTCTTATTCATTATGCCATCCTATCATGAATGTATTTAACCCATGATCAATAAATCTCTATAAAATCCCATTCAAATTTCATTTAGAATGTTTGGAAAATATTACAAAATAAAACAAGAATACAAGCAAAACCACTAAGGAAAATTTCCCTATTCTTTGCATACAAGCATCCAATATAGCCACGAACACATTCAAACCTTCACACCAGTCCCTAACCACCTCAAACACACCCAGTTTAGCATTTTTGCATCTGCATAAAACTATTTCCCAAAGCACATAAAGTGGGAGAAATACATATGGCTTGATCCCTCTTTGGAGTATTAATATGTAGGTAATGTGCCCACACAAGGGGTGTAGTTACACATTCAATGTATCTTACACATACTAACCCCCCTTCTCTCTCAAGTTTCATTCAAACATACTAAAGGTATAGGGTTTGAATATTGAATCTACTATACAAGGAGATCTATCAACATTCAAGACCAAAATTTCATAGGCAAGCTTACACAAGGACAATATATAAAACCCAAAAAACTTAGATCTCTATGACTAATTTGGACAATATTGGTAGGACTTAGACTATAACACTATTCCCTAAAGTGTCCTATTTTTAGTACTCCTATCCTTTCATTTAATGAAAGATAGATCTTGGTTCATGACACTAACCCAGTCCTAAAAAATTGGTATTAATCTCTATTTCAATTGTATCAACCTAGTCTTAATATAATTTATATTTCTCCTCTTTCATTTATATTCTTAGAGAGCTAAGAAGATCAAATTAATTTTACAAATTAGTAATCTATTTATTGCAATATTATTTACTAATTTAGTCAACTTAGACCTTTAAATAAATTAGGAATAAGACTCCAATATTCCCAAAATAGTTAAATAAACTTCAATAGCATTAGGATGACCCTATAAAACCTTATTATCCATGGTTTAAAATAATTTCTCAACATCTATCAAGAATATTAGGATCAATTTTGATCTTATTAGTTATTGAAATCCATCTGAGGTCATTAACACATTAACTTAACTCTCTCTATGAATCTCAAACTACATGAATGTTTATGGATCATAAATTTACTACCAATTGAATGCATCATTGACACTTATCATTCATATATTCACCCTTGATATTCACTAACCTTTTGACCTCTACTTGCCATTAGATTTGAATGTATGATTCAACACAGACTATTTGATCAATTGGGACCCATTGTTTAAAATCCAAAGACTAATTCATGATCTTAAGATTGATGTAATCATTCCCATCAAATCATTTTTGTATGACCATCATTGATGGTTGTGAAAAAATCAAATTTAAGCTCAAATGGATTTCCTTTTTTCTATCTAAAACTTGATGTCTATACAAATGTATTATGTTTTTTGCCAACTTTGAAGGCTTGAATATTGAAGTGCAAGAATAATGGAGGCACCAAACTTATAAGAGATGTTCTTGGGGTAAAAGGAATAAACCCATTTAATCAACTAGTCATGAGAGTATTCAAGATGAAGAAATTAAATTCTCAAGTGTGCTAGTCCATATTTGTTTCTACAAGATGTCTTAGTGACA